>LNAC01000042.1:4223673-4508279 GCA_002007465.1 Ailurus styani | reverse complement strand
CCCCGCTAGGTCAGCCGGCAGCTCCGCCCGGCTGCCGCCCAGGATGAACATCATGGACTTCAACGTGAAGAAACTGGCGGCCGACGCGGGCACCTTCCTCAGTCGTGCAGTGCAGGTACCGCGGGGTTGGGGGTGGGGGGAAGGGGCGGCGGCGCCCGAGAGAGAGGCCAAGGTGGGGCCGCCCGGGGCGGCGGCGCTCTCCTCACCCGGCCTCACCGACTGGCTGGCAGGCCTGCGGCCGGAGGCCTGGCTGAGGGGCGCGGCCTTGTGCCCCTCCGGGTCCGGCGGCCGTTTTCTGCCCCGCTCCCGTTCAACCGCCGCTGCTCCGGAAGCGAGGCGGGGTGGGGACGGGGCCCCTGAAGGACATCTAGAGTTCGGCCCCGGGCCGAGACACAGCACCGCCCGCCTTTCTGGCCCCACGACGACGGTGCTGGTGTGGCCGCCCTCCCGGGGCGGGCGACGGCCCTGCGAGTCCCTCGCGGTAACCGAGAGACAGACCTTTCGTGCACCACCCCCACCCTTTCCCTTCGTCTCTCTCACTCTCCCCGCGGAGTCCAAGAAGGAAGTTTCCTTTTCCTGCCCCTGAACCCAAAGAGCTGCCAACACAGTTCCTCCCAGCCCTCCCTCTCTCCCTCTGGAAGGACGGTCGCTGGCCTTAGGCAGCCGCGGGTGAAATGGAGATCGCCAGTTGGCGTCCGTACCCCGCCAGGGCCTTGGGAAGGCTGGAGTTTGGGGGTTCCCACTCATTCTCAAAATGGGAAGCACCGGCTTTAGGACATGGAGGGGGGAGAGGGGAAAACTCGTGTTATGCCTGTTGTCAGAGTTTTGTGTTTCAAATATACTTTTAAGGGGGAAATTTAGCTATCTCGCGGCGTTCCGCAAAAGGGTATCAGTCTAGGGAACTTGAACAGTTTTCCATAGTCATCACCCACATTATGCCCACTCAGTTAAATCTGTGAACAGATGTAAATTTCACCGCAACATGAGTTATAAACAATCTGGTGTTTAAGTTAATGGCGTAGTCACAGTAGCAACAACATTCTCTTTTGTAAAGAGAAAACAAAAATAGTTTTCTAATACGCATACCAAACCAATACTGAAATGTAAATCAGTTGTCCTGCCTTCACTACTTTGTCTCCTTTATCCCAATTTTATTGATGTAATGGATCTTACACTGCACTGCTGTTGGCAAAAGAATGGTAGGACTAGAGCGAGGTAGTAGCTGCCTATATTGTGAAAAAACTGTCAAACATTTGCAAGGCATTTGACAGATTACCTACTGTCCTTTCTGTAATTTTGCCAGATGTTAGTAATGCCTTTTATATATGAGGAAGTAGCCTTAGAGAATCTAAGAAACTTGATTAACTTGCATGGCTAGTAAATAGCCAAGTGCTG
Source organism: Ailurus styani (assembly GCA_002007465.1). Lineage (NCBI taxonomy): Eukaryota > Metazoa > Chordata > Mammalia > Carnivora > Ailuridae > Ailurus > Ailurus styani. Next base: position 4,506,884 of record LNAC01000042.1, on the reverse strand, counting down.
TCTGATCTACTACTCATTCATTGCAAGTTGCTTCTCTCTTCCAGGATAGGCATTGCAGATACAGAATAATAGAATGTTACACACTAGAGAGACCATAAAGATCATCTAGTACTACAATCTCAGCATTTCAATAATACTTAACCAGATAGTACTTAAGGCATGGGAAATTCCTTCTAAGTCTTGATTTCTCAGTTCCAGAATCTGCACAGTAACAAGCTAGGTGCCTTAACCCTCATCTCCCCATTCTCCATGAAAATATAAGCTATATTGTAAAGACATTGAACTGTATGGTTAAAATTTCTTGATTTAAATAACCTTTTAATAGCTCAAAGACGGGGGGGGGGCGGACAAAAAGAATGAGTGGTTGAAGCTGTGAAATGAATTTGATTTGTGAGACCTGATGTTAACTGAAAAGAGGCCTAAAACAAGAAGTGTTTGTTTTATTGCTGATTCCCAATGATTTTGTTTGCGGAGTGGAGATATGACATTATGACACTTTTTTTTTTAAAGATTTTATTTATTTATTTGACACAGAGAGAGAGATTACAAGTAGGCAGAGAGGCAGGCAGAGAGACAGGGAGAGGAGGAAGCAGGCTCCCTGCTGAGCAGAGAGCCCGATGCAGGCCTCGATCCCAGGACGCTGAGATCATGACCTGAGCCGAAAGCAGAGGCTTTAACCCACTGAGCCACCCAGGCGCCCACATTATGACACTTTTAAAGACAGGTATGTTTTCAGATACATAATCCACAGTGCTTAAATAGGACAGACACATGTACTGGAATTTGATTTAAATTGTCAGTAGACTTGATATAAAAAATCTAGCAAAGCTCTCATAAGATGTACTTGCTAGATGAATTTTAATTACTTGTTTCAGATTCTTTAGTTTTTTAAGTCTTCATCTGTTGAGCTATCAAATAATTTTTAGTATTAAATACTTTCATGCCTACTCTTGTCTGCCTTACACTATTTTGGACACTGGTGATAGAGCACTGAATTAAATTAACAAAACATCTGCCCTCCTGGAGCTTATAATCTAACAGTAAATATATCAGGTGATGGAGCAGAAAAGCCAGAGGTGATAAGTTAATGGTGGGGATGGCAATTTTTGCCATGTTATATAGACATAATGATCATGGCAAGCCATTCTAATAGGATCAAATTCCAAGAGACCTCAAGGAAGTGACAGTTCCAGTTTTTCTGGAGGAAAAGCAATTTAGGCAGAAGGCAAAAGTGCAAAGACTCTGAGGTTCTGGGGTACCTGGGACATTAGTTAGGGAGCTGTAGCCATAGGATATAACTTAGGTGAGAGTGGTAGCAGGGAAGGTTCAGCATCTGTTCAGTATTCCTTCCCAAATGGCTCTAGGGTAGGAAGGAAAGATGAGTTAAGGATAACTATAAGGTTTCGTCTTGAGCCATTTACGGAGAAAGGAAAAATTTCAGAAGAAACAGACTTCTTCAATATGTCTTTTTATATTAAGTCTGTATCTTTTAGAAATAGATTCTGAAATATTTATGTATAAACTATATCATGTCTGAGGATTGCTTTAAAATATTCCAAAAGAGAGAAAACTTGAAACATTGACAGAATGTTGACAGTACAAAGCTGAGTTTCAGTATACTATTATACTTTAGAATGTTTGATATTTTGCACAGTACTGTTTTTTTTATTATGTAAGGGAAAAAATTAATTCCAAAATATAACACGTGAAATTTAGGATGTTGTGTGGTAATTTTCAGCAAAAACACTGCTTCGTCATTTTAGTATTTAGTCAATAACTGAATTCCTAGTCTAAATTGTGCTGACATCAGTATAGTGTCAAGTGCCAAGTTTCATGCTAAGAATAGGTTAAGAGCTATGCCAGTTACTCATTATAAGCAGTAAGAACAGTAGGAATGGAATTCAGTTTTCACATTTCTAAATAATAATTTCTATTCAGATCAAATTATACCTTAAGGAATAGGCCATTCTTTCAGTGTCCAACTGCCATATCTTTTTTCATTTTACTTAAAAATCTTTAGGTTAACAAGAACATTCCCTATTTTAAAAAACAAAAACTATTAAATATACATATGGATTTCATCACTCTACTGTCACTCATAAAATCTGTTTATATGCCTTGCAACTTTGAAAGAATGTTGAGGTAAAAATATATAATCAATAGGAATATTCATTCCTTAACAGTATGTTTGGGTGCTTTTGTTATTCTTAACTCCCTCAAAATAATAAAATACAAAAGCTTCAGGTAATTTGTCCTTCATAAATTGTTACTTTATTAGTGTCTTAAAAGCCATTTATTCCCAGTATCTGTCTTTGATAGACTCCTTAGTTGAGTATTACATACTCCTTTCCAGCCTTCTCTTTTCTCTCAGTCATATAAAAACACTGTATTCCTATCAAATTATTTTTTAATTCCCAAAATACCTTGTACTTTTCTAACTCTAGACTTTTTGTTCGTATGTTAAACTCATCACGAATGCCCTCCACCCCCTTCCTCTTTGTGTAGTCTTTGCTTACCTCAAGATAAAACTTAAAAGTCCATCTCAGACCACAAGAGCTTGATGTGAACCCCTGTGTCATTTTTCAATTCCGTACAATCACGTGGCATTTTTCTTCTAATAACTGGTATGTAAGGTCCCTTGGAGCTATAAAATTCTGTTACTCTGTGGCTTTCACATCTTTATTAAGTTTGTATATCCTAAGGAATCAATTCTGTTTCTTATTCCCCTCTCACAGTATCCAACATTGTTCTTTTAAATTTTTTGTATCATTTTAGCCAAGCAGGGTATCCATATGCAAAGTTTACTCTTTGAATCATTTAGCATGTTAATAATTTTGTTTTTTATTAGTATTTTTCTAACATTGTATCTGCTGAACTTGAAGTTGACTAATACCAGTCTAAAATATTAAACTGTTTAATTCAGCCTATATTTATTGAGTACCTCCTAGGTGCTTAGCACTGAAGTACAAAGATGAATGAGACCTCAAACACTTCATAGTCTAGCCCCAATTTGTCATAATTTTCTTTTCTTTGTAGTAAATAGCCATTTTTTGAAGTACTATTCTGTTACTTCATTTGATAAATGTTTCAACTGGACACATTTTTACTTCAGAATTGATATTGAAGCAAAACTTTGCTCACCATTTTTAAAATAAGTCCATATGGTTTCTCCCCCAAATTTTCAACTTTACTTAGGAGTTTCATTTTAATTTTCTAACATTTCCTTTGACCTAACTACTGAAGTTATACTATGAACTTCATGAATGCCAGCTATTTTCTGAGGGGAAAAATGGTCTTTAAAATTTAGTTGTAAGCTTGGCTTTCATCTCTGATTTGGTTTAGCAAATAATGGTGTGTCTAACCTGGAGAGGTAAAAATGAGTACAGTGATGCCCTCAACTAACTCCTAATAGATCCTATCTGGATGGAATTCCAACTTAGCCAAACATTGGTCCAAGCTCTTTGAAATCCTTTATGGAATTTAAACTGTAATAACTTCACCATGTTTCTCAAATTCTAATTAAACATGTCACATTCAAAGTCCACACATTTTCTCATTATGTAAAAATTTTTCANTTTCATCTCTGATTTGGTTTAGCAAATAATGGTGTGTCTAACCTGGAGAGGTTATTTACTGTTACCCAAAACTTCATACCTTTTGGTATTATTGGTGTTAATTTAGTAAACTACTAGATAGAAGATGGTTAACCTGATGTTAAATAATCACCTGTGAGCTTAAAACAGTAGTTCTCAGTCTTAGCTGCCCTTAAAATTAACTGAGGAATCTTTACAGACTACACTCCAGTCACTAAAGTAGTTAGAGTAGAATCCTTGGGACTGGATTTGGCATCATTGTTTTTGAAAGCATTTTGAAAGCTTCCCAAGATAATTCCAAAGAGCAACCAAAATTGAGAATAAGTTGAGAAGGATCTACTTTACAGTTTATTAACATATTATAATCAGAATTTGTGTTACACATTTTTCCCAAAGAAGTTTAGATAACTTTTAAAATATTACTTTACCCAAAGAATTGATGATGAGAGTTCATACTTTCATCAAAAAGCCTTTTTACTTGTCCTTTTCTCTTTGTGGTAAAGCATGGTATGGAATCCAGGCTCCATGTTTCATACTGTAGGCTATATGGCTATCCTGTAATAAAGGAAATGCCTGGCATAATGTGGCTGACTCAAAGACAGTCCTTTCCTTAAAGCAATGTTTAGAGAAAGTATATAAAGAGAGGGGATTAAGCTTTCTGTTCTCATGTCATTTTACTATGTTACTAATGGAATAATTATGAAAGAACTGTACATCAAATTATGTCTTGGAGAACATTGAATTTGGATTTCTGTGACATAGTCTGATTTTTGTTGTAGGTTTTCACAAAGGTTTTTATTAAAACTAAACATTCATTAAAAATGCTTAAAGTCAACTATAGTTTTTAACAGCTGATAGGAGACTACAAACAGTAATGATTTTAGACTTAGATTTTTGGTATTTGGGAAAAGGATTTTTTTTTAAAGAAAGGGTCTTTTATCTTTCTCAGAAGCATACCATTATTATCATTTTACATTTCTGAAGATCATAAAATCCTTGATGGCAAGAACCATATCATGTGCTGACTATACATCTCACATGCAATAGAAGAAAATATACACCCCATAAGTATTTTGATTAACAATTTAAACTTAAATTTAGTTGCTATAACTCATCATTTTCTATAGTAGATGCTTTCTTAAAATGTATTAGAGAAAAATGTATGCATTAAATGATGCTATATTTTTAATATGTCATACCTTCTGATTAATGATGGGAAAAAAATCCTCCCCCACAATAGAATCATGGAAGATAATATGTCTTCTACAATTATGTATTTAATAAAATTTAAGTGTATGATTTCAACTTAAATATATGATAACATTAGCAGTGTTTTTCTGTACCCCTGCCTTTTTTTGTTCATTCCAGATAGGATTAAAATTACCCTTAATTTGATGATTATTGAATACATGTAGGAAGTTGAGGTGGGCTATAAGATCCAGCTGACCAGAGTGCCATGAGCAAAGACACAGGGGCAAGGAGGAACTGAAATATATTTGTATAATGGTAACAGAAAATATTAGTTTCTTGAAATCAGCAAATATTTACTGGAATTATTATAGTGTAATGAGACTATGATTGAATAAACACGTGAGATTGAAACACAACACTGACACCTTAGGTAAAGTGTTCATCAATAAAGTTTTGATTCTTACCTGTATTTTATATGGGTTTTTTGGGAGTATTTGATATAAAATGCACAGCTTAGTATATGGCATTTTCTAATTTATACTAATCTGTGACACTGTTAAAAATACAGAAGTTTAAGAAAAAAGTTCTTATAAATGATCTAAGAAAAGAAAACGTTAAAAACAAAAGATAAAATAAGACCATATATAACATACTGGAATTCAAAGCACAGAGGTAGGTAGAGTAAAAGAATGCAACTGTTTTTACTCTGAGAAAATGCAAGTAAATATCAGACTTTATTACTGGTACTTAATACACTGCTCACGTGGGCTTTCCTACAGACCTGCTGTTTTCTAAACTGGTTTTCTATAATAAGACTTAATCTCACTCATACTTAAGTATTCCTTATATTTTTGGGTTTTATTTTTTACCCTTCTGAACTAAAACACTAAAAACCTGCTTACTGTGTTTATAGGATCTTACATTATAAGTCAGTTTACTTTATTTCTTGCTCGGACTCATACAAAAATGACTTGTTGCAAATACTGAGCTTTGCAGTTATTCTTTCACACTCTGTCTTTTCACTTAAAAAGCAAAGTATTTAACGAAAGATATTGTAGGGTAGTATAATGAGAATCATAAAGAAAAAATAAGATAATTAAGCAAAGGGGTCTTCTGACCTGAAGTTTGAAATATTTTATTTTCCAAATAATTAGCTTTCTAGTTGTTGGTTCTCTGAAATATTATTGGGAGAAAACTTGCCCTGAAACCTAACTTGTGTTAGATAAACTTGCTGATGAACCACTGTTTATAAATTGCTATTTATAAACATTTTTAAGTAAGTTCTAGCCTGTACCTCTAATTCCAGTGTTTCTAAAACATGTGTTAGATGAAGTTTAACATGATTTTATGTACTGAAGAAAATAGGCCTGTAAGTTTATATTGTTTAGATAATAGTTGTCATTTAGCTCTCCTGTAAATGGCAGCCATGTCTTCTAGTTCTTAGGAGAGTGCCTTGCACAAAAACTGACCTCCTAAATACTGATTTTTAAATTATGAGTCTATGGGTTGTTGTTTTAATCCATTCTTGGTTGTTAAATATAAGGACTTCTATAAAAAAAATAGTATGTATAAAGATGGTGCTGATGACTCTTGTAGAAATGCAACTGGAAGATAAATTACCAGAGGACTCTATACCCTTCCCTTAGAATCCCTCATTTCTTATCGTTCACTCAGGTCAGTTGTTACCTGCTCGGAGAACCTGTTTGTCTAACCACCCACATCTCACACTCAGACTCCTCTTCCCCACTTCCAGGCCCAGGTTGCATATCCCTCTCCCCTTGAAGCCTTCACTGATTCTCCTGTTTACTCCTTACAGATTGCAGATTGAATTCTTCCTTCCTCTATATTCAGAGTCATTAATTCATTCAGGTAATTGTTCAGTCACTCACTCAAGAAGTAATAGGACCACCTATATCAGTCCTCTGCCTTCTGTCTTTTTATCTTTGTATCCTTATTACCAAATTGTTTGTTGTCTGCTCCATTAAAATGGAAGCTTGCTAAGAGCAGAAACCTGTTTTTTTCTGGCTGCTGAAACCCTTGTGCTTAGAATAGAGCCTGGCACATATGAAGATGCTTAATAAATATTTGTTGAAGGAATGAATCAAATAAACTAATAGATGTACTTTCTTATTAAGGTGCTAAGTTAAGAATTTTTTTCTACTGGTCGGGTCATCCTTTATAGGTGATGTTCACCTAGGTAAATTCCCCCTTTTCTTTCCCTTCTGTTGGTTTCTTTATCTGAGAGATAATCTATTTAACCATTACAGGTAGACTTTGAACATGTGAAATTCTAATCTATCCCTCTGTAGAAGGTCTACCTCAAATCTTCAGGGATCTGTAGAGAATACCACAGTTCACTCTAAAAAGTGAAATTGCAGTAGTTACCCAACTGACCTTGGCATCAGGGTTTTGATCTTTTGCCCAAAGCATCTCCTATTCCTATCCTCAGTTACAGTACACTGCAAGATTGTGGGATTAGGCAATAGCTTTGGAAGTGATATTCTCCGTTTTACCCACTGGGTGAGGGCTTGGCTACAGGCCAGTCTCAAAAAAACCTAAGGCTTTACAAAAGCTATTGAAGGGTTTATTTCTAGCCCCTGAACAAGACCTTCAATGGGGGGTTGTAACATTAACTGATAATCAGCAGAAAGTATTAGACCAATAAGAAGGATGCTAAAAGAAACATAATAAAACTCAGAAAAGTGGAGCAGCAGAAGATATTTTAAGAAATGGAAGGGGAGAAAAATCAAGGTAAACATTATATTCTGTTAGCCAGAAATGAGTCATGACTAATGAGTATAGAATTAGTGCTAATGATATGCCTCTGTTACCATGGGAGAAACCCACCTATTCTAGAGGAAAAATACACATAATAAACAGCCTGAGTCATCAATTTTGGTATTTAATCAAAAGTCTCCATGAAATTTACATGGAAATCTTTTTACCTCTTTGTTCTTGTATGGACAATGCTGCCTTTCCTCAAAAACCAGCACACTCAGGGTAATAAAAATTGATATGCTGAGTGTATTTAACTACATATTATGATCTTTAAAAAATGCTCCTCTGTAGTAGGAATGGTGTATGTTCCAAAAGTTAATCTGTAAATTAGTTGTTGGAATATATTCTGAAGAAACAACTTGAATGGTAAGTTTCCCAGAACATCCCATAAAACCCTATCTAACTAGGTGTGATTTAAGTGCCATTAATATAAAGCTATATTAAACGTAAGCAACCCTTTTTAAATTCAAAATAATAATTATCAGGCGCTGCACAAAGTGATTTACATACCTACTCTTACTTAATTCTCAAAGCACTGTACATTATGTATCATCTCTCTTTAATGATAGAAGATACCTAAGGAAAAAATATTCAAAAGCCTGTTTAGGTCACAAAATTAGCAGTGCATTCAGGATTTGAATTTAGCACCAACGGACTCAAAGTTATTACTCCTTACCACTGTATTTATATATATTTATATACTTTATATACCAGGCAGCATATAGATTTTCTGTAGAGTTCACCACATCCATTCTAGCAGAACTAAGGATGTAACCTTAAGAGAAGGTCAGCATCAGTCCCACAAAAGAGGTATGGATAAATTTCCATAGGGGCAAAACATTCAGTTCACAATTGTATGTTTGGTACTATCTGAGTTTGAGTTATTATTGATATATTCCTAAAGTGTATTTGAGGTATATTAATTTTTTATTATTAATAACAGTTCACAGAAGAAAAGCTTGGCCAGGCAGAGAAGACAGAATTGGATGCTCACTTAGAGAACCTTCTTAGCAAAGCTGAATGTACCAAAATATGGACAGAAAAAATAATGAAACAAACTGAAGTGTTATTACAGCCAAATCCAAGTAAGAAACTTTTTACCTTTGTCTACCTTACTGACTAACCTGATTAAAAGGTACCGTTAGGTTTTTTGATGTTAAAAAAAGCGGGGGTGGGTGGGGTTGATGGCTATTGGAAAACAGAGTTTTTGGTTTGTGGCTTTCAGGTATATGGGTTGTGTGTGTGTGTGTGCTTCTGGTGAAGAAGAGGGTGATAAACACTTCTTTGTGTACCTCTAACAAATTGACTAGTTATGTTTTCCATGCCTTTGTGGAATCCTTTTGAAAATTTGAGGGAATGAATTTTGTTTTTGAGAGAGAGAGAGAACATACGAGTGCCCCCCCGCCCCAGCTCCTTTAGGAAGAGGGAAAGAGAGAATCCTAAGCTCAGTGTGGAGCCCTACATGGAGCTCCATCTCACAAAACTGACTGAGATCATGACATGAGCTGAAGTCGAGAATCAGGAGAGTCAGCACTTAATGAACTGAGCCACCGAGGCACCCCAGGAATGGCTTTTAATTTTAATAGTTAGGAAAGGCCCTGGAAACAAATTAATCTTCCTTTTCATAGGGGGGAGAATTGTCCCTAAATAATTAAGGGAAAATTATATGGAAACTTACATAGTTACCAGCTACTTATGTTTCTGTTAAGTTTGATGTTATTACATAAATTATTCCATTTGATTTTCAGCCAACTGTATGGTTTTTCAGATCACCCATCTCAATAATTTATCAAATAAGGTACACAATTGTTTATTAATTGCAGATCACAACTTAGCAACTTTATACAGTGTAGAATAGCTAATTAGAAGTGGAAATCGAACTGGAATCTGGTGCATCAACACCCAGTCTTTTCACTCTGAGCTTTACACATCAAAACTGAAGAACAAGGGCAGTGAATACTTTTCTTCCCATTTTCCCCAGTGTTGTGACCATGTTGTGAAATGCCATAAGCTCATTTTTAGATACTGAAGTTCCAAGCTTTAAACTTTGTTGCTATTCTGTGAACCTGAACAAAACATGAGTAATTCTGTACCATTTTAGTTAAATCGTGGTAACCTTTTGAAATAGGCCTTTTATACTTTGAGTGAGGTCTGTTGTCTTTGGGCACCATGTGGTACTCATTTAAAGCTACTTAAATTATGTACCAGGGCACGTTTAAAAAGTAGTAGACATTTTTCTGTATGTCCCTTGCTCTATCCAGAGTTATGCACATAAGTAGTCTGTTCTACATATTTTTCTGAATGGCAGACAAACTTCATACACAACTGGTAAACTGGAATTTCATTAGAATAAAGTTACAATGGCTCATATAATACAGTTTTACATTAGTGTTTTAAGTCTAAAGTAGTAAACAAAATTGGATTTTTTTGCTTGTTCTCTGATTATAAAGTTACATAGATTATGAGTGGTCAGGCCCAAACCTCTTTCTTCTCTAATCCCTGTAATTTTTAGGGTATGATTTTCCAGAACCTAGGGTTTTTCAAAAATATATACTGCATTATAGCAGTATTGCCCACATATTCTTTTAAGATTTTATTATGATCTATTGATGCCCTGTTGAAATGAACATTTACTTATATGCCAAATGTTTTATTAACTGAATGAAGTCAACACAGGATTCAACTTTAAACTTTTGATCGAATAGGTAGAAAGGCGCCAAAGCTAAGAATCACTCTCTTAGTCAGAAAATGAAATTCTGAAATGTAGTTAACAACTTTAATTATTATGTTTTGAACTGACTCATTTTGATTTAAACTGATTTAAAGGTTTTTAAAGTCCTGCTTAAAAACTTCTGATGCTGCTCCAGTCTACCACAAAAACAAGTATTATTTCAATAGCCTATTTTATGTATTATAATTAATGCTTATGCTGACTCCTCAAGTGTTTCCATTACTGGTTCAGTTCACTTTTTAAGTTTTCAGTGCACTGTGAAATTTCCACTTGTGGAGGAATTATCTGAGATGCTTAGAAGGAACCTTTTTTTTTTTTAGCTTCTTTCTGGATTATAAATTTGATTTATAGTTAATCATTATTTCTGAAATGACCTTTTTATCATTTGTCTCTGTCATACCTATTAGGCAGGCGTATAAGTGTGAATATTTTGTATATTGCACTAACCAAGCATTTATTCAGATTTTACTGATTATTTTTTTCCTTTCCATGTATACTAGCATTCTGCTATTTCTTTTAAGCTACCTTGTATTTTAACCTTATCTTTAATGGTGAAATCTTCTGAGTGAGTACGTGCTGAGAGATATCTGTTTTTCTTGTACTTTAAACAAAATTAAATAAAATTAAGCGACATCATATTACTGGTGTCATTCTGTCGCTATTCCAAACCTAGGTTGTTCTGTTCCTTAATTTCCCATGTCTATATTTAGACCGTAGGAAGGAGAGAGAGCATGTGAGCAAGCAAAAGCATGATAAAGGTATTAGAAGTATGTGACTCTTTAGTTCTAATAGGTACTTTACGTCCATATTTTCATAGCTGGAAATCCCTGGTTTTGAAATTGAAATGAATATATATTCAAAGTTAAAAATCAGACTGTATGAATGGGGCAGAGGCAACTTCATTAGACATTAGGTGAATACCAACGCTTTTAGAATCTTATAGAATATTCATCATATGATAGTTTTACTTTAAGTAAATATTTTGTGCCAAAATATTTTCTCAGATTTCTAAAGTATAAGTTTCATAGAGATATATAATATTCTAATATAAAAATTAAAAATTAAGTATGAAGATGTATACTTAAAAATGCTAATAACTTCATCATATTTTACAGGGTAATAAATGAGTAGTAGGAAAAAAACAGTTTTTTAAATGGTTTTACTTTTTGAAATCATTGATAATTTTAAACCTTTCTCTTAGATGCCAGGATAGAAGAATTTGTTTATGAGAAACTGGATAGAAAAGCTCCAAGTCGTATAAACAACCCAGAACTTTTGGGACAATATATGATTGATGCAGGGACTGAGTTTGGCCCAGGAACAGCTTATGGTAAGCAAAAGGCAAAAAGATCTGCTAAAAACTAGCTTTACTTACAGATTTTTACTACTTAGAAACATCATTAACATTTACCTAACATTAGTAGATTGAATTTTAACTTCAAATTTTTTGTTTAAATTTTGGATAAAGTGAGAAATAGAGGTGACCAGTAAATATGAACAGTTCAATTTAATATTTAATATATTTAAGTATATATTACTCTGAAAATTCACATTTATCATTTCAGATCTAAAAAGTCAAATAAATTCTTCACTTGTGCTGCCATTGAATCTTGCAATCTCCGTTATAGTACTTCTTTTGTTATATTGTAATTTTTGTTTACATGTGTCTCCTCTAGGTGATTTTTTTAAAGCTTTCTTGAGGGCTTATTTATTTTTATAATAAAATGCCTGGCACATTGTGTTTGAACACACCACTAGTGCTTTCATTACATGATAATGTCAGTACCACAAAAATGTTAACAGTGGTTATCTTTGGATGTTTGGATTACATTTCATTCTATTTTCCTCGTGTAGTTCAGATTTTCTATAATCATGTTTTACAGTTATGCCAGCTTCGTTAGTTGCTGTACTGACTTTTTAAATGTATAACTCTGAAGCTCATTATCCCTCAAATCTAATTTTCTCATAATATAAGACTATTTGAGATTTCTATAGCTTCTTTTCCTCTTGTTTATGGCAAATAATTCTATTAAGACTTCTGCAGGAAATTGGTCCTTATATGGGTATGAAATGTAGGTAAATTAAATGATTTTCTACATATAGTACTGATTTATAAAATGGCTCATAAATTCTGGAACAAAATGAACGTAAAGTTTTAATAGTTAACTTTATGTCAGAAGGAAATAACCTAAATACTGTAAAATGAATAGCATTAATCCATTGACTGTTAGATGTACAACTGAAACTTTTACATTGTGGTCTTCAAAAGGTACTTCTTTGAGAAGTCTGAAAATGCTTAAAATTTCTATAGTCTTATTTCTAAATTTTAACCATTAATTTTGGTAAAATTTTACACATTAAACAGATTTTTTTGTGCCTGCTTGTGCCAGAAGCAGTTAGATGCTGGAGGTCATAAAGGTACATGAAGGAAACCCACCCCTTTCCTTCACCAAGCTGAAGGCCTAATGGAGCATGAACATTCAAAAGGCTTCTAAATTTTTTCCTTTTTTAATGTCATAAATCTGTTTTCACCTATAGTAATTCTATTGACTGTACTTTGATTATTGGAATTAGGCTTTGTGAATCTAATTATAATTGATAATAGCTAATAATTGAGTATTTCAGGCATTGGGCTGAAATTACTACACAATAAATGTATTATTTCTATAAGCCTTCACTTATATCCTACTTATAATATAAATTCTGTTATCTCCATTTTGAAGACAAGGAACCTGTATCTTAAATTACATAATTCATCTATGATCATACAGCCTGTAATTCAAAGAGAGATCTGTGTCCAGACATGGGAGCTCTTAACTACTATGTTATTTTATCTTCCTTGCCAATCAGATCTAATCTCATCCTAACCTGGAAGATTTAAAATCCACAGAATTGAAGCTTTTAGAGGTAGAACTGGAAGTAGAACCTTGGTCTTGTGGTTCCCTTCCTTTTTGCTCTATTTTGCACTGAGCTTGTCCTATTTAAACATTAAGGTATATGTGTTGCAAAACATGGATTTTTCTTTAACTTAAGATACAAATATACAATATTATTTAAAGATACTTGAGGCCCATGCATATTATAGAAATAGACAAATTTTGACTTGATCTACTTATGAAAATATTTTTAGCATTGTGCTTTTCTAAACATATCTCCACTGTTTGAGCTGTGATCATAAATACTTTTTAGTGATTTAGCCTCTTTTGTTCCATGGGTTCAATTGGTACAATTAACTATGATATGATAAGGACTTCATGAACCTCTGTCATTTTCATTTAGATATTTATAATCTTAAATTTACTTTTAAAATAAAACTAATGACAGCTAATTCTCTCTCTTTTTTTTTTTAAGTAAACAAGTGACAGACAACTAACTTTAAAGCAGATCAGATTGCTGATTTTATTTTCTGACATTACCAGGAGATGGTAAAAAAAAAAAAAAACCACTCTTTTCCTTTGCAGGTAATGCCCTTATTAAATGTGGAGAAACACAAAAACGAATTGGAACAGCAGACAGAGAGCTGATTCAAACATCAGCTTTAAATTTTCTCACTCCTTTAAGAAACTTTATAGAAGGAGATTACAAAACAATTGCTGTGAGTTGGAAAATGTTCCCTTTTTTATGTAGTAAAATAACTTATATATATAATTATATTTTTAATGAATAATTTGCCCTCTTACTGTGTAGATGTAGCAGATTAGAAAATTTAAGTAATCTAGGTAGGTACATATTCAGCGGAACACAAAGCTAACTAAAAGAACTATTGAAGACATATACTCCGTTTTTGTGTCCCTGGAGTGTTATTGAGATTACTTTACATCATTTGTTGTTCATTACTAGCACTAAAATTTGTAGAGAAGTTCCTGGAATGATTATAAAAATATGGTACAAAATATATCCATAGTATAGCCACATTAGCTGTTCATTTAAACTGGGAGCCAAAAGCCTAATTACTGTAGTTCTGACTGTTCAGCTTTCTGTTGTTTGCATCCCTAGAAGTCTGTTATCTTCTCTTCACACAGCTGTGTGTTATTGCTGAAGAAATAAATACAGCTTTCCCAAGCCTAATATTTTTGTTTGTTTTTTAAGCAATGGAGAGTGAAGATCTAGGTGGATTTTTTTTTCCTAAGAGTTTTGCAAGATTGTTCTTTATTATAAATACTACTTTAAACTTTAATTTGCAGATTTCTTATTATAAAATATTCTAGAAACTCAGTATATGTTTACAATGAATTTGGCTCTGGGTATTTTGCCTGAGATCAAAGGAAAAACCACCAAGTTGAAATATGATTTAAAGGATATTAGATTGTCAGTAGGATGAAATGTGATATATGAAATCTGTATGAGAATTAATAAAGCAAACAGTGAATTTTTATAAACTAAGCTATTATGTTGAAGTTCCCATGAGGAATTTCAAGATACCTTTCTAGTGTTTGTTCATTCTATAAATTTGAAATTTCCTTTTGGAGTAGTAGAGTTGTTTTCAGTGCTATGGCACATTAAGTGAGCCTGCCCCAGTCCTTGAGGTAAATCTCTTGGGGTGTCAAGGAACTTTAACTTAGGGGCATACCTCCTTTACCATGGGCACTTCCTAGATAATCTCTTTGAAACAGTTTATCAATCTGGGCATTACTGACATTTTGGGTGGAACTATTTGGAATAGTTCTTTGTTGTAGGAGCTGTACTGCATTGTAGGATATTTGGCAGCATCCTGGCTTCTACCTAGTACCATCTCCCCACCCCTTAGTTGTGACAACCAAGAAGATAGAGGGAAATATTCCCTAGACGGCAAAACTGCAAAATATTAAAATTGGCATTCCTTTGTTTCTGCTATTACCTGCCATCTTTCCCAGATTTCCCAGGCATCTAGAATGTCTCCATTATTTTAAAATTGAAAACCATAAGAAAAAGGAATTAAGTGTCACTTCATAGCCAATTTTGTAATCATTGATCTTTGTTTATCAGATGATTCGTGTGTTTAATGGAGAATGATACTTTATATATGTATGCTTTTACTGGGTTTTAGCATCATTAGCCTTTTTTTTTCTTTGTTTATAGAAAGAAAGGAAACTATTACAAAATAAGAGACTGGATTTGGATGCTGCAAAAACTAGACTAAAAAAGGCAAAAGCTGCAGAAACTAGAGCTTCAGTAAGTAGTGTTTTTTCATAGAAAAATGTCTTAGGTTGATAAATTTAAAATTTGTAAAATATTTTACTCCTATACCATGCAAGCTGCAGTCTTTTAGTAAGACGAAATATGACTTTAGGGTATTGTTTTTCTGTTTAAACAAACTTAATCAGAACTTAATGCATCCAAATTAGTGCAAAGTAGTCATATCAACAGGCAATATTATTTCAGTGATATACCTGTTGCTAAAAAAATAAAAATTATAAGAGCTCCTAAAACTCTGTCATGTTCTTTAAATATTCTCAGTGATAATGGTAAATATTCTTTGGAGATAGGCTTATTATATTTGAAATAGAAAAACAGTAATTAATTAAGATGAGAATGAATCAAGTTTGAGATTTTCATGTGTGACCTAAAAATTAAAATTGACTCCCTTTCCACGTGTGAGTCAAACTGACTAAAGGCTTTGTCACCAAGAATAATTCCAACACCATTCAAACAGGTGCAGCATGGACACCCAGGTGACTATTTTGAAGGGGAGGAAACCCATTTGGATACATAAGTTCTGGTATATTTTTCATAAAATCAACCTCAGAATAGTCTTTTTAAATGGAGTTGGTTAAATATTAAATATAATTTAATGACTTACATATATGTATTTATAAGTTTCTTAAAAGGTTTTATTTATAACTTATTTATTATTTATACTGCTTATATTTCCATTACAAAGATTGAAGACATCAGATAGTACAATACAAACAAGTCTGAATTTATTAGAGGAGGCTAACAAGTTAATGCTTAATTTACACTAAGGAATATATTTTGTCAAGAAGCATGACATTCCCCCTGCCTTCTGTTCCCAACTCACTACCACTGTCGTCATCAAGGAACTCATGCCACAGTGCTGGTGGAAGACAACTTTGGCTTCCTTGTTTGGGAAAAGAAGAGGTTGAGACTTATTTTATAGTGAAATTTAAAACTGGTAAAATTGGTATTGGACAGTGATGTCTTGTGAAAGTACCCCAATACTTTATATGAGCAGAATAAATTTCTTATAGAAATATTTTCTTCTAAACAGCCTTTTGGAGATTCTATATTAGTTACTACTGAAGGAGAACTTGTTTTGACAAGACATTAAATCCAAATTCTCTGGCTATTTCACCTCAGGATTTATCAGATGTCATGATCAAGGACACCCTAACTGGGCGCCTGGGTGGCTCAGTGGGTTAAAGCCTCTGCCTTCGGCTCAGGTCATGATCTCAGGGTCCTGGGATCGAGGCCCGCATTGGCTCCCTGCTCAGTGGGGAGCCTGCTTCCTCCTCTCTCTCTTCCTGCCTCTCTGCCTACTTGTAATCTGATCTCTCTCTGTGTCAAATAAATAAATAAAATCTTTAAAAAAAAAAAAAACACCCTAACTTCCTGAAGCAGCCTTTTCACAGAACCAGAACTTTAAAAATGAACAATATAGATAGCAAGGGACTCTAAATTAGGATTAGTTGCTAATAATAGATTCATGTGTAAAATATAAATTGATTTTTATTTTTTTAAAGATTTTGTGTGTTTATTTAATAGAGATAGACACAGTGAAAGAAGGAACAAGCAGGGTCAGAGGGAGAGGGAGCCCGATGTAGGGCTCGATCCCAGGACCACGATCATGACCTGACCTGAAGGCAGATGCTTAACGACTAAGTCACCCAGGCGCCCCTATAAATTGATTTTTAGATACTAATTTCATAATCAGGAAAAAAATGTTAAGATAAATAAGGATCATTTGGAAATAAGTCAAAATCTCTTCATTCAAAATGCCTATGTGTGCCCAAAAATGATTGTTGAATGAGGATACTGTCATCAAGTGTCAGTACAAAATTTTCTTTAACAAGCACTGTTAAGGAATAATGATAATCTTTTTTGCCTGGAAAAGTTCCAGAACTTACAGATTTAACACCATATAAGGTCCTTTGGTTATTCTTAATTATTTTACCATTGCTATAAAAATGTGTAAGAACTAAATAGTTGACAAATTTTGAAAGTTTCCTTTTGATATATCCAGATGTTTTCTTGACAGTTTTTGTATGCTGAGTATTGTTGAGGACAAATTTTTTCCCTGAGAATTTACATTTAAAATAAAAGTAAAAGATTATACAGATGACCTTATTGAACAATTTCATTTATACACAACTTTTCTAGATTTATATATTGCATAAAACAAATTTAACTGTAGCCAAATATTTAAAATACTAGTTTAGGCAGAAATTCACATTTCCTGACTGTAGTTGTGTTCTTTTCCCCTAGATAACCAACCCGTTTTTCTTCAAATTTTATAGCAGTAAGTCTGAAATACTTTAGAAAGGAAAAGTCCTCTTAGTTTATTATTACATAAAGCCTTGAGGCATGCCTATTATTTTGTAATCTTTGATGGGTTTTTTTTCTGTATTTCTTTTCTGTTTACTTGAAGAATACAGAAAAATAGAAACCACTCGGAGTTTGTGTTTGCTTTTTTTTCTTCTTTGACACATTTCCTCATTCCTAGTTGGCAGCTTGAAGAGCTTACTCTAATCTCAGAATTTCTTTGAATTCACTTTATAAATTTCCATGGATTGTTTTGTGAGTAGTTGTTTCTCTGAAAGTAAAGTTTGGGACCTGTGCGTATCAGCACTTTTTTTTCCTTTAATTTGTTTACTAGTTTCTTGTGACCTCTTTTTAAAGTCTGTATCTATCGAATGCTTATTTTGTATAAGGTGCTTTGCTGAGGAATTCAGAGATAAATAATGCAAAATCTCTACTGCCCTTAGTTCACAATCTAGTATACTAGATTGAACTTTTTGATGATTTAACCCTGTCAGTAAAATATTTATGCCTGTATCCAGTATTGCTACTTTATTAACTTGTGTTTTATTAGTTAGTACGTTGAAGAATGATAAAGCAACACCAAAGTCATTTCTCAAAAATACACCAATTGAACAGAAAGAAAACCTGCTTGCAAGTTTCACAACGAACAAAAACACAAGTTTGAATAGAGGATAAAACTTGTCAAAGAAGCAAAGACAAAATTTCTGCATTTAAATTATAAGGCACTGACATTCATTAACCCTGCTTTAGTCTTATATACATTTTTAAAAATTATTTTAGACTTCTGTTAATGGGAAGAAAAAAAATCATTTGGTTTCAAAGCTTTCTCTAATATTTAGAGGTTTAGACCTCAGTTTTGGGTATACAGATGTGGAAAATACATCTTCAAGTAACACAGTATTGTGAATGTCCCTCTGCCCACTTAATCATTTCCATGGATGTCTAAATATTTAATCTGCGGACTGAACACCATCATATAACTTAACTTTAATGTACACATACAAGAATTTAAAGCTTATTAAAAATATAAGGATTGACATACTTTCATATTTCTTAAAGGTATGCCAAGAACTGGCTGATGCTGACTGAAAGAGAACATGGTTGAAGGCATCATACATTCATAAAATAGAAATGATCTTTGGTTAAGGAAGTTGTGGCTAGGCAGAAGGGCTTTCATAGGTGAAAATTTAATAAAAATTATAGGTAACTGGCAGTTTTTAAAGTGATGTGTTTTTCCTAAATGATTCTAATTTAAAATCAAGCATCAACCATGTTTTTTGTCTTTAAAAATCTAAATCTTTTGGAAGAGTTGAATAGGCACCACTATGTGAAATCCCATAGAACAATGTAGTTCTCTTTTTAAGTAGAAAACAGTTTTATCAGCTCTCTTAATACTTGTTTGTTGTGTTCTTTATTGTGAAGAAGTAACTTGTTTCACTGTGTTCATTGGTATAATGTGTTCTTTGTCTCTTACCTATGCACTTAAGCAACTAAACTCAGCTCGCCTTGAAGGAGATAACAATATGGTAAATTTCTCTTACATGCTCAACTTCCTGCATGTAAAATGGCTGAAGGTTTGTTGGCCTACTGTGTTTTCTACATCTTGAGTAAAGTGCCTTCTCTTGCTATCATCTGTGTGTAAAAGTCTAAAGTAGTCAAACCCTGAGTTCATTAGTCCAACAAAAATTACAGGGAATACTAGCTGAAGTGATACTGGAACTTGAGGAAAAGAAATTTTGTATTCTAATTACCAAATACATTAGCTATGCCAAATTCAGATTTTAGAATATGAATTTATATGTAAATATATAGTGTCTTTTATGCCTAGTGAAAGACATTAACTGGCACTTTGTATTTTCACTTTTGGCAAAGAAAACAAAATTTACTTAACTTAGAGAAAAGTGTGAAGTTTACAGATTTACTTTGTTTTTCAGTGTCTTTGATGTTTACCTTAATTGTCACCCAAACGGAAGATAGAATTAATTTCTTCTGCGGTTTCATGCCAAGACACACACCCCCCATTATCTCTCCCCGCCTCCCCACGTTTCTGTAGTAGTGAGACTGATTTCCTATCCGATACTAACTGACTTAAGAAAGTTGAGGAATAGTGATACCTTTGGGCAAGAATCAGGAATGACACTTGTTCTATAGTACCCAGTATATATGTTGAGCTTGATTTGAGGAAGTTTTTGAGATGTTAGCAATTTTTAATTTTTAACAAAATAGAAATTCATAAAATCTGAATATCGCCCAAAAACTCATAAACATTAGCCAATAAAGATTTATAGATGTAGTGTTTGGCATTCTACTCCTAGATACATTACTTCCATAGAAGTGGTATGGAATCTGCAGTACAGTTATAATAAATTCACAGTTAATTAACTGATTTTATTCCATGAGCATTGAGCTAAAAGGGGGGAAAATTCATGTAATAGGAAAGTTTATATACAGAATATTTAAAATGCATTTTTGTTGTTCTAAACTATAATTATTGAAGCCCTAGCTAAATTAGGGCTTTCCTTAGATAGCAAGAGAATGCATTCATTTATTTCCATTGTCCTATCTGTAGGTGAATGAAAATGTGTGAAACTATTTCAGTCATTGGTAACTTCATATATAAATCATAGGTTTTATTTTAGGTAAGAATATCCTAAACAATTAGCAAAACTTTGTTTCACTTAACTAGGCATCTGTTTTGCTACTGATGTCATTTACTTATACTAAGATGTATTTAACTCTGGTCATTTTAAAATTCATTATATCTCAAGTTTATTGTGCCCCACTGGTGGCTATAACAATATCTAGTCATCCTTGCTTTATTTTAGTTTCTTAAAATTCTAGAATTTTAGAACTAAATGAGAAATTAAAAATTGTTTAGTCCAAACCTTTCATTTTACAGATGAGAGAACTATAACTAAGATATTCCCAGTTTTAGAAAACTATTACTTAGTAATTTATAAAATTAGTATAAGATTCAAAAACAATAATATTGATACATATGAAGGCATACTCTCACAGTATATTAAGCTGTACTGATTTAGTTACTACTGTATTGTGATTCTGGAAAGGGAGAGTATACCCTTTGAATTACATTTTTCTATACTAAGTTGTAGAAAATGTTAAATTCCAACTTTCTTTCATGCTCTATATTTTTCTCTAATTTTTAATGCTGGCTAGATTTGGGCAGAGGAAGTGACAAAAGTAAGTAAATTATTAAACTACAGAATTATGAAACAATTGTTATTCGTTCAGTAAATATTTATTGGACAGCAGCCATGGGGCCATAGTTTTTGTTACTATATCTTATAAAATCTGGAAATTATCGTAGAAATCTTAGAACTGCTTGGCTAATAGCTCCATAAAGCGGTGGAACTATGTTACAGAAATGTGCTTTGCACATACTCTGATACAGTGTATCAGAGTTTAAGTAGTAATCTTGCCAGAAGACAGTTTAAATACTTGGTACACTTACATGACAATTATGTAAAATATAGTTTACACCATGTCTTATATATTCAGTGATTGAATATATCATATGTTACACAAATGAATTTCTTAGGTAACTGAAGCTTGTTCTTTCTGTCCAGCACCAGAGTTAAGTCTTCTGTCACTTTAGTTGAAAATATTTGTAAAATAGTATTTTACTGCTCCATTAAATACAGGATAGCATATATTTAATTTTACTTACAGTTAAGGTATGAATGTACATTATTGTACCGTGTAACAGTTAGATCCTTTGTTTGTTTTTGAAGTATGTTGTCTCCTCCCTCAGTGTCAGACTGTCACTTTAGAAGCGTCCATATGACTGCTACTAGTAGTCCCTCTTAATGTGTTACCATTTCTGATCTTTTCTAGGATACAATATAAAATTGTTAAGCAAGAATTTAAGGAATAAATTATGTAGATTTGTGTAGCGTAGATTTGTTTCAAATGCTATTGTATGTCTTACGAAGCATTTTTTATTTACTCCTCATGTTTGTGCCTACCAAAATCTGACCTCCAGATGAGGACAGTGCTGAAGATTGAGGGCAGGTGGTAATTGTGGCCTCTGACTTTTTCTTTTTCTTTTTTTTTTCCCCCCAAACGTTAACTTCTTTATTTTCTGACTTTATAGGATTACTGCCTGTAACGGTCTATTCTATGCTTAGGTTATGGGTGGTTTGATTCTATGAGTTGGAAATCCAGTGTGAAATTGTTGACGCCCACTCTCCTCCCCCTTTGTAGAATACATTTATCAACTTAGTTACAGTTCTCCCTTGGCCTCTGATTTTTTCTTGAACCTCTAGCTTGAAAAGAGGACAGAGTAGCGTGGAAGAGAATATAGGTTGAACAGTAAAACCAGGCTTTCTTCCACTCTGGTCAGCATGCAGATAAACCAAAGAATTTCTGATTCCGCAGTCTCTGTAAGTTCAGGAAATACGTGATATGATGGAAAGAAACTCATGAAACAAATATTGACATTGTGTGTGTGTGTGTGTGTGTGTGTGTAAAACTTAAGAATATATCAAAACGGATTTGGGAAGATTTTTTTTCTTCTGTACTTTTCACTTCTGCCATGTTTATAATTTAAAATATATATAATTTTAAAACTTCATATTCCTTGAATATTTTAAGATTTAAGCCTATAGAAAAAATAGGTGACAGAACAAGATTGTCACAGCAAATGCCTCAAAAGCATGACCAAAATTTCTAGCTTACGGTGACCCAGATCTGATATCAGAGATCAACAAATTCTTGCCCTTTTTCCACGTTATATCTTAAAAGAATTCTTGCTGCCCTAACCCAAGTTCTCCTGTCATTATACTCTGGCAGGAGAAGTCTCTTCCCTAGAACGCTGTCTTAACTGTAAAGTTAAGTCGGGTAATGTCTTTTGGAGGACAGAATAAAAGCCCTTTAAATTCATGCTTTCTTTAAATCCTTTTTCTCTATCTTTCTAATGTGAATCATTCTCTTCCTAAGTAAGTTAACTCTGCCAAACCTATTTCAGTTACCTATGCCTCTCATATTAATTATGATCATTATGTGTGTCAGAAGTAGAGATGGTTTGGGAGCTTGGACTACAACCACCCCAGGCACACACTGAAACTTGTTCAGGAAGCGAGATTCATTTCATTCCTGTCATTTACCTTCTCTGAATACGAAGTCTATTATGCAAAGGATGACTTCTTAGGCTTTGTAATACAGTGCCTTTCTTCATAATTAAATAATGTATATTTTGCTCAAACATTGAAGACTGACCCCTTATACCTTCTGAGATCATTTTATAACTTTTTCCACTTCATACTCAAACTTCCCAGTCACTTAATCTGTTAACCTACTTCACTTCCTTACACCTTATACAGAAATAATGCCATTTAGAAGACTTTTCTGCCATTTCTCCTAAAAGTGATTAAATCAAACTGTACTTTCATAGAGACCCACATGGAACTAGTCTTGTTTACTTTTAAAGTTCATTTATTTTGGGTTTACTATGGTTACTTCTACTAATCAAAACTTTTTGTATTCAGCCAAGCAGAACAGTAAATAATACAAATGTAACAGTGAAGTGATTGGTTTTCCTTAACACTTTACTTAGGAAGATCATTGATTCTTTTCTTTTCCTGAGACTTGATTTTTCTACTTCATACTAGCTTCTAGATGAAGCTTACTTCAGCCCTGTTATACAAGCACCATGCATTCTGGTTTCAGTCAAGTAAAATTTAACTCTTAAATTATTGAGTAATTCAAACTTATATCCACAGATCCAATCTAGTGGTCACTTCTAATCACCTCTGCCAGATATGTTGCCAGTGGGATGAGAATGACTACAGCAATTGATGATCCGTTTTGCTGCCACTTCCTTTTGACTGGTTCACTAGGTTAACTATTGCCACCAAAAGGTGAAGGAGAGGGAAATGTGATGTGCAAGGAAAAAGTTTAGACCTAATTTTTATACTTACTGCAGTTTTGGAAATATTTTAATTACTTGGTTGGGGGGGCACTATTTATTCTGGAGAGGTAGTAGAAGATAGCATTATTAATGACATTATGATGATTCCTGGTGTGGAATAAGCTAACTATTTTGCGTGAGCTGTGAGATTTTATTTTTCTCTTCCTCACTTACTACCAACCAACTCTGGTTAAAGATTTAAGATTTCTTTTGGCAGTATTTACTATTTTTAGGTTCTGGTGATTTTTTTTAGTGAACTCTTTTGTCCCAGTACTGAACCTGTATCAGAGGGCTGAAGCTAGTAGTAGTGGTGTGCTATTATATACACCTTTTTCTAGCTCTGAGGTCAATGACTTCACCTTGGTAGCTTGAAATGAGCTGTGGTTAGAATATTTGTACCATGAAAATCAACACATTAAAACGCACTCACCCGACTCCCAGCAAGTTTACCAGCGCACTACTGATTAAAGGTCCCCTATAACTTGCAGAAAAACCCTAGAATATCTTGTATATAATAATGATGCTTAAGGCATATTTTATGCAAAGTTTGGAAAGAAAACTGGAAAAAGAAGTCGTTTATGCAAGAAAGAGTCCTTTGAAAGAAGCTGAGAACTGTGTGCCTAGAAACATTATGTTTGGTAACTAAACAGAAGAGGTTAAGATCCTATGGCTTCACTTCGAAGTTTTTTCATTTGAGATTAAAGACTAACTTCAAAGTAAAGTAGCTATAGTAATAATTGAGAATTTTTTAAACAATTTTTAAAGGATTTTATTTATTTGAGACAGATACAGAGAGAGAGAGAGCATGAGCAATGAGAAAGCCAGAGGGAGAGGAAGAAGCAGACTCCTTGCTGAGCCAGGAGCCCGATGATGTGGGGCTATGCTGGGATCATGACCTGAGCCGAAGACAGACACTTACCATCTGTGCCACCCAGGAGAACTTTTTGAAATATTATTTTATATGTATAAACCAATATTCTTAAAATGTTAGGGCAGTATATTGACTGTCTTATGGTAGTGTTTCTAGGCTTTTATGTATATGCCATTCAGCTTTGATATTAATAGATTCTTTTGAGTGAAGTACTGGTAAGGAATTGGGTAATGTAGAAAAGCTAAGGTATCGAAAACAGAGACATTTAAACACAGCAGAGTCAGAGAATTGCCAGCTTCTCATTTGGGGTTTACTTGGGGGATTTTTAGACTGTCTAAACAAATGCACATAAAGTGGACTAGGTCCTCTAATAAAATTCTAAAACTGTGTTCCAATTTAAGTCTGAACAGGAATTGAGAATAACTCAAAGTGAATTTGATCGTCAAGCAGAGATTACAAGACTTCTGCTAGAGGGAATCAGCAGTACGCATGTGAGTGTTCATTCACTGGAAATTCATTTGAAACAGAAGACTTTGATGGTTCTAAGGCACTTTGAGGGAGAAAAACTGAACTTTAAAACTTTTTCAGTCATTTATCAAGGAAATTAAAATTATGGCCCTTTCTAAGATATATAAGAAATATTTTAAATTTTTATTTACACCTCATCACCTAGTTCTCCCTCCTTCATCAAATCCATTTGTCGATTTTTTTAGCTACCTAGTTTGTTCTTACACTATTAACCGAGGTCAGCCTTGATAAGCCTTGTAGTAGAATGCTAGTTACTGGTGATTTTCCCTGAGTACACGTGCTCTGTTGCCCCTTGGAATTTAACACATTTAAGTAGATTATAGAGCTAAGAAGTAACTGTTACTTTCCTTTACAGGCCCATCATCTCCGCTGTCTGAATGACTTTGTGGAAGCCCAAATGACCTACTATGCACAATGTTACCAGTACATGTTAGACCTCCAGAAACAACTGGGAAGGTTGTAATTTCCTTTTTACACATGAAACTCCTAATAAGAGAAGAAATTCAGATTTTTGCATATGAACTAATAATAGAGGTGAAGATTAGAAGAATTAAAGGCTTTTATTAGCTTACTTAAAATCTGTTTTGTTTTGTTTTAAGGAAAGTAATTGTCAGACTTGTGAGGTAACAAAACCATTGTGAGCTCTCCTGGCACCCAAGAACTTAACAGGGATGAGAACATAATATAAGTGAATACTTTTTTAGTGCTATATAAAGAAAAGTTAAGTGTCTGAAGTTCACTTCTCTCTTAAAATACCTTTCAGTTAGTTGAGAAAGATTGCATTGACACTTATTTGCCCTTAGAGATAAGCTAATTTATACTTATCCATTACTTACCTGTTCACTGTTTTAAAAAAAAAAAGTTTTAGAATAGTCTGTAGGACCTCAAGCCCATGATTATTAAAAATTATATTTTAATATACTTTAAAGCAAAGTTTATTGAATACCTGTCATATAGCAGGTACTTTTCTGTACTCTAGGATTATATCATCAAACAGAACAGGCAAAATTGCTTACCATTATGGAGCTCACATTTTAAGGTGACACTAGAAATAAAATGATGTGTAGGACAAACATGGTCTCTAGGTCTAGATAGAAATATGTAGATATTTAAAGTCTAGGTAGAGATAAGGCCATTGGCGGATAGGCCAGGTGGTAAGTGGAAAGGTAGAAGTGCAGGTTTCTGTGAAGGACCTCTAGCTGTGACTCAGGTGGGTCTGGCAAAGTTTCACAGATGAAATTATTCTATTGGGAATAATCTAGATAAAGAAAGGACTCAGGATGAATATTCCAGACAAAGGAAGAGCACGTATATAAAAAGGCCAGAGAAAAGAGATAGTGGCAGGTTCAGGGAACTGACGGTAGTTTGTTCTGGTTGGAACATACATAGTGTTTGAGTAAAGAATAGAATGGTAGATATGGCTACAAGAGTGAAGCAGGGTCATGTCACCAATGCCCTGTAAAGTAAGTAGTGATAAGGAGTTTGAGATTTTTATAGTGAGGAACCATTAAAGCATAGGAGTGATATGTAATATTTGAAGGAGAAATATAAAGAGAAGTTATTTTCAAGGAATTTTTTTTTAAATCACTTTGGTGTTCTTTTCTGCATATTAATCCTTTAAAACTAGACCTAGAACAAAATTAGGCACATCCACAAAACCAATTTTAGATCTTGAGGATGAATTGTAGCCTGATACCACTGGTTATTCCAATAAGATTTATTAAAGACTTATACTTCTGTGTATTTGAAGTTGGTTAATAGTATTCAGTATCTGAAAGCAGAATACCACTTTATTCCCACTTCATTATAACTATTTTAAGCCCAGGAAGCCTTAGTACTTTCTTTTCACTTTGTCCTGTTACTTGGGAGTGCAGCAAAGGGATTTCTGTTACCATTCATACTTGTACTCTGCTTAAAGCCACACAAATGCTTGGAACTCTGCCATTCAAACAAAATGCTAGTTATTGCACTTTTGGATAACCTCAAACATTACAGAGTGAAATGGGTACTATTCTAGGGAACGAGTCTAGCTTCTTTCTCTACCCTCAAAGAATTAGATTACTGGTAAGGACCAATGATAGTGGGGGGAATTTTAGGTCTTTAATGTTGCAAGTTACACTTGAGAGAGTATATAGAAATATTCAAATGCGGAACTGGACAAATCATCCAATTCCACACTAATTCAGAAGCTATTTCTGAAGCGTAGAACCAGGTTGTCATGTTAATGGTTATAATAGAGTGTTGGTGGTGGTTGTAGTAGTAGTAGTAGTAGTAGTAGTAGTAGTAGTAGTAGTAGTAGTAACTGGCAGTCACTTCAGAAGGGCTCCAGTTATCCCCAGGCACTCCTCCAGACACCTCATGTGTAACATGATAGCCCTCATAGCAATGAGGGTAGGTATTAGTATCCGCATTTTACAGATGAGGAAACAGAAGCACTAGTCACAAAATTAGTAAATATATTTTATTTTTAAACAGAAGGTTTTAATATATCAAGCTACAATGGCGGAAAGTCTGTAGTTTTTAAAATGTATCAGTAAAAGTTCTTAGAAGGTAAAAGTGGTCTTTCATCTTGGTTGGGGTTTTTTTGTTTTTCTTTTTACCATTAATTCCCCAAAATTAACATAGGTAGATATCAGTGGTAAACAAAGGCTAATTATACTAGTAAATTTGAAAGTAAAATTCCATGGTTAGAGACTTTAAAAACCCCACATATGTAGGGAACGAGAGCTTATTTTTTTTAATCTTCAGAAATGTATATATTTAGTCACAGCTGAGAAACTGAGTTCACTTGAGGAACAGATGCTAGGAAAAGGGTTCCTAACTTTAGAGTAAAACCTGAATTAGAAATTACGGTTTCTTGTTATTAGAACCCTGTTATTTGTCAGAGAAATATTTGCTTTAATTTTTTTAAAAAATGCATTATTCCAGGCATGAAGGCTACAATGTAAACAAAACAGACCAAATCCCTATCTTCACCGAACCTACATTCTATTTGGGGGCAGAGGGAAGTAGAAAATCAATATGTATGTGATTTACATAGTGTATTAGAAGGTGGTAAATACTGTGGAGAAAAATAAGCAGAGAAATACCTTGGTTAGGAGTAGAGGTTTACACTAGTTAGGGAAGACAGACTTGAAAGATGAGAGGAAGCAAAACAGCCAAGCAGGCATCTGAGAAAAAACGCTACAAGAGAGTGTACAGTAAGTAGAAAAGTTCTGCAGCAGGAACATAGCTGTGATGTTCAGACAGCAGTAAGGAGGGCTTGGCTGGAGATGAACAGGAAGCTGGACACAGAGGGCTTTGGCCTTTACTTAGAGATGAACCTTTGCAGGGTTTTCGGCTGACATTTGATAGGATCATTCTCGCTCCTCTGTTAAAGGTAAATGTTAGGGGGCATGGGTGGAAGCTAACAGACCTGTTTAGAACTTAAAATCCAGTCAGGAGATGATGGTGGCTTGGATCAGGGTGATTGTGGTAGATGTGGTAGAAGCAGTCAAACCCTGGTGTATTTTTTTTTTAAGATTTTATTTATTTACAGAGAGAGATCACAAGTAGGCAGAGAGGCAGGCAGAGAGAGGAGGAGGCAGGCTCCCTGCTGAGCAGAGAGCCCGATGCAGGGCTTGATCCCAGGACCCTGAGATCATGACCTGAGCCAAGGCAGAGGTTAACCCACTGAGCCACCCAGGCGCCCCGGCCCTGGTGTATTTTAAAGGTAGAACCAGCAGGATTTGCTGACAGACTTCATTTATATGGGGCTTAGAGGAGTCCAGATTACTGCAGGTGTTTGGCCTGAACAACTGAAAGAATGGAGCTGTAGTTAATTAAAATAGGGAATGCCACAGGAGGAGCAGGTTGGGGTGGTATATCACCCCAGGTTAATACCAGAAGCCCAGTTTTATTAGACATTTGGAGTTTGAAATGTCTATCAGACATCTAAGTGGAAATACCCAGTTGTAGGACATGCAGGTCTGGAGTTTGGGGGATAAATTAGAGATAGAAATTAGAGAGTGGTCAGCTTATCAAGGGTATTTAAATCTGAGCCCAAATGAAAGCCTGGCTGTAAGTATAGGTAGAGAAAAGAAGAGGGCTAAGGGTTGAGCCCTGAAGCACTCTGAACACAGAGAGCTTAAGGAAGCAGTGGAATGGAGTAACAGTGAAGTTAGATGTAAACCAAGAGTGTGACCTGGAAATCAGATGAAGATAGAGGAAGGTGGAGGGAAGGGATCCACTGTGATCACTAGATAGGCCAGGTGAAATGAGGAATGTTTAATAGACCATTGGATTTAGAACACTGAAGTCATTGCTGACCTCTACAAGAGTAGTTTTAGTGGAACAGTGGAGGCAAAAGCTTGTCTATAATGTAAAAGAACAGGAGAGAAACTGTGATAGTGAGTTTAAATAAGTCTTTCAGAGGAGTTCTAGTGTAAAGAACAAAAAAATGAAGCAGTAGCTGTAGGAGAATGTCTAGTAGATTTTTGTTTTTTAAGATAGGAGAAATTAGCATGTTTGTAAGCTGATGAGAATGATACAGTACATGAAGAAATATGATAGCATGGGAAAGAAAAGGAACAATTGCTAGTGTGATATCCTTGAGAGGAAAAAGAAGGTGAGATTTTTGTGCAGAGGAGAAGAAATTAGCCATAGAAGCGTAGACAGTTCATCTGTAGTAAGAGGAGAGATGATCACAAAAGCTTAGATGTTTCCTGATTGTTCTTTTTCTTCTCAGTTCAGAAGGAAACAACTCAGCAGCTGATTGTAAAGTTTAGAGGAGAATTGCTAGAATTTAACTACTATTCTTTATGCTGGCTGACTGTGATTTCCAGATGGCACAGTGGTCATAAAGAGAAGGAGGAAATAAATAAGGGATAAATCTCACCCACTTTACCAGATGAGGCCTTTTATATTTATTAAGATTTAATACTAATTTTCATAGGAAATTTTCAACCTTAGAAATGGTTGGATGAGAATGAATATAGGCCAGGCATTTTATGCTGTTTTCCATTTAGTATTGGACAAGCATTGAAATTTAAAATTTTAATTACCTTTAAAATTATCTTTAAAATATATTTATAGCACATCAATCACAGAGATTTTACTAATTTCTAATAAAACTTTTATTTTTACCCCCTAAAAAATACAAGACAGAATGAACTTGTGAGATTTGCCCTCTTCCTGCATTGAAACTTCGTTATGATAATTATTAGTCATAGCATAATATTTGAATGCCCATGTTGTCACCTGTCTGTATGCCCATAAAGGAATGAATCTGTTTCATCTTAGTATTTTCAGCTTGTGGTAGTGATTCTGGACATGTGGATACTCCATAAATATTTGTCATTTGAATAAATAGAAAAATATGATTGGATCAGCTTTATAAAGAAGTATGCCTGTTGAAATACTTCTCAAAGAATTAACTTGAGAAAAAACTTCACTCTTGTGATAGTATCTAATATAGAAGTAGTTTTTCATTGATATTTTATTTAACAAGTATTAAAGGCGGGAAAAGATTAAAACATAGTAAAAGTTTTTTGGAAGTGTTTTAAAGATAAACTCATTTTTTCAGGAAAAAAATAGCATTTTTTAAACTTTTTAATTATGAAGACAGCTTTGAAAAAAAACTTTCAAGGACTTATATTTGGAAAATACCTGAATTTTCTATAGTATAACTGGCCCAAGAGGCATAAGTTAGATAGCAACTTTTGTCATTAATATATTACTGACATCTGTAAATCTTGAGCCGATGTGGAAGTTGGTAGAAAGCAAACACTGCCACCAAGTGGTGGTATTCAGAAGTTCTAGTCACTTGGAAATAAATTAATTGGCCATTTTCTTTTCAACAGTTTTCCCTCCAGTTATTGTAACAACAATCAAACTTCTCTGGCACCCGTGCCATCTGCTTCATCAAATGTGATCGGCTCTTCTGCCTTGTCTTCAACAAGTGGCCTAGTAATTGCCTCTCCTACCAACCTTGTTGACCTTAAGGAGTGCAGTGGCAGCAGGAAGGCCAGGGTTCTGTATGATTATGATGCTGCAAACAGTAGTGAATTATCACTTCTGGCAGATGAGGTGAGTAGTATATGGGTATAAGAAAACCTGTATCATAGATTGACATACTTTCTAGTATTATAATAAGGTGTAAATTCCTCATTACTTATTTGGAAATAGTTTATCATGAATACTTTCATAGATTTAAGATGGTTATATTAACATTTTATTAAAAAATTTAACTACTATTCTTTAACAAAATAGAATATCACAGAAATATTTAAAGCTTTTTACTGCTAAGTAACTAGAAGAGTTCTAAAACTGCCTCTAATAAAAACCTTTATCTTTTGGCAAAATTGATGATAATGTTTAAAGAACTTTAGTAGTGAATAAACAGATTACAAATCTGATTACTCTTCTATGTGCTTATTTTGTAACATAGTTAATAACTGGAAATATTTTATTTTGTAGGTGATCACTGTGTTCAGTGTCGTTGGAATGGATTCAGACTGGCTAATGGGGGAAAGGGGAAATCAGAAGGGCAGGGTGCCAATTACCTACTTAGAACTGCTCAATTAAATAGGTGGACTATGGAAAGATTACCCATCATGACACCAGTATTTATATACAATTAACTCTAAATAAAGCAGGTTTAAGTATCTTCCATGTTAATGTTCTTAGGAGACTGAAAAGAAAATACCAGCCATCAGAAACCAGCCTTTCTGCCAGTAAAATTGCATGGTACATATTTCATTACAGAATTTATGTTAGTGCTTTCATGCCAAGAATGTTTTCTTACAAAATTCTCTTTCTACTGAAGTTTCACTAATAAGCAGCTTCTACTTTTGAGCTCCAACTTAAAGCAGAAGACCTGTTTTCTACTGAATTTTTCATTAATGGCAAGCTTTTTCTTTTATGTAAAATAAATTTATTGTGAATTGATATCAATGACTCATTTATTAGGTATAATTAATAGCCAAAGAATAAAATTAAAATTTGTTTTAAGCTGTTGGTTTAAAAAGAGCTCTAGGATATAAGCCTCTTTTGTGGAAAATAGAATATTTCTGAATGTTTCCATAAACAGAAATGCAGTTATATACCATGTTTACCTTGTTTTCCAATAGAAATTGAATCATTTTAATACTGTATCTCAATGGTTTATTTTGGGGGCTTTTGGGGTTTTTATTAAACACTACTGAATGATTTCTTCTAAAATTAAGAAAAACTAGTCCTTGAAAACCATTACCGTATTACTCTGGTAAATTTTCAGTTAAGGTTCTAAAGCATCTGGAACAAGTTCAGTTCTCTAAATTGTTTTTTTAAGGCTATTCAGTTGGAACAATGTAATGCATAATCAGAATCGGACATGTTAACATACTTCAGTAAAGAGAATTTGTTCTTCCGGAACAACAAATCTTTATCAAAATATGGATTAGTGCAACTACACCCATCATAGAGGAAAATTGTGTACAAACAGAATACATTTTTGCTTACTCTAAGCCTACTAATTTTGGATATTTATTAATGAACTAGGTTGTCTTGATCAGGATCTCTGGTTATGAAACACACTAATGAAATCATTAGTGCCACTCTTGCAGTCAGAAAATTGCTCTTTGGGCCATAGCTGTGAATCAGTTTCCATGTTAGGACTTATGCATTCATTCTCATTCATTCATTGTCGAGGGCCAGGCACTATGCTGATCTACTGAGATGCACAGTCCTTCGCCCTGCAGACCTTAAAGACCAGTGGAGAATACAGAAAAATAAGCAGTTGCCATATGACAGAATCCATGTCATGATAGAAGAAATACAGGGTACTGTGTGTGGGAACTTTGGGAGTCAACTAAATCTGATTTGGGGAGTAGGAGATGGTTTGGAGAGGAAGTGTTCCAGGCAGAGGGAAAAAGGTGTGGGGCCTGGAGCCAAGAGAATGTAGCATATTCTGACAATTACAAGTAGTAGTTCAGTCTGGCTTACACATGAAGTGCAAAAGTGTAGTTGATTTCTTCAGAGAATGTTAATGTATTGAAATATTTTTTGGTACTTTAAAAAATGGTGAACACTTAACACAAAAGGTATTTTAAAATGTGTTTAAGAGCTCCTAATGAGAGCGTTGTAAACATGTTGATAATAATTCAGTTCACAGTCCACACTTTTAACAGTAGTTGTTACCCTCTTATTTCTGTGCTGAGACACATTTCTCTGCAATTTTATAATTGTACAAAGACACTTTGATTCACGTGGTGAATCACCATACTCTTAACCCTAAAAGCTGTTCAAGCTGGTTAGTTAGCTATAGCACCAAGTGAGTGAGTGAGCTGCTTATTTCCCCAGAAAGTAAGTTCCAGAACCAGCCTAGAGTACTATCTATTATGTGACAAGTCCAGGTTTAGGTTTTAAAAGATCATATAAAAATACAGTTCAACTCAAACAGCAACTATAAATTAGGCTTATGGGAAGTAGAATAGTAAAGGGGGGGAAGTACGGGTACTGGAGTGAAATGGCCCCAGATTCAAATACAGTCTTCCTCGCATCCTGTGCTCTTTGAGCTTGGACTCCAACACTATATAAACTGTTCTTTCCTTATTAGTAAAATAGGGATAGTAATTATGCCACCTTAAGGTTACTATGAAGATTCTGTAGCAAATATTGTTTGGTAAGTCATTTTTAGGGAAAGGTTTGACACAGTAGAATCATTCTGTAAATACCAGTCTTCCTTCGTTAGCCCCTATAGCTTCCTGACCAATCCAGAGTGTAGGCCTTATTTATGACTGTGTACCAGAGATACATTTTATACCCATGCTCTATTCTACTCATCAACCCTGTCCTCCACCCCCTTTAAGTTAGACCTAGATCTAGGTTTAACCTCACTGCAGCCAGCAGTGAGGGTTTTTATCAGAACCTTCTGTTTTCCATCAGATGAATGTTGATTATAACACAATAATGTGCAGTAGCCTTCAATAATATTAAGGTTCAAATGCTTCTTGTGCCTTTGTCTACCACAAATCCACCATAATATGTGGACTTGTTCTTACGTTTGTTGCTTTTTATTCTAAAGGGGTAGTTTGGTTGCAGGGGCCGGGGTGGTTGGTTTGGTTTTTTTGTGGGTTTTTTATTTTGGTTTTGACTTATGAAGTCATGGATTTAATTTTTACTCAGGTAAAAGCCCACAAAGATTCTTAGGCATGGAAGAAAAGCTTGGGAAGGCTAATAATTCATGGTGCAATTTAAAATTATTTAAATAAGCTTTGTGCCCCTGAGCTTAACCTAAAAGTTTAG
This sequence comes from Ailurus styani, assembly GCA_002007465.1. Lineage (NCBI taxonomy): Eukaryota > Metazoa > Chordata > Mammalia > Carnivora > Ailuridae > Ailurus > Ailurus styani. Next base: position 4,472,520 of record LNAC01000042.1, on the reverse strand, counting down.
TAACATGTGAAGGATGCACATATGAATGAAATAATAAACTTGGAAATGATTATAGGCTCTTTTGCAGACAGACAAAAATGATTGGGTTGTTTCTACATTTGTTCTCAAAATAATCTAACCTAAGAAGTGTTAAATTGTTTTTTTATGGTGCTAGTCAGAAAAATTCATACTGTAGGACATTTTTAGTTCCCAGAAATGGGAATGTGCCTCATTCCAAGTAACAGGAGAACTAAGAAACCTGAGGCTGGGGTCGCCAGTAGGTGAGAGTCCATCCTCATAGTCTGCTGTTCTCCACCAGAACAAAGGAACAGAATGTGAATGGGAGGCACTGGTGTGGGAGGGCATTTCTGAGATACACTGGGAAAGATGACAGAGTGCAGGACAGGAAGCAACAGCTTTGTTTACCCAGAGAGGCCCAGCTTACCTCCATGTGTTGACTGGATTCCTCAAAAATCTCTTCCCTACCTCCCAAATGCTTGAAAGTTTGAAATATGTTGCCTAGTATGTAGCACTTAAAGCCTGTACGGAGCCATAATAGCTAGCTTTGCCTCAACCCCTCCACCAGATAACTAAGTGGCTCCTACCTTGTGGTGAGACTCAAAAAGGGGGGTGGGAGTTGTGCCCTTTCTCCCACATTATCCTAATTAGGAAGTCTGTTCAGTAGGGCAGTGGTTCTCTGTGTGAGACCCCAGAACAGGCAAAATCAGCATCACCTAGGGATTTGTTTCAAATGCTAATTCATATTTCCAAGTACTTTCTACCTTTATTTGTACTGAATTTTTTGTCTTGAAGAGGCTATAGAACTAGTCTTAGTACTTTCATGTTGTAAAAGTAGTTTAAGATAAAAACTGTCTTCTGATCTTTACTATATTCTAACATTGCCATATAGTTCTATAATTTGATTAGTATGTATCTGTCAGTCTAGAATACAAGTTCCCTGAGGTAGAGGCTATAATTCTTTTGATCACATTTAAATTTCCAACTCTTAGTACAAGACTTAGCACACTGTATGTACTCAGTAAGTACTTGTCAAATGAAAGGGGGGAAAATGTAATTCCTAAGCCTTATCCAAGATCTACTGAATTAAACTCTAGGGTAGGGCCTAGCCATCTGTTTTTACAAGTTTGAGAACCACTTCAGTAGTAAAGAAAAACTTGCCTTCCACCTTCAGGTACTATCTGACATCACCGGAGAAATTCTCCTTGCCTTCCACACCGTCACCCAGCACTGCTCTCTCAAGTGTAGTGGCGCCTTGCTGGGCTGTCTTACGAGTGTGTGTGATGGAATAAAAGTATGCTTAGCGTAAGCAAGGGAAGTAGTACTTGGAATGCTAGGACTTGGTTGCTGTGGAGGGTTTCTTAGGAATGGATCCCGTAGTCTGAAGAAGGGTAAGCACTATGACCATGCACATTTCCACTTAACACAGTGACAATGTGACATGAAAGCACCCTGACAAACCATGAAAGATGTTTCAGACTAATGTTTACATCCCTGTGCCTCAGGTCGCTAAGCTCTTTCATTCCTACTTCATGGGAGACTTCTTAAGAATTGTTAAGGCTTTTTTTAAAATAATACAAGTCATAGATGTGTTGGTAAAAAGGAAAAAAATGAAAATTTAAAAGAAAAATCACCTATAATCCCACCATCTGGGAGAACTGTTATTCAGGTGTATAGCCTTCCAGAGTCTTCTGTGCACTTATACATTTTTTTAAATGGAATCAAGTTGTACATATTGTTTTGTAACTTTTTTTCACTTGACAATACCATAACTATCCTGCTGTGTCAAATATATTTCTACATCTTTTTTAATGGCTGCATGGTATTCCATCATATGTGCCACATTTTATTAAACTATTGTTGATTTTTAGGTTTCCAGTTTTTCACTAATAAACTGCTTTAAAGAACTTCATGTTGCTAAATCTTTTGTGTGTTCTTAATATTTCCTTAAGCTGAATACTTAGAAATGGAATTTCTAGTGGAGAGGATATGTCAGTTTTTTAAAAGCTTTTGTTACTGCCATTTTGCCCCCTAGAAACCTTACCAATTTACACTTGTATCAATAGTATATTAAAAAAAATATGTATATATATATATATATATATATATATAGTTCCTTTTTTGAAGAGCTTCCAACTAAACATTCTTAGGGCCTTTAGTTTAAAAATAAAATCCAAGAGGAAGATAAAAAAAGACTCTACCAAATTAAAACAAGATCAGTCTTAAGTTATTCCAACATGACATTTACCGTTCTACATTGTCTTAGGTGTTTCGTGATCCTTGAGGAATGTTTGTAGTACCAGCTTGCTCCTTGCTTTAATTCAGTCTCATGGAAGCACAATCACCTTTCTGACTTTGGCTGAAATGGTAGGAGAACAACTTTTTTTTTTTTTAAGATTTTATTTATTATTTGACAGAGACATAGAGCGAGAGGGAACACCAGCAGGAGGATTGGGAGAGGGAGAAACGCTTCCTGCTGAGCAGGGAGCCCAATTCGGGGCTCGGTCACAGGACCCTGGGATCATGACCTGAACCAAAGGCAGATGCTTAATGACTGAGCCACCCAGGTACCCGTAGGAGAACAATCTTAAGTAGACTGGAATCTTGTGATAACTCTGATGCAGGCTTTTTGTTGGTTTTAGAGAGCATAGCCATCATAGGGGAAGTAGAAACTTTGGAAGGTAAGCAGAACACGGGCTCTCCCCCTTCCTGGTTCTGTGTCAGTCAACCTCTCTGAGCCTGTTTGCTCAATTCTAGAATGACAACAATACAAACCTCCCTTGCAGAACTGAAAGGATTACCATGTTATGGACAAAGTGGCTGACACCTAATAGATAATTTATTAGGATTTCCAGCTGAGTGTGTTAGAGCAGTTTCTGTTCTCAACCTGTATGGAGTAAATATCACTGCCATTGTCAAATCTTCCGGGAAGCTGTCATAGTAAGTGGATATTGCCTGGTATATCCTACTATATCTACAAAATCTGGTTCTTAAAAAAGCTGCCTAATTTTTCCACACTCATGTATTCAAGTATCTAACCAGATAAAACTCCCAGTCAAGGCATATAATGGATTTCAACTACTGTGCTTTTATGGCCATGTATCAAAGTGGGTAATCCTATTATTCTAAAATGCTGAGCTGGACATGCCAACCATGCCAAACCTCCCCTTCTAATTGAAACTGCCCCACACTTGTCTGTGAGAAGCTGACACAGAAGGCTCAGCTCAATAAAGGTAATGGCAATTAGCGAAATCCCGATAGCATCCCCAGAACTAGAGACCAAAATTGATCTCCAATGAACAAAATTTATTTAGACATGTATCTGAACTCTGAAAGTTGCTCAGCAGTATTTCCAAAAGATAGATATCTTAGGGTTAACAGCTGCAGTAATAGCAGACAAATCCCCAGAATCAACTCGTCACATTTGGATGAACCCCAGGAAGTTTAAATTAGCCTCTGGCTTTGTTGATTATAACTGGGAGCTACTCAGTCAATAAACAGTGAATAGTAAGAGAACTGAAGAGGGATGTAAAGAAGGAAGCCTATAAGAGGAGGCTTCAGGTTTGTGAGAACAAAGCAGATGTTAGATCATTATGAGGCCAAAGAAAACGGGCAACTTTTGGAAGCCCATTGCAGGCAACTTTTTGGAAGCCTGATGCACCAAGGTCCAATGCAGATGTTTCTGCCTCGTTCCATATTGTAGTGACGTTGTCTGAGACTTGAGCAGTAGTAAGTAGTCCCCAGCAACCACATACTCTGATGGCTGCTTGCCTTCTGTGTGGTTTCCCCTGTTCAGCCTGCCTGAAGACCCTCATTTGTTTTTGTTTTTTTTTAAAGATTTTATTTATTCATTTGACACAGAGAGAGAGATCACAAGTAGGCAGAGAGGCAGGCAGAGAGAGAGGAGAGAGGAGGAAGCAGGCTCCCTGCTGAGCAGAGAGCCTGATGTGGGCCTCGATCCCAGGACCCTGGGATCATGACCTGAGCCGAAGGCAGCGGCTTTAACCCACTGAGCCACCCAGGCGCCCTGAAGACCCTCATTTGTTAAGAGCAAGCTCGAAGTCTTCCTCCTCTACAAAGATATTCTGGACTCCCTCAGGCAGAATTAATTACATATATATATATATATATATATATGTGTGTGTGTGTGTGTGTGTGTGTGTGTGTGTGTGTGTGTGTGTGTGTGTGTGTGTAACTCAACTATGACATTTATTACTATGAACTGCAATTACTTGCTAACCTGGCTGAGCTCAAGGACAGGGATTCTGTGTCCCCTAACTCCTAGATACCTAAAGCTGAGTTTCAGCAATCCCCATAGCTGCTTCCAGTATTCAAATTTCTACAAAAGATGTACTAATGATTCAGACTTAGTGCTATTATATGTGTCTTTGCCCTAAGAAGCTTTGCTCCTTTTGCACATCAATATCATAGAAAATGCATGTCTACTTTTCTTTTGGAAAAAATTCCGGAATTATTATTTCCAGTTGACTCTAGTTCACTTTATTTTATTTTACGTTATTTTATTTTTATTTTTATTTTTTTGAGAGAGGGAGAGAGCACACGCAGGGGGAAAGGGCAAAGGCAGAGGGAGAAGCAGACTCCCTGCTGAGTAGGAAGCCTGATGCAGGGCCCCTGCCCAGGACCCCAGGATCATGACCTGAGCTGAAGGCAGATGCTTAACCGACTGAGCCACCCAGGTGCCCCTTCAGTTCACCTTAAACAATGCTCATCACTAACTTGTATTTTGCAAAACCATAATTTATTAGGGAATGGAGGTTTTTTGCTGGTTAGGTCTATACTTGAAGTTAAATTTAGGATTGGTCATCTCAAGTCAAGATTGGGCTATTTATGTCATTAACTTTTCCATGTAAATGTTCTCTGTAAAATGGGTTACAATTTCCTTCCTGTCTCTTCTCCTCTTTTTCATCCTACCTTTCTTTCTATTTCTGTGCGTACGCCTCATCCTTCTTTCAAACAGATTAGATGGTTAGGAGAATTCATACCAGGTAACAGGGAAAAGGTAACGTACAAAAGAAAAATGATTGAGTAGAGACACCTGGGTGGCTCAGTCAGTCAAGCATCTGACTCTTGATTTCAGCTCAGGTTGTGATCTAAGGGTCCTGGAATCAAGCCCCGTGATCGGCTCCTGCTCAGCATGGAGTCTGCTTGAGATTTCTCTCCCTCTCCCTCTATGCCCCCCACTCATGCTCTCTCTTTTTGTCTCTCTCTCTCTCTAGAATAAATAAAATAAATCTTTTTAAAAAAGGAAATAAAAATTATTAAATAGTAAAAAAAAAAAATGTGTGATAGATTATGCTCAATCGCTATTCCTGAGTGGCAAATCTGACTCAGATTTTAGCAGCCAAAGAAAAGAAGGCAGCAAGATCAAACTTCAAATCAACCATTTACCAACAGCAATATACTGGTGCTCAAAAAGTCAAAGACATGACACCAAAGACAACATCAAGCACCAAAGCAGAGTTAAAGAGGCCAGAGCTCTTGTCCTGATTCAGGAATTAAATGTTACATGACTGCTATATTGCAGTTTTCACCAACCGAGAAGATAAATGAGCACAAAATGATTCATCTAACACCTTGAAATGCAATGACTCTGAGACTTCCCCTGTCAAGGACCCCCCGTCCCTACATATTTCTAGCCATCACTGGGAAAACTGAGTGACCATAGACCAATCTTCTTTCTAACTGCTAGTGCAGAACAGATTCAGAGACCCCCCCTGCTGCCCCATTCCAGGACAACTTTGGCCCTCCACCCACCTCACACCCCTATTCCAGTTGCCTTCGAAAACTGTGGCCTCAGCCAGTGTTGCAGTGGTCTAGCGGGCCATAAATTGGTAAAACTGGAAGGTCACCACTGGCCTCTGATGCAACATTCTACAGAATCGAGTAGGGAATGCTGTTTTAATTAATTTAATTTAATTAGAGGTAATAAAGTTGTTCGTCATGACACAAAGTCTTAACTGCCGCACGATAGAGCTTTTTCCTCACCTCTATAGCTCATTGGGGTCCACTAATTCGGCAACACATGGGGACAGGATCCTACCCAGACACTGGGGCTCCTCGTGAACCCCTAATCCACGCCCTTTTTCAATGCCATCTACAGTCCCCCGTGCCAGGTTCCCTGCTCCCTCAGACAGAGGTGGAAATCAGAGCACTATGACATGATAAGCCATTTCTTCCTCCTTCTGCTCAGCTGAGGGCCTCTCAAGGCAAACTCCCTGAATTCAAGCATTCTTTCAGTTTATACACACAATTCTTTCAGGAACAAGCCCGGACGAGGATGGCGGGTGAAGACAAATTCCACTATTATACACTTTGCAGTGTCCACCTGGAACCAAGGTCCTCTTCATCCCATAGCCTTTGGATGGGTGGGGGGCGGGGATGGGCTGCTCACCAGTCTACAGGCATACCTTCTTTGGTTGTACTTTGCTTTATTGTGCTTCATAGGTATTGTACTTTATACAAATTGCAGTTTTGTGGCAACCCTACATTGAACAAGTCTGTCCATGCCAACAGCATTTACTCCCATCTTGTCTCCATGTCATATTTTGGTGAGTCTTGCAAGAGTTCAAACTTTTTCATTATTATTGTATTTGTTATGGTGATCTGCAATCAGGGACTTTTTTTTTTTTACTTTCTATAAAATGTTTTTATTTGATTATAGTTGACACACAATGTTATATTAGTTTCAGGTATACAATACGGTGATGCGACAAGTTTGTATGTTATGCTGTGCTAACCACACGTGTAGCTGCCCTCTGTCCCCAGACAACACTATTCCAGTAACACCGATTCTATTCCCTATGCTGTGCCTTTTATTCCTGTGACTTCTTCATTCCATAAGTGGAAGCCTGTACCTCCCTCTCCCCTTCACCCATTTTGCTTGTCCCACCATCACCCTCCTCTCTGGTAACTGTCAATTTGTGATCGGTGACCTCTGATGTTACTATTATAATTGTTTTGGGCCACCATGAAGTGCATTCATATAAAATGGGGAACTTAACTAGTAAATGTTGTGTTTGTTCTGACTTCTCTACCAACAAGCCATTCACCTGTCTTTCTCCCTCTCCTCAAGCCTCCCTATTTCCTTGAGACACAACCAGAATTGAAATTAGACCAATTAATAACCCTATAAGGGTCTCAAAGTGTCCAAGTGAAAAGCAAAGTCTCACTTTAAGTCAAAAGCCAGAAATGACTAAGCTTGGTGAGGAAGGCATGTTGAAATCCAAGGTAGGCTTAAAGCCAGGCCAAGCAGTTAGCCAAGTTGTGAATGCAAAGGAAAAGTTCTTGAAGAAAATTAAAAGTGATATTCCAGAGGACACACAAATGTTAAAAAATAAAACAGCCTTCTTGCTAATATGGATAAAGTTGTAGTGGTCTAGATGGAAGATCAACCCAGCCACAACATCCCCTTAAGCCAAAGCCTAACCCAGAGCAAGGCCCTAAGTCTCTTCAATTCTGTGCAGGCTAAGAGAGGTGAGGAAGCTGTGGGAGAAAAGTTGGAAGCTGGGGCGCCTGGGTGGTTCAGATGGTTAAGCATCTGCCTTTGGCTCTGGTCATGATTCAGGGTCCTGGGATGGAGCCCCATGTCAAGCCCCATGCTGGGGCTCCACACTCAATGGGTGTCTGCTTCACCCTCTCTCTCAGCCCCTCCCTCTGCTTGTGCTCACACGTACTCTCTCTCAAATAAAATCAAAAAAAGAAAGAAAGGAAGTAAGGAAGGAAAAAAGAAAGGAAGGAAGGAAAAGAGAAAGGAAGGAAGGAAGAAAAAAAGAAAAGTTGGAAGCTAACAGAGGTTGGTTCGTGAAGTCAAAGGTTAAGTTTTCTCTGTAACATAAAGCACAAGGTGAAGGCCAAGTGCTAATGTAGAAGCTGCTGCAAGTGATCCAGAAGATCCAGCTATGAGAATTGATGAAGGTGGCTACACTCAACAACAGAGTTTCAATGTAGACAAAACTGCCTTCTATTGGAAGAAGATGCCATCTAGGACTTCCTTAGCTAGAGAGGAGAAATCAATGCCTGGCTTTGGAGTTCAAAGAACTGGCTGACTCTGTTGTTAGGGCCTAATGCAGCTGGTGACTCTAAGTTGAAGCCAAGGCTTATTTATCATTCTGAAAATCCTAGGGCCCTTCAGAATTATGGTAAATCTACTCTGCCTATGTTCTAGAAATGGAACAACAAAGTCTGGCTGACTGCACATCTGTTTACAACATAGTCTACTGAATATTTTGAGCCCATTGTCGAGACATACTGCTCAGAAAAAAAAGATTCCTTTCAAAATATCTCTGCTCATTGACAATGCACCTGGTCATTCAAGAGCTCTGATGCCCATATACAATGAGATTAATGTTTCTATGCTTGCTAACACAACATCCTTTCTGTAGCCCATGTGTCAAGGAGTCATTTCAACTTTCAAGTCTTATTACTTAAGAAATATATTTCATAAGGCTATCCTTGTCACGGATAGTGATTCCTCTGATAGATCTGGGAAAATTTCTGGGAAGGATTCACCATTCTAGATTCCATTAATAACATTCCTGACTCATGGGAAGAGGTCACAATATCAACATGAACAGGAGTCTGGAAGAAGTTGATCCCAGCCTCATGGACGAGTTGGAGGGCTCAGGACTCCAGTGGAGGCAGGAACAGCAGATGTGGTGGGAACAGCGAGAGGACCGAAAGCAGCAGGGGAGCCTGAACATATAACTGGACAGCTACAATCTCTGATCGAACTTTCACGGATGAGGGTACACCTGGGGGGCTCCTATGGTTAAGGGTCTCCCTTCAGCTCAGGTCATGATCCCGGAGTCCTAGGATCGAGCCCTGCATCAGGCTCCCTGCTCAGTGGAGAGCCTGGTTCTCCCTCTGCCTGCTACTCCCCCTACCTGTTCTCTTTCTCTTTCTCTTAAAATAAATAAAATATTAAAAAAAAAACAACTTTCATGGATGAGGGGTTGCTTCATAAGGATAAACAGTAAACCATCTCAGCAGTTTCCCAAGATGGAATCTACTCCTGGTGTAGGTGCTGTGAAGATTGCTGACAACAAAGGATTTTGCCTGTTATACACACTCAGCTGATAAAGCAGCAGCGGCGTTTAAGAGGACTGACTCCAATTTTGAAACAAATTCCACTGTGTTAAAATGCTATCAAGCAGTACTGCATGCCACAGAAAAGTTCTTCTTGAAAAGAGGGGTTAATTAACGTGGCAAACTAATTGTTCCCTAATTTTGAGAAATTACACAGTCACCCCAACATTCAGCAACTACCACCCGGATCAGTCAGCAGCTATCAACATCAAGGTAAGACATTCCACCAGCAACGAGATTATGACTTATTGAAAGCTCAGGTGATGGTTAGCATTATTTTTAGCAATAAAGGTAATTAATTAAGGTAAGTACATTTTTAAGACATATGTTATTGCACATTTAACAGACTACAGTGTACCAGAAACCTAACTTTTATATGCACTGGGAAAACAAAAAATTCATTTAACTTGCTTTATTGCAATATTCGCTTTAGTACAGTGGTCTGGAACCAAGCCTGCAATATGTCCAAAGTGTGTCTGTATTTGAACCTCACTTTTGGGAGCAATAGAGTCCTATCCTTATCCTATTGCTAAGCTATAAAATGTTACTATTATTATTCTTCCCAGACAGTATGTCTTCTTGCAAAACCACCTAGCACAGAAATTAAGACTATACGTAAACTTTGGGATTAAAGAAGCAAATTTTCAAATCCCATCTCTTCCAATTATTAGCTGTGAATACAGCAGGTTATATAACCTCAGTTCCTGTTTCTCAGTCTGTAAAGTTTGAAATACCTATGTCCTAGGAGTGTAGCAAGCAGTAGTTCTCAAAACATGGTCCCCAAACCAGGAGTATCGGCATCACTTAGGAATTTATTAGAAATGCAAATTCTCAGACTCCAACTGAATCAGAAACAATTTGTTTTAACAAGCCCTCCGGTGATTTGGTGCATGCTGGAGTTGGAGAACCACTGATTATGAGGATTAAAAAAACAGTGCATGAGAAGACTTGACTCAGTAATTGGCACATGGTAAATAACAATTTCTATTCTTCTTATCACTATTATCATAATCACTATCAGAATTTCTAAAGTAATGAATGAATTACACTCACTTCAAGCAAAGTTCCTTATGTATTTTTTATTACCAAGCTTTTCATAAGAATTCAGCAGCTAAACGTTTGAAGTTAAGTTCTCTGATGAAAATATGGAGTACAAATCCCTATACATTAGCCAATCATGTAGAAAATGAGTTGAGGGGAGCCTGGATGGCTCAGTTGTTGAGAGTCTGCCTTCGGCTCAGGTCATGATCTCAGGGTTCTGGGATCAAGCCCCACATCAGGGTCTCTGCTCAGCAGGAGGCCTGCTTCTCCCTCCCCCAGTCCCCCTACTTGTGTTCCTTCTCTCTCGTTGTGTCTCTCTCTGTCAAATAAATAGATAAAATCTTAAAAAACAAACAAAAAAAGAAAATGAGTTGAAATTTTTTCTACCAAATTTAATCAATTGAAAGTACAGAAAGTCAGTCTATCTCTGCAAAAGGAACAATTGGAAAAAGGGTCAAGATCTTTATTGGGAAACAGTCCAGTATGTATTTATATGAACAGAAAACTGAGGCATTGAAGCTCCAATGTTCTGTATCATAGAATACACCCATGATCGTTTTGACCTGAAATTTTTGAAAGCATATGTTGCCAACTGCATGTTGTGGAAATGAAATAATTTCAATGATGCGATCATAAAATGGCTAACTTTATTCCATGTAACTTCCTGATGAATGTCTCAAGATAAATGTTTCATAATGCAACCCTGAGAAACTAAATTAATTTACTTTCCACTTAAGGTGTGTGGATATAAACGAATTACATATTGCAGGAGACTAAAATACTTGTGGTTTTGGAAGAGTTCATCCTAAGCCATTCCTTCTGAGAGCATTTAGATAGCAAGTCCAGTAAAAATTAAATTTGTGGTTATGTACCCTTCAGGCAAATTATTCACTTAAGCTGGCAGACCCACAGGTTTCTCATCTATAAAATGAAAGAATTGAGCCTGGTGAGCTCTATCATCCTTCTAACTCTTGTGTCCTAAGATACTCTAAACAAGGCAAACTTGTTCATGTTTTAGTAGTAACCGATGCTAAACTCCAAATTATTAATTAACTTAAACAGCAATTAGCTTAAACAATAAATTGTTCTATTGGTAGGTAATCAACGGGACTGGTTTATTTATATTTAATTTTTTAAAAAGATTTTATTTATTTATTTGACAGAGACAGTGAGAGAGGGAACACAAGCAGGGGGGAGCTGGAACGGGGGAAGCGATCTCCCTGCCGAGTAGGGAGCCTGTCGTGGAGCTCAATCCCAGGACATTGCGCTGGGATCATGACCTGAGCTGAAGGTAGATGCCCAATGACTGAGCCGCCCAGGCACCCCTATATTTAATTTTAGAGAACTCTTCATTGTGAATTTTCTAGAAAAGATTGAATGACAACTTGTGAGAGATCTCCTTTGGAAATCTCTCCCTACCTAGTTGACAAAGCCTAACCTTCACCTCAGAGGGAAAGGACTCACTTTGTGCTCAGCTTTCTAAATGGTTCTTTTTTCTTTTCTTTTAAGATTTTATTTGTTTATTTGACACACAGAGAAAGAGACAGACACAGAGAGAGCACAAGCAGGGGGAGCAGCAGAGGGAGAAGGAGAAGTAGGCTCTCCGCTGAGCAGGGAGCCCAATGCAGGACTGGATCCCAGGACCCTGAGATCATGAGATGAGCCGAAGGCAGACGCTTAATGACTGAGCCACCCAGAAGCCCCTTTAAAGAGTTCTAATGAGCAAATATGAACAGTGGCACTAACAGTCTTGGTTGGGCATTATTGAATTTTTACATTGCTTTGAAAAATATTGCTAATATTTATTGAGGAGTTTATACACATTGCCTTCTTTAAACCTGGCAAGAAGGTATTTTTGACCCGAGACCCCATTTTAGACAAGGAAACAAAGTTTAGAGAGGCACAGAGTCAGAGAGTGAGCTGGGCCTCATTCCTTGTCTTCCCATCCCAAAGCCCAAGTTCTTAATCAGTGTGTAAGAACCAGTTGTTGTTGTTTTTAAATGTGTCTCAGAAAATGCTCAATACTTTATTATTTCCTGCACTACTCCTGGGCTGGTAACTTCTTGGGGTGGAAAAAAAAAGTGTTCTTGACATGTAGTAGCTATAAATTACTGCTTAACCAACTAAAGAAATATCTCCAAAGTTCATCAAGCCAAGTGGGGATCATTCATTTAACACCACACCTGAAAATGCAAAGAAATCAGCCTTGGCTTAAATCAGGGGTTCTCAAAGTGCAGTCCTCGGAATCTCGGGGTGGGGTGTGAGACCTAGCCATCTTGTGTTTGGTTCAACAGGCTCTCCAGGTGATTCTGATACACATGTTTGTGAACCACTTATTTAAATAAAGCAAGAGGACTAAAATGTCTTTTTGTCTTTCACTTTAAAGCTGACTGACCTGTAGAAAGAGTAAAAAGGAGTAACAACAGTCCCCAAAATATTATTTTAAGCTATTAAATTAAGCTGCAATGTAATACCGTTTTACTGATTCTACCAGTTAAATAGGCCATTACTAATGACTAATTTGGTGAGCAAGTGAAAACGTTCAGAATATTATCCTTCCAGGAACATGGTAAAGAGCCCACGGGTTATGAGTTTATCCTGGGCGTGCCTGGGTCGTAGCTCAATTGGTTAAGCATCTGACTCTTGATTTGGGCTCAGGTTCTGATCTCAGGGTCTTGAGAGCAAGCCCCACGTGGGGCTCTGTGCTGGGTGTGGAGCCCTGCTTGAGACCCTCTCTCCGCCCCCCGCCCCTCCCCCACCACATGTACATACATGATAACAAATCTCAAAGTAGGGTGTGTGGTAACAAATCTATATAATCCTTATTCTTTCTAGCCAGAGTCTTAGTTTTCACTGAGGGGTTATTTAAACAAAACAAAACAAAACAGGTGCCATTCATCAGCCTTTATAAGATTGCGATCATGATATGGTGCTTTACACACATCCTCTAATTTCATTCTCGAAACAACACTGTGAGATAGAGATTGTTGCCCTCACTGGGCAGATGAGAGAACCGAAGCTTCAAGAGAGACAGTAACTGTGAACTTGCTACACTGACTTCAAGGACCCGAGTCTACAGAGACGGTACATTCCCTAAGTTGTATCTCCTTCCTCTCTTTCCCTCTCTGATGCTCCCCCCTCCCATTGGGGAGAAAGGACAGCTTCCCAGACTGTCAGGCACTGGAGCCCGTGCTCGAGGTCTTCCTTCTCGGCCCATTTCCCACTTTTCTCCTCACTCCCAGCATCATGCCCGTTGTGGCTCATTTCTAGCCCAGTTTCTGCAAACTCTAGCCCTCCAGCTCCCAGACAGCTGGCCTGGGAGGGCTGCTGAGACTGGGGAGTTCAAAGGCGCTCAGGGGGAGGAAAGCCTCCTGGGAGAGGAGAGAAGGAGGAGGTGGAGCATGACTGATTAGATTGTGAGAAACTGTCAACAGTGATCCCAAATAGAGAGAAACTAAGCAACTAGCAAAGGAACAACTAAAAATACATTTGGTCAATTTGGAAATCGTGGAAAGTGTCAAAAGTTCAGAAATCACGAGTAAAAACAACAAATCACTGAAGTAAGTAATTAGTAAATGTTTATTGTGCCCACATGACAAAAAGGCAGTTTGCAAACCAGGAGCATACAAACCAAAACATGGGATGAGGCTGGGAGATTGATTATTATAAAGCAGCATCTATAGTGAGAAAAGGGACTTCTTTCTTAACAGTGATTGGTTATACTATCAGAATTTTCTTAAATGATAAGGAATTGACCAGTGGTTTCCTCTTACTAAGCTTGGACACAATTTAAGTTTTGTTCATGATTTTCAGAGGCATAAGCAAGAAATAACCCAGGTCAAGTTTGTCTTGCAAGTAGCTAAATTAAGCTTTGCCTGTAGAATTAAATGGGTTTTGTCTTCTCAGGGAATTTTCAAGGCTGTTTTTCATTTTATTCTTTAGTTTTGGTTTTAACAGGAGATGGTCATTTTTATAAATAGCTTACCATATCTGCTTCACTATAATATAGCAAAACAACTAGTATGCAAATTCTTAAATGGGTTGTATCAGCTTTGTGTATTGCTTCGCTGGAAGAGCAACTTCTCTACCATTATGATGATGGCACACTTCAGGGTTTGCTGAGCACATGGCACAGTCATCTGCTCACCACCTGAGAGTTAGAGGAGCCCCTGGTCATATCCATATTTTCCTAGACTAGAGAACATATACCCACCAACAGTGCATACATTCAAATGCAATAATGCAAAAAAATCCCCTTTAGATTAGTAATGGACAGATATTGGTACTGACCCAGAACTTGCTAAGCCCTTAGCCAGCCACGCTTTGACTTTAGAAACCTGGTTGGCTGGAGTGGAGAGATCTCCCTCCATCTGTGAGCACTCGTTTCATTTGCTTCACATCACATGATACAGGAACCAAAGTCATGAGCAGGTCGTGGGCAGGGATTCCTTTGCTGGTCTTCACTACCCACTTCCCAGCTGCCTGTCTCCCAAAAGTCCTATCAACAGAGACCTTGCAACTTAAGAAAAAAGTGAAATAATAATAGCTACACTGATTTAAGTGCTTCTTGCATGCCAGGCTCTGTGCTAAAAGTGATTTACACCCATTATCTCATTCTAACAACCTGTGAGGTAGGTACCACTCTTATCTCTGTTTTACAAAAAGGGAAATAAAGGCTTTTAAATCACCCAGCTGATAGGGTGGCAGAGCCTGGGATTTGACCCAAGGCTCCCTAATTCTAAAGACCTTGCTCTCATTTCTACACTAAGGGTTCCCCCAATGAACTATTACACCATTAAGCCTAAGCAATGTTTAAAATGAATAGGAGCAGACACTTATTTTCTGGCCAAGATAGAGTGCAGCTTCTCAAATGCAGCTAAACATACTCCTCAACCCTGGTTTGATGGGTCCTGCCCAGTGGGTACTATTCCAGGAAATGATTTCGCTTTCCTCTTGCCTCTTAACCCATTGCCTACCGTTTTGGTACCTCCAGCAAGTTGGGAAAGCTCTTCTTTTAAAGTAATCAGGGACCCTTCCTAGTCTTCTTGTTAGTGTAGGAAATTAGTGCCTCTTGTCCAGTCCATCAGCTCATCTCAGTAAGTGAGCTTTCCCAAGGGTCTTTTGAAACTTGGTTGTTCAAAACTCAGAGCACATCTATATGTAATATATGGTGACAAGGCTCCCAAGTCAGTGCACCAAAATCCATTTAACCTATAATGTGCCTGAAATAGTATGAATAGTTAGAGCAGCCCAGAACAATGTAAGGTTGCTGAAGACCTCTAAATTCATCAAAGCCCAGGGTTTTTCATGCCTCTTTAGTCCTAGGACAGTGACAAGTATGTAGTAGGAAATAATAATAGCTAGTATTTATTGAACATTTGCCAAGTGCTTGAACCTACAAGCATTTGACCTTCATGGCAGCTCTAGACAGTAAATACGATTATTAGCCTCAAGAAACTGAGGCACAGAGAAACTAAGTGACTTCCCAAAGTCACAGAGGGGGTAAACAATAGAGGCAGGAATGGAGCCCAGGAGTCTGGATCTCAAACTGGCGTGACTAACAAGTGTGCTGCATTACGTGAGCGGGCCTTGTTTTCCGTCCGAGGGTGAGGAGAAAGCCCATGGAGGCTCTGTCATGCAGGCAGCGACCACGATGTGCCCGGGGATGTCGCACGAGCAAGCGAGTAAGGAGTGCCTGGAAGGGAGGCACTTTAGCCTCCATCGGGGGACGGAGAATTCGTCCGCAAAGGTGGGAAGAGTGTTCTGTCCACACAAGCTTCCGTGCCTCGGGAACAGGTGGATGGCAGTGGGACGCGGCCGTAAGAGATGAAGGAGCTGGAGAACAGCTTTGTCTTTTCTTCACAACGTCTCTTGCTGCTCTGGGCCACGGTTTGGGGCAAGTTGGCTACTGCTCTGGAAAAGAAACACCGTAACAGTTCTCACCTCTAGGGTCTTTGTGGGGATCATACGAGATAATTCACCAGAAATAACTCTTCGCAGTGCGTGGCACCCACTTACTGAACATGTCTTCAACTAATTATAACCATTATCATCACAGCACCACACCACTGGACTCTGAAAAAAAGCCAACACCCACTGGAAAGTCCTCAACAGACATCTATCTCTAAAGCAAGCTTGAAGGGAAGAAGGTTTTGCCTCAATACTGTGATGTTGTGCTGACTGGCAGCACCAGGCCCACCCTCCCTTGCCTCAGTTAACGAGGGCCATAATTTCAGTCTCCTTTCCCAGCAAACCTCTGACCAGCACCACCACCAAGAGGCGTAATGAATTGGCATCAGTCCCTCCTCTTTATTTCTGCTTCTGTGCTCTCAGAGGTTAGGGCTAAAAAGCTGTGAGATGGAGGAAAGCTGGTTGGCAGGAGAAAGAAAGCAGCCAAGCCAAGCGGGCCCGGAATAATCAGGCTTGAGAACAGGCCATAATTTACTTCAGAATGGTCTCTAATGGTGATGGGGGGTGGGGCAAGAAGAGAGATGGGAAAACAGATGCCTCTTGAAGTTTTTCATCAAAAATCTAATGAACCATACTTTATGAATGCAATGGTGTTTTACGATCTACTCTGCAGTTCTTTCAAATGTCCAGGGCCAGGGCCAGCTCTCTGTGCTTTTTCCATCCACGGCTGAGAGAGCTGTTATTTTTGCCACTGCTAATGGTGTTCTTTGATTGGCCAAAAAAAAAAAAAAAAAAAAAAGGAAAGTAAAAAGAAAAGCCGTGATGACATGATGAATGTATCCTAAGCTTAACATTTGGTGTGCTGTTGCCATTTGATTACATATTAGTTGAAGAGGCTTTTGGAAGACACAACAGAGACATTATATGTAAATCGATAACAATTTTTCTTTTGTGTTCGAATCATGAATACTGACTAGCTAATTTTCATGGCATCTCTATAAGATAAGTGAGTTTTATTATCCTGTTCCAATTCAATTCTTCTTCAGGGTTTTAATCAGCCTAGGCGATTTTATTTTAATTTATCTACATGAAATGATTTTTGCCAGCACCCTACATTTTCATCAGATCTTCTTGTCATAGCCGGATACAGCTGGTGCAGACAGTTAAATGCTACAGAATGCGGCCGACTGATGAGGAAGGAAAATCAAACAAGGCATCAGCATGAAGCACCATAAATGGCTAGGGGGCCAGAAGAGGGGGCATGACCCACCTGGAAGTGTCAGGAAGAACAACCTAGTTGGTGTCCATACAATCTACAAAGTTATTAGCGTCGATGAAAAGGAGGAGCCCAGGCAATAGTCATAATAGGTGAGGAGACAGGCATTTGACAGATGTAGAGGATTGTCCCAAAAAGTGGGTGTACCCCTTTCCCTCTCTTCCTTGAATGCCCTATTGATGCTGGGCTTAGTCATGTGACCTGCTTTGTCCAATGGGATGCGGAAGGCACATAAACAGCAGCTTGTAATGTCTTTGCGTAGTTGGGCTTGCCTTCTTGGGTTGCTGCCAGCACCATGAGGAGACCCTACCCTGCTAGCACTAGTTCAAACAGGATGAGAGACTTGTGGAGCAGACCTGGACTGCACCCACAGCTCTAAGCAGGCCCAGGCAAACACACATGTATTGGGCATATTCTATATAGCAAGTTGTTTGGGCTTCAAAACCTTCACAAGTGCTTATATATCACATAGTTCTAGCACAGTCCCTAATGTATAGTAAGTACTTAATAAATATTTATAGAATGAAGCATACCAAGCACTTTGCTGGGGCACAGAGCTGTAACTACTATAGTGATGGACACAGAGCCCTTCTTTCGGAGCTATGAATCTGCAGGGCCAAACCATCAGACATTACACAGCAGTGGGCTAGAACTGATTAATCCCTTTCTGTCTATAGTCATTATTGACCTGAGAGATTGAGGCAAAATGTCTGGTTAGCTATTGCTGTGTAACAAATTATACCAAAATTCAGTGGCTTAAAAGAACAATTATTTAGGGATGCCTGGGTGGCTCAGTTGGTTAAGCATCTGTCTCCGGCTCAGGTCATGATCTCAGGGTCCTGCATCTGGATCCCTGCTCAGCGGGAAGCTGGATTCTCCCTCTGCCTTTCCACCCTGCTCGTGCTTTCTCTTTCTCTCTCTATCTCAAATAAATAAAATCTTTTTTAAAAAATAAAGTAAGAACAATTATTTATTACCTTTCAAGGTTCCTATAGTTCAGGAATTAGGAAAGACCTTAGCTGGGCAGCTCTGGTTCAGGGCCTCTCATGGGGCTGCAGTCAGGTGGAGACTGGAGAAGCCAGGTATGTTTATTCATGTCCAAGGGCCACTTCATGTGGTATGTCTGGACTTCCTCACAGCGTGGTGGCTTCAGAGTAGTTAGACCATTTCCATGTTGGCTCAGTACTCTAGTGCAAGTTTTCCAGTAAGCAAGGCAGAAGCTATATCACGTATTTTTTTGTTGTGGTTTAAAAAAAACATGTAAAATTTTCCATCTTAACATTTTTGAGTGTCCTGTTTAGTAGTATATATTCATGTTATTGTGTAACCAATCTCTGGAGCATTATCACCTTGCAAAACTGAAATTCCACACTCATTAAACAACTCCTTATTTTCCCCATTCCCTAGCCCCTGGCAACCACTAGTCTACTTTCTGTTCCTATGAATTTGACTACTCTAGGAACCCCGTGTAAGTGGAATTATAAAGATTTGTTCTTTTGTGATTGGCTTGTTTCACTTAGCATAATGTCTTCAAGATGGATCCGTGTCGTAGCATGTGTCGGAATTTTCTTTCTTTTTAAGGCTGAATAATATTCCATTGTGTGTATATGCCACATTCTGTTGATCTGTTTATTAGTTGACAGACACTTTGGTTGCTACCACCTCTTGGCTATTGCAGGTAATGCTGACATGAACACAAGTGTGCAAATATCTGTTTGAGTCCCTGATTGCTGCATTACCTTCAGTGACTTAGCCTCAGAATTTTAATAACATCACTTATTCCAATGTCATAAACCCACCCAGATTCAAAGGGAAGAGCATTGTATCCATCTCTTGATGGGAGGAGTTTAAAAGTCACATTATAAGAAGAGTGCGTGGAGCAAGAGATCTTATCACCGCCACCTTTGGAGAATACAACCTGCCTTACGAGGCTCCAGCTAGAAATAGAGGGAAGGGGTAGGAAGGACTAGGGAAGGGTCTTCAACTGTGGAAAGAGAAAGGTTGTAAGGGTTGGCATGCAGACATATCCCATACCAGTTAAGGTCATCAATGAAGACCTTGCTGGCAACCATAGAAAATGGCACTCCACCAGCTTCTATCTCGTTAGCCTATTTTTTTCTTCTTCATAGCACTTACCTTCCTCTCAGTACTTAACTGTATATTTACTTGTTTGTTATATGCCCTTCTCCATTAAAATCTAACTTTCAAAAGGACAGAGACTTCATCTTTTTTTTTGTTGATTTACACCAGGGTCTAGCATGGTGATTGACACATGGAAGGCACTCAATAAACTTTTATTAAATGAATGAATGGATTAAAGAAAGAGGAAAATGTAACTTGAGTTCTGTATTTTAATGTTGATTCAGGGTTGTCTGGTATAGACATACAGTCTGCATATAAATTCCAATCTCATTCCATACCATCTGGGCGGCCTTCAAGGAGCTATTTAAGAAAGAGGAGATGGATACTAAGGTGGCCAATACTGAAATTCATAATAAGTATAATCATGGTAAATAGAAGGTTAGGGTCAAGTGATAGAATATTGATTAAGGGACCCCTCAAAACTTGTGTGGTCCACCTCCCACATTTAGCAGAGGGGGAAGCTGAGGCCCAGAGATGTGAAGGGTCCTTCCCAAAACCAGAGTGCCAAGACTACAACTCTAGAGCCCAGCCCCATGACTCATCCTAAACTCTAAGATTAGTCAGAACTCAAGGCTACAGGAGATAAAAGTGTATCTCCATAGCATCATATTCTCTAAGCCACAGCTGCAGCTGTCATGGGCAGCTTCCCCTCAAGTGTACCCCTGCCTTCTCTGTTCTTCCTTTTCAAGGGTTTCTCTAAAAACACAGGAGCCCACTCAGCCCACACAAGGTTCTCTAGGAAGAGAAAATAGTTAAAGCCCCCGGAGGCAACTTTCAACCAAAGGGAAATGGGAACCATTGGACAGATACCCCCAACCTCCTGTCTGATGGATAGACAATTCTGGAAGTCAATCTGTAGGCCTCAATGGTCCCTGCAGAATTCAGCCCCTGTAGCCAAACTCAGGGACTTTGATAAGGCACACTAGATTAATTTTCCTTCTCCTTGTGCGCTTTCCGTGTTCCCTCAGGGATTATTTGGAATCACCTCCCTAACAACTAGATTCCTATCTAAATGCTTGACTTGGCTCTGCTTTGGGAGAAACTTAAATTAAGAGATAAACCTATTAGTAATATAGAAAAAAACCTGAATATGCCTTAGTTATTCAGAGATTGGTCATTTAATCTCTACCTACAGAAGGTAGGGATTAAATGAGATAAAAATATAAATCGTGTCTCCCTGAGTCCCTAACCATGGTAGATGCTTCCTCAAGATTACTATATTTTATCTAGTCTAAGACATTCCTTCTCTTTAACATTTATCTTTTCTAAAGACAAAATATATCTTAAAATCAATGAAATCTTACAACTATAATTAGGAGCATTTTTTTCTTTCTTAGAGATACACACATATTGGGTGCATCTTGGATTCATCATTTTAAAGACTTGGGAATTTGGTAGTTCTCTCTCAGTTTCTTCTTATGGAATCTGGAAATTAACTGGCAAAATGCAAAGAAAGCATGTGCAACAGAGCTGGTCAAGAGAGGCAGACTCTTCCAACACCTGATGAACCTGAATACTCAGCCAAAAGAAGGAGACAGAGAGGATCCAAAGGTCTTCCAGATGGATGTTGGAACTTTAAGCTCATAAAATTAGACTGCATTTCATTCATCTCTAACACTTCGGCATTTGCTCATGATGGAGGCCTGGTAAATGTTTATTCATAGAAAGAGAGTAGGATAGCAAGGTGATATCTCCCACCTGTTCTGGAAGCACACATAAGAGTGGGGTAGGTAGGGCCAAGAGGGGCATCTTTGGAATTTCAGCAACAGTGAAGTGCTGGTCCAACTGAAGAGGGTGAGCCAGCCCTTCAGAGTGCTTTCTCACACCTGGGAGAGGCTCTCCCTTGACTGGGTACACACTGGGGGCTGCACACCATCCCAGGGGTAGATAATCTGTATCTACTTCCTGACCTGCCAACTTGCCTTCACTTCCTGTGGCTCTGCAGCCTCCATGTGCACAGCTCTCACTGCTTCCTCTTTCTCCTCCTGGAAAGCAGCCTTTCCCCCTCACAGGTCTGACTCCCTTAGCACTTCATAACCTGGACTTTCCCTCCTTTTCCAACCATCCAAATGGAATCATCCTGGGTTCCATCTCTCTAGGCTCGGACCACTCTCCAACAAACCAGATAGACGCCTTCGGCTTTCGGGGTTGGTAGAATGATTTAGATCTTAACAGGGACTTTCTGTAGCTTAAGTCTACAATGACAAACATGTGCCAAGCATTCCACAATGAACTCACAGGGGTACTGTGGCACATTTTAAATGTTAGAGGGAAACAGACATTTTGCCAGACTTTGCATGAACTACTACAAATTAAGTTATTTGGTCTTAACTACTTCATAAATAGAACCATTAGATATTTCTTTTGACCTAGGAGACCTATGAAAAAAATAAATGTACCATGAACTGAGAAAGTCCAGAAACTTCTTCTGCCCTAGGCTAAAGGAGAAGGTAAGGGCAGCATCTGGAGCTCCTTAGCAAGCTCTGGAGGAAAGTATTTGTGAGGAGGACGACTTCAGGAACCCAAAATCACACCATGTAGGTGGGTGCCTACTCTCCTGGTGGCTCAAGGTACCCAGCCTTGTTGACAAATTCCTGGTCATAACCTAAGTGATATCTGACTCCTGTACTGTCAACCCCCTAAAAGTGCAGCCTAACCATGGCCCCATGGACAAAGAGAATGTGGTTAGGGATTATGAGGTTTGGTGGCCAGAGATGGGAAGAGCCTGCCCTTTAGCCTTCCTGGTTGGTGGCAATGACCAGAGCAGAAACCAGCTTCATTCTGGACCCATCCTGGATGGTCTGGCCTTCCTAGATCATGTGAAATGGCCCCCTCTTCCCTCTACCATCCAAATTCCATCCCCCTTTTTAAGACCCACACAACTAGCATGCATATTTTTTATATACATATAGAGTATAGGTGTGTGTAACCTCCATGAAGCAGGGACTTTGTTTTGTTCACTGCTGGATAACTAGTGCTTATTAGAGTACCTGACACATAGTAGACATTCAATAAGTTATACTGAATAAATGAACTGTGGATCCATGAGAGAATTAAGTCCTAATGCTCCATCAACCACTCTATGAACTGACTTGTCTTCCATGCATCGCCAATGGCACTAGCTACGTACCAGTCTTAGAGTGAGAAAACATTCGCTAGAACAGGCACTCAAATCACTGTGTGCTGTGGCTCAAAAGAGAAACCCTGGTTGAGAAAGGCTGAGTTCTGCCACATTACCTTCTTTGACCATTCCATTTTAGGGTCAGTTAATGGTAGGTTAACACAACAAATAGAACTTTTGATTTCCATGCAGGTTTGTTAGCTCTCCCTGCATCTATTGGGTATGTCTTGGGTTGGAAATGGTTAAAAGTGAAAGGTTCCTGCTTACTGACTGGTATGCACTTAGGAGAGGGATGCTCAGCCATCCCTGTAAGGTGACTTCTGGGACCCTGGATTTAATGGCTCTGTAAGCAGATCCAGCCTTTTAAAGGTTTCACAAAAGGGCACACACAATTGAGGCTGCAGTTCTGAGTACTGTCTGGTCCTGATAAGGCTGGCTGGGAATGCCCTGTCCTATCCTTTCCCCAAATCAAATGCTCTTTGAGAGCTGGCCAAGCATTTGAGTCCAACCAAGCAGTACTAAGTGCATTATCTTGTCTAAGCAAAGCATGAGAAATAAATTAAGATCCTTGCTGACCTCACCAGCTTAAAAAAAACAAAAAAAAAAACAACTCTGCTTTTACCTAATGTCTGGTCAATGCCCTAAAGAGAATCTTCTTCCTTCCCTTAAATTCTATTTAGGCTAAAGAGACTTGGTCTTTTCTGCAGTAAGTCCCACTGTACAAGGACACTTCTGTTTCAACTTTCTCTGGTCATCTCTAAACCAATCACTAGCAAAGGAAATGGAATGATCATAATTGGCTTAGATCTATAGGATCTATCCCAGGAGCTGGGGATGCAGTTCCAGAAGTCAGAGAGGGAAAGAGTAGATACCTGAAAAGCAAATCCGGGTTGCATACTCAGGAATGGGTACTAAATATGCAACCTGTAGTGTCCATTATGAAAGATTTCATAGAGAGGACAGAAGTTAGGGTGAAAATACTTTAAGTACTAAATAAAAGAAAGAAACAAATTATTTTGCTACAGTTGCACTTTCAGATGTTCTCAGCTGCAACGATCTAATGGTTAAAGGAAAAAAAACATTTTTTAAACTAGTTATTTCCTTGAGGTGCTGCTTTTTAACTACTGCATGTCACCTATATGTGAAGTACATATATCAGACTTCATATACCTAACCACATCATGAAAATTCATGACAAGTAACTGATTATACAGCAAGCCGGAAGTGCGCAGCTATGGACAAAGCACAGTATTGGTCAGAGGAGAAAGGATTTCCTTCCAGCTGGAGGACTTGGGAGGACTAGCACAGTCCCTGCTACACAAGACTATAACATATTGGGCCTCTTTTCCTATCTCATCCCTTTTCACCTTCCTTTTGGATTTCTTTTGTTTATTACTTTATTTTTAAAAGCTTATTACGATCCTATCACTTGAGGGGAGATGTGCTGGGTCCTGGGGTGACAAAGCCATATAAGATAAAATCTATGTTATTGATGAGTTCACAGACTAATAATGGAGGAGACCAAAATGTAAACAAACAATTGTCTTCCCAATAGGAGACGTCTTATTATAGAAGAAGTGAAGTAATTTTATGGGAATCCTGAAGAGCAATATACCCCTTAGAAAAGTTAAGGGATTAACGCTGAGTAAACCCTGCTTTGTTCATGTGGCTTAAAGTCCTTCATGGGGTTTTCACAACCTTTTCCAACCTGCCCTATTGTTCATTCACCTATCCAATCTACTCTCCTTCTACTCTCTAGCAAGACAGATAGTAAATCTTTTCAGGCTGAGACAGGTGGCCCAAGTTATTGTCCCTGCCTGAACAGAGGTCTAAATTTCCTGAATAAAGTGAAAACTTATTTTAGCTTCTCTTCTCCTTCCATCTGAAAAGAAAATCCTGGCTGGGGCATCTCCTTCTTGGTTGAAAGTTATTGGGGAAACTCCGTTGGAAATTCAAGGGTGGGTTGGTGAATGTAGAAACTGAATTTGGAGTTGGATGGTCTTACTTATGAATGATGGTCAAATAACTTAAGAATTTGAAGTTACTTGCTGCAGCTGTGGAAAAGCTTGAGCAACTTCCCCTGCCCCAACTCATGCCACACACCCCTCTGTAGCGACAGGAATATTTATGGGGAAATACGCTTCTTGTTCCAGGGTGATTTTCAGTCTTCCATTTTGTGAAATCTTCCTACAAGACTTGTTAGAAAGTAGAAAATGCCATATTCACTACAGTCTACGGTAGTGGGAACGTCCACTAAGTTCAGTTCAGTTTAGTCACATTTATTACACTCTGTGCACTTACTAAACTAATGAGAGAGACAGGATTTCTACCCTCAGGGAGATTAGATTATAGGTTCATACATACAATTACAGTTATGATGGCTACTGCTGACCCATCTTCCTAGAGGCTGAAAAATTCCCGAAAACTGAAAAGTGGTTTTCAGGAGACATTGGGAGTGGATCACTTGGTGCTTCTCTCTGGATGTTGCCTGGTTCTTGCCAGGCTCTGCCCACCCTGAACCAGCATCTGACTGGACTTCTTTCAAGAGTGAATCCCTGGGCGCCTGGGTGGCTCAGTGGGTTAAAGCCGCTGCCTTCGGCTCAGGTCATGATCCCAGGGTCCTGGGATCGAGGCCCACATCGGGCTCTCTGCTCAGCAGGGAGCCTGCTTCCTCCTCTCTCCTCTCTCTCTGCCTGCCTCTCTGCCTACTTGTAATCTCTCTCTCTGTGTCAAATGAATAAATTAAAAAAATAAAAAAAAAATCTTTAAAAAAAAAAAAAAAGAGTGAATCCCTCTGTGAAGAACATCACGGTTGCCTCTTAGTGTTGCTTCATGCCATGTTCCTGGCAAATTAATCTCTAAACTAATCTATCCTAATAAGAAGGTACTATTTCTTTACCATTCCATAAACCAAATCCAGAGTTTTCATCCTGTTCTATTATATATGATGAGTTAAGTACTCTACGTGATTTCTGAAGCATTTTCTCTTTTGTGAAGGCTTGAGAGAGGCAGCGCTGGGACATGGTTCCAGAGCTTCTGGGATGAGTAGGTACTCCTGGGCCTAGGTTTTGATATAGTGAGAGTCACTTTGGTTTTCAGTGTCCTGTGTGCCAGCTGACAAGAAGGTTGCTATCCAACTAGGGGCATTTGGCTGTCTTTTGAAGCAGAGGAAGCTTCAAGGAAGTGAAATCCTCTCATTTTAAGAACCTACTCAGGAACTGAATCAAAACACCATTTGGCAATACTTTGATGCATGATTCTCTAAGGCTGACCAAAAAGTTTTGAAGAAACAGGTGAATTGTTTGTATTTTCCATAAAGACAAATTTAAAAAAAATACTAGAGTCATAGTGCAAAGAGTAGAATACAAGTATTTATGATCCTGGATATCACATATAGAACAAGATTAGTACTGAGGGCAGGAGGGGATATTTCTACCTAGAAGGTCTGAAACATCAAATGAATGAGCCAGAACTTAGGCCTTCATTCTGGCTGCCTTCCCGCCCCCCCCCCAATGTATCAGATATTTCAGGGTAAATTTGATTTAGTTCAAGCAAAGTGGAAAAAATCAGGGGGAAATATATTTCCTGGCAAAGATCTTGAACTTCCACCAGATGAACAGTCTGAAAGCAAAAATGGGATTTTCCCTCATTTCTTGAGAATAAACATGTGTATCCATGGGAAGAAAAAATGAAAGTGTTCTCTTAACCAGCACAGCAGCTGAGAAAGAGCCAGGTGCAAGCTTTGGTGACAAGACAAGCTCTCATTCTCCCTCCTTTACCTCCATCCTTTCCCAACGCCTGCACCCCACCCTTCACCCAAACACTTTCCCCCTTCCGTCCCCTTAAAAATCACCAAAAACATTGGCTGTGCTTAATGGCTGAAGGATAAGAGCAGATGTGCTTTTTTAATACATTTTTGGTTTGGATTAAACTGACTCTTCTGAATTCGCCTTTCTAAACATCCCCCCCACCACAGTAATCCTTTGTCATCGGTCTCCCTCCTCCCCTTTCCTCCCTGAAGCATGCTAATTAGTCCACCAGTGAAGGAGGAATTGAGCTGGCTCTCTCCAACGGATCTCTAACCGAGTCATGCCCCCGCTTTCTGATTGGACATGCCGGCAGAAATCAGTGCAAAGTGACTTCTGTGGGAGCAGCTGCTGAGACTGTTCCCCTGCCCGCCATGCCCATCACCCCTTCTCGAAAGAGGATATTTTTCTGTCATCACATCTTGGGCAGTATTTCAGAAGTTTACTCATCCTGCTGCTCACTTCCCCCACCCCTACACCTCTGCCCCCAAACAAGACATTAGGAGAGAAACATGAGATTTTATTTTATCCTAATTGAATAATAGCCCTCATTTCATCTCAAGGAAGATAAATGGGCTGTCCGACTTCACTCCTCACTTTATCTGTAATGAAGCTTCTCTCTCAACTGTTTACTAAAGTATTAAAAAGCACTCTGCAGCACCTGCTAGTATATTCCATCAAAGAGGGTCAATGGAACAGATGAAGACATATGAGAAAGTCGGAGAGATATGGTGCCTTTATGAAACTTCAGATTCCAGACCTCTTAGAAAGAACTGCTTCCCCCTCTATGAACTCAGTGGCAAAAAAAAGGGGGGGCCTTTTCTTCTTGGCAGCAAAGTGGTTTCTATCGGGCAGGACAGCACTTGGCAGGTTTTTCCCAGGGTCAGACCAAGGTGGATAACTGATTGCAGCCATTAATGTCCAGGTGGTAAGAAATTGCCTAAATTTCAAAAGCCTAATAAGTCATTAGCATTTTTATAGTGAATGCACTTTCGTGGACCCTTCCCTCACTCACAGTGATAAAGCACATGTCTACTCAGGCTCTATCCCCAGCTGCTCTTTGAAGAGATGGGCACTTTCAGGTATTGATTGCTACAACGGTGAGCATGGGGGATTTTGAGCCCAGAAGACAGAGCCCCCTAGGGTTTTGACGCTGAATGCTGTGTGACCTTATGTGAGTAACCAAACTTCCCTGCTCCATAATTTCTTCCCTTACAAAATAAAGAGGCAACATATTCCACTGATAAGTATCCTGGTACAGGTAATGAAAAAACATCTGTTTGATTCAGATTTGGGGATAAGAATTAAGTGTGGATATTCGGTCACGTTACAGCCACAGTCCTGTTCGAAGGCTGCATTCAACAGTTTGGGGGCCTACTGTGCATGTATGTTGGGGGGGAGGAAGATAAGACATGGAAATGTACAAAGTAGAATTAAAGGCACAGCGGTATCAGTCAAGTTTCTCCTCCTCCTCCAAGACCCTACCAATGTCCCTTCCTGAGCCTCCTCAAGTAACTAAGGTAGACTGTTCTTCCCATAGCAGATCAAGCCTTGTCACCTTGTACTGTCACCTGCCTTTGTAGTCTCCTCTGCTAGCCTGTTAACTTCAAAANTTAACTTAAAAAAAAAAAAAAAAAAAAAAAAGGACTGCGTCCTGTTCGTTTCTTTGGCCCCAGTCTCTCGTGTAGCTCCCGGAAGTTGGCAGGTGTGCAATGTTTGTGCATAAGTAAATGGATGGAGTGAATAAATGTGTATCAAACACAGACCCTAAGTTCTAGAAGAGAACTTTTGTGCTATGGTGGGGTAAGTCCTAGAATAGGAGCCAGAGGCCAAGGTTCAAATCACCAACCTGTCATTCTATCAAAGCCAGACTTGGGGCTCTCTGAGTCTCAGTATCCACATCCGAAAAATAGGCATAGCAATACTCAAACAAAACACGGTTATGGTGGGCATTAAGTGAGATAACAGAGGTAAAGCACTACCAAATACAGTTTTACTCTCTTATCCTGTGACCCTTTTCTCTTAGCAGTTGGAGCACAGCACTGGAGTTCAAAGGAGAGACCCAGGTGCAACAACAGATTTCTGTTATCGAAGAAGTTAAGAAGTTGTAAACCATAGATGTAGATGAATTCTCAAGGAGGAAGGGAAGAGAAAGAGGTGGATCACAACATCCAAACACATTCCCACAATTACAGAAGACGGTGTTATTCTGATACTTGTTAAAGTGGTAAGGAAGACTTTTTTCCAGGTCTCTTGTGATAGGTATCAAGACTATCACTGTAGGGGAGAGCCTCATCTCTGAATACAGCAAAGGCAGCGGGGGATTCAGAGCCCAGGGGGTGGAGGACCTGCTGGGTGGAAAATTAATAAGAGGAGACATCAAGGATAGGGGGATTCTTGCTAAACAGACTCAACAGGCTTTCTACGACTGGACTAGGCAGGCCAAAGCGCCCAAGGGCAAGGCCTAGTGGAAAAGAGCACTCCAGAAGAGCCTACTGCAGTCTGGTCACGGAGAGAGTCTTTGCCAGTGCGAAAATCATGAGCTAAAGATGAGACTGAAGAAAGAGAATGTTGTGTCCTGGAGACAGATCAAGAATCGAATGGTGAAATCTATGGAATGTAATGACAAGATCCAGGAAAAAAGACAACTCTCTATCCATGAGTATTCTGGCTTCTGGGTTTTATGTCTGGGTCATTATTTAAAACTTCTGTTTGGGTGATTATAAAAATCCTCAATGCATTTTCAACAGTCTATTTACTGAAGGATGAAAGACATACTTTATGGAGAAATAGCGAACTTATGAATACATCCTTCTTAAAACACGCTGCTCAAAACCACACGCAATTCTTTCTAAGCAAGACTAGACCTGAATGGTCAAGGGTGGTGTCATAGCTTCCCTTGTTCCTCCACATCCTCTAGCTGCCCCCGTGTCCGTGCCAACCACGTATCTTTCTCCCGGCTCAGACTGAGTCTGCGTTGACCAAAACAGCCTTACTTTAAAAAACAAAAAACAAAACATAAACAAGTCAGAGGTTGTTTAATGGTATACTTGCCCAATTATTTATTTTGAAACTAAGTTAGGGTTCAATTTGGACATCATTGATTCTGATACGTCAGAACTTTTAAGAAGTATTGATTCAGATATCCAACCTTTAATTACCCCACCAGATTTTTACCACCTCAAAATTTGATTGTCAAGCCTTCTGTGTCTCTATACCTTTGATTTTTTTTTTAATTGAATAGCACTATACTAGACATTGAAATCCAGCAAACTCTTCATTAATCCCTTTTAATCCCTTCATTAATCCCTTAATAGCCTTTGTGCTATTTGTGTTTAAGTGCTTAGAATTACTCTAAACAAAAAATTTCCTAAGTTGAGAGCTTCTCAGGGCAAGAACTGTGTTTACTCATCTTTCCGTTTCTATCACCTAATCAGCCCACAGCCTGGCAGACAGTCATCTCCCACCCACATTTCTCTCCCTGTGTCCTTCAGGAAGTCCTGCCCAGCTCTGACATCCAGGCCTGCTGGGTTTGCAACTTCCCAGAGTCTCTAATTAAGCAGCTTTTTAAGTAAAGGTATCATCTGTTTCTGCCATGTTCATGCTAGCTCAGAGATGGACCGCTTTCTCTTCTTGGTCTTCACAACATCTGCTTAGCAATCATACTAGCTTCCTATCAAACTTACAGGTAACCTAATACCTGTAGACAGAGACAACTCAGAAATATTTTTTAAGAACGAATTACTTCTAAGCTTCATGCAGTTGAGCCCAAGTTTTTTGGAGATTTCTTAGTTTATTTTACTGGCTCCCCCAACATCATTCCTCACAGCTACCTGCTCATCCTGGGTTTACCTTGTGTCTGCAGAGAAGATGGTGGCCAGTGGGCAGTTAGAACAGGGCAGGAGAAGGGAACAAATTTCACAGTGCCCACGGCTCTGTCTTCTGCAGAGCCCTTAGTCCGTCCCGCGCAGCCCTCTCCTGGGGTTAGGATGAGTGAGGAGGATGGTTTCCCAGCTCCTCTCACTCCCGCTCTCAGCTTCTGCCCCAGCACTATCTCCAGCACCGCCTCATCCCTGGATTCCACCCTCAGCTGCACATGGACACACTAAGTTTTCTACTCCAAGCAGAGCTCGTAAGGAGGAGCAGACGTGGGCACTTCAGCCCACTCCCCTGTCAGGCCTTTTTGGCCAAGTTCTTGTGGCCTAACTTAGAATTTCAGGCCTATCCCTGAGGCCTACTCAGTGTAGGCAGGGAGTGACTTTTTCTGACACAGTCTCTATCTTATTTCTCTTTTGGGAGTAGAAAAATGATGTTCTGGTTACCCATCAGGTACAATAAACCATCATAACTGACCTTTATACAGGAGTGCGATTCGGATGCAATTTTCCACAGAGTTACAATATATTCATACAGTAATTTAATTTCCATTTTTCAGGTATAAAAACTACTCCACTGCAAAGTCAATTGACCGATCCAAAATCACCTAATTGGTAAGTAGCCAAGTGACGGACTCTGATCTGTTTGACTCCTGCTGCCTTGTTGTTCCCATAGCACTACCCACATTACTATTTACTCAACAAATATTTATTGGGCCCTGATGATGACAGGCCTGTGGCCGAGTGCCAGAACATACCAGTGAACAAGCTATAGAGCTCTCAGTTAAACAGGCAGACGTACAGTGAACAACTACTTGGAAAAATTCTATGTCCTGAGAAGAACAATTACTACATAGTGGTTAAAAGTTTAGGCTTGGAACCAGGTATCTGTGATTGGATTCGTACTAGCCATGTGATCTTAAGGAACTTAACTAGCTTTTCTTTGTCTTGATTTCTTTATCATAAAATGTGGATGAGAGTATTGCTATCGATCTCAGAGGCTTTGAGGACTAAATGAATTTATACATATTAAGTGCTCATAATTTGTGCCCAATATATATTAGCTGTGATCACAGAGAGCTCTGAAAGAAAGGGGATCTTAGCCTATGGGATGGTGTGGGGTAGGGGTCGGTGAAGGTTAAGAAAAATGTCCTGAAATAAATGGAGTTTAATCTGAGGCCCAAAGGATGAGTAGGAGTAAGGCTTGTAGGGCTGAGTGATAAGAGAGGGAGAGAGTGGAGTGGGAAGAGCAGGGGTCAGGAGAGAGGAGGGCTGGCAAAGGAAATAGCACATACATAGGGTTCATCAGACAGTAACTGAGCCAACAGTTGCCATATCTCATGATTGGCCCCATTCCCAGATCTTACTAATATATTTGTCAGGGTAAGTGGTAGGGAGTTTATCGGGGAAAGAAAATGTAAGGCTTTTAGCCCTTGCCCAATCCATCAGTCAATTGCTTTCCCTCTCTCTCTCTCTCTCTCTCTCTACCTACCTATCTCAGCAACACATAAATGGAATGAGCAGCAAACTCCAAAGGAAACACTGGGTTGATGCTCTGGCTCAACCTCCTACACACGACTCTGGCCATCCCTCCTCATCTCGGGGCCTCAAATTTCTTCTGTATAAAAAAGTGACCACAACAATTCCTATGTCAAGTGCTGTGGATTCACTTTAATATGATATTAAAATTGCATGAACCTACTCAGGTTGAATTCCCAGCTTTTCTATTGTGTGGCATAGAGTAGGCTGCTAACCACTCTGACCCTCAGTTTTCTTATCTGTACAGTGAGATGGTAAAATTGATAAAACTGGTACAGCCACTCTGGAAAAGAATATGGAATTTCCCCAAAAGTTAAAATAGAACTACCTTATGACCCAGCAGTTGCACTATTAAGTATTTACTCAAAGAACATAAAAATACTGATTTGAAGGGATAGCAGCACTATCAATAATAGCATATATATCAATATATATCACATCTTCTTTATCCATTCATTAGTCGATGGACACTTGGGATCTTTCTATAGTTTGGCTATTGTTGAGTCATGGAATATTACTCAGCCATAAAAAAGAATGCAATCTTGCCATTTGCAATGACATGGATGGAGCTAGGAGCTACAGAATATTATACAAAGCAAAATAAGTCAGTCAGAGAAAGATAAACACCATACAATTTCATTCATATGTGGAATTTAAGAAATAAAACAAACGAGCAAAGGAGAAAAGAGAGAGAGAAACAAACCAAGAAACAGAGTTTCAACTATAGAGATCGCAATGATGGTTAGCAGAGGGTAGGTGGGTGGGGGGTGGGTGAAATATGGAAGTGTTGAATCATTATATTGTACACCTGAAACTAATATAACATGATATGTTAACTAACTGGAATTTAAATAAAAACATTTAAGAAAGGAATGTCTTTTTTAAAAAGATTCTATTTATTTATCTGACAGAGAGAAAGACACAGCGAGAGAGGGAACACAAGCAGGGGGAGTGGGAGAGGGAGAAGCAGGCTTCCCGCTGTGCAGGGACCTCCCCCCAACATGGGGCTTGGTCCGGGAACACGGGGATCATGACCTGAGCCGGAGGCAGAGGCTTAATGACTGAACCACCCAGGTGTCCCGAGAAAAGAATATTTTGAGGCACACTTGGTTAAGTATCCAGCTCTTGGTTTCAGCTCAGGTAGTGATCTCAGGGTCATGGGATTGAGCCCCGTGTTGGGCTCCATGCTCAGCACAGAGTCTGCTTGAGATTCTTTCTTCCTGTCCCTCTGCCACTGCCATCTGTGCTCTCTCTCTCTGAAATAAATAAATAAATCTTAAAAAAAAAAGCATATCTTGATGAAAGAAAATATGCCCCATAGGGTTTTTTTAAAGATTTTATTTATTTATTTGACAGAGAGAGACAGCGAGAGAGAGAACACAAGCAGGGGGAGTGGGAGAGGGAGAAGCAGGCTTCCCACGGAGCAGGGAGTCCCATGCGGGGCTCGATCCCAGGACCCCGGGACCATGACCCGAGCCGAAGGCAGACGCCCTTGACTGAGCCACCCAGGCACCCCGCCTCATAGGGTTTTTATAAGGTTTTCACCTCAACCTTTTATTTTGAAAAATAAATCTATGAAAAGTTTCAAGAATACCTTGATAACCTTGATATAGATTCACCAACAGTTAACATTTTCTCACATATTTGCTCATTCTGTGGGTATGTGTACTGTAGACAACATGACATTTCCTCCTGAAGTATTAGCATCGCCTAACAAGCACATCTTTCTACATACCCACGATGTCATTACCACACCTCAGGCATTTACTCTCGATTTTAAATAAGCAGTACATATCCAAATATCCTCAATTACCCTCAAAACAATTTTTTAAAGATTTTATTTATTTATTTGACAGAGAGAGACATAGCGAGAGAGGGAACAGAAGCAGGGGGAGTGGGAGAGGGAGAAGCAGGCTTCCCGCAGAGCAGGGAGCCCGATGCGGGGCTCCATCCCAGGACCCAGGGATCACGTCCTGAGCCGAAGGCAGACACTTAACGACTGAGCCACCCAGGCGCCCCTCAAAATGATTTTTATGGTTTTCTCTTAAAAATTCAGAATCGAATCAAGCTTCATG
The DNA here is from genome assembly GCA_002007465.1 of Ailurus styani. NCBI lineage: Eukaryota > Metazoa > Chordata > Mammalia > Carnivora > Ailuridae > Ailurus > Ailurus styani. The sequence continues at coordinate 4,438,633 of LNAC01000042.1, read as the reverse complement.
TGTTGTACTATCATATCTGTTGTCTCCTTTAAACTAGAATACTCTCTCTGCTTTTTTTGAGGGTGGAGGAGAACTTTTACGACATTAACACTTTTGACAGACACATGCTAGTTGTCTTCAGGTTGCCCCTGGATCTGTCTGATTATTTCCTCATGTTTAGATTCAGGTTCAACATTTTTAGCAAAAATACTGTGTTATTTTTGGTTATGGAGTGACAGCAAGCTGGCAGAATAGGAAGCTCCGGACTTTGTTCCCCTAGAAAGACACTGACGCAGAGGCTCCTGGGTGGTTCAGTCAGTTAAGTGTCTGCCTTTGGCTCAGGTCAGGATCCTAGAGTCCCAGAGCCTGCTTCTGTCTCTGCCCCTCCCCCTGCTGTGTTTTCGTCTCTCTCTCTCTCTCAAATAAATAAATAAAATCTTTAAAAAAGAGAGACAGCGAGAGACTGACTTAACAACAACATAGTCAAAAAGCCTTTATGAGAACTCCAGAAATCAGTTTGGAAGTCATGGTACCCAAGGCCGATTCAGAGCCAAGAACAGCTATATTGAAATGAGTAAGAAAATCTGCTTCATTTGAACCAAATCAGCAGGTGTAGTGATGATGAACTCACTCAACTTTTGTTTTTCTGGGGAGCTTCCTTGTACATGATGAGTTGCTTTCTCAAGAAGATAAAACTGTCCTTCAAAAATGAAGGGGAGGTTGGTTGAGCATCCAACCCTTGGTTTTGGGTCAAGTTGTAATCTCATGGGTCATGGAATCAAGCCTTTGTTGGGCTCTGTGCTCAGCGGGGAGTCTGCTAGATTCTCTCCCTCTGCCCCTCCCCCTGCTCCTGTTCCTTCTTTCTCTCTCTCTCTCTTCCCTCTCAAATAAATAAATAAATCTTTTTCTAAAAAATGAAGAGGAGGGGTGCCTGGATGGCTCAGTCAGTAAAGCATCTGACTCTCGATTTTGGCTCAGGTCATGACCTCAGGGCTGTGAGATGGCCCCCACCATGGGCTCTGTGCTGGTCAAGGAGGCTGCTTAGGATTCTCTCTCCCTCTGCCCCTCTCCCCCACCCCCAAAAATGAAGGGGAGATTAAGACTTTCCCAGAGAAACAAAAGCTGAAGGGATTCATCATCACTAGACTAGCTTCTGCAAGAATTGCTAAAGGGAGTCCTTCTAGTTGAAACATAAGGATGATAGACAGCAACACAAATGCATATGAAAATATAAAGATATAAAGCTCTCTGGTAAAGGCGAATACACAGACAAATAAAGAATATTATAATACCTTAATGGTGGGCCATAAATCACTTTTAATTCAGTATGGAATTTAAAAGATAAAAGCATATAAATAACTCTACCTATAAAACAATGTTAATTGATTCAAATTATAAAAAGATGATCAGTTCACACTATTATTGGTGATTTACTGTTCATCTGTCTTATGTTGGAGATAAGGTGAGTTAATGCGCATAAAGAACAGTGCAGCAGCAGCCAAGACTCTCTAAAGGACAAATGTTATGGTGATAATGATTCTTTTGAAGTCTTCCCTCAGGGAAGTTCCCCACTTCTTTCCTTCCATGAGTATGGTACAGGCTCCTCAGGAGGATAACCCATGATGTTATGGTCGTATATATCAAAATCTCTAGTGTTTAGCTTATCCTTGTCCACGAAGAGGCTCTGAATAATTCTGGTAACCAGAGAATAAAGCTCTCTGAGCTATCTTCGGAGCTGGTCTGACCACGTGGCTAAGGGAATAATTGATGTGGCACATGCCTTGGGTTCCTTGGATGCTGACTGAGTTTTTACATCAAGCAATCAGTCTTTCTTAACCATGTAAATTTAGAATCAAAGACCTCAGCAGGGCTAGATTAGGAGGTTTCTTCATCCCCTCAGGCAGCAAATGTATATTAAGAACCAGCTAAACGCTGGCACTAGGATGACACTGCCTACCCTCAGGGGCTCCCAGTCTGGTGAGGGACACAGACTTCTCACAGGGCGCTCCCAGCTGAGCATGAGTGCCGAAGGCAGCTCCCGGGCCAGAGTGCAGGGGCTGAAGGACACAGGCAGGGCTCTGGTCTACAAGACCCACCGCGCATCCCAGGCTCAGCACTGTGCTCATATTCGTCCTTTTAGTGCCCCTCTAAGGTGATTTCCTTAAATAGGGAATAGATTTAAATTAACAAGACACAAATGAAGACCTCTCATGGAGATAAAAGAGCCCCATCATGGAACTGCCGTGAGGAAGTGTCAGTTGAGGATGGGGAAGAAAAACCTCGACTTGGAAGTCAGAACTGTCTGGTGTCTTGAGTGCTCACTTTCAGAGCTTCAGTTTCCTCATCTGTAAAATGAGACAGCACCAGGGCCCCCTCACAAGGGTGTCAGGAGGTTATACGAAATACTAACAGAAAATTCCTTTAGCAAGCATATGCGCTGGCTATTAACCGTTATTTTTATTATTGAGGTCTCAGCACGGTCCTTTATCTAAATTGTATATAATTTAAAATAGTAAGGCTCTGGGGGGCACTTGGTTGGCTTAGTCGGTTAAGTGTCTGACTTCAACTCAGGTCAGGATCTTGGCGTCTTGGGATGGAACCCCATATCCAGCTCTACACTCAGCGGGGAGTCTGCTTCTCCCCCTGTCCCTCCCCCCCCCACTCATGCTCTCTCTGTCTCTCTCTCACACAAATAGATAAAATCTTAAAAAACAACAACAACAACAACAACAACGGTAAGGCTCTGGCTTCCTTTGGAGACATGTAGAGAATTTCTCATGCTGAAATGAACAGCGGGCCAATGCTTGTGTAAAGAGCCATGGCTCATTCTTCCCCAGTGGCAGAACTGGAATCTTTTTTATTTCTGATTCATGGGTGATTTGGGCCTAATTTTCTGGCCCTTATTATCCCCTGCAGTTGAAGACAAAGCTGCTCTTCCCACAGCCCCCAGAAGCTCAGCTCAGTGGCTTTATCCTTTCCTGGAGCTATGCTTATAAAAATAGCACCGCCACACCTTTGTTTCAGTCCAGATTTCCTTCTGGTACTGAAATTTTGCTTTATCAAATTTTGCTTGAAATAAGTAGGTATACACTGGAAACTGGATATCCTGTAGCTATTTGACTGTTTTCGTAATGAAACTTGACCAGGAAAGAACTTGCTAGACCACATTTAAAAATCAAGTCATGCAAAGTGATGAGAAAAATAATGAGATGAAAGAAGCAGACTATCTAGTATTTTATCTATCATCATTTTATAAAGGGTAATGGGAATAAATGGAAGGTGGTAACTTTCAGAGAAAATCATACAAGTTAAAGAAAAATATTGGGAGAAAAGAAATATTTAGGGATACATTTCATATGTAAATATGAAATAGACATTAAAGAGTTTGATAAATACGTGGAGTAAAAACAATTAAAACTGCAATTGAAGAATTTAAGAATATTGGGGGAAAATAAAAAATTAAGAATATTAGAAAACTAGGTAAATAGATTTATAAAAATAAATTGTTATTAAAACAAAAACTTCCTACATTAAATCCAATACTGAGGAATGACTTTCCTTCAGAGCATTCCAGAAAGAAATAAATAACAAATCATTTTTGAATTAGCAATTGTGGAAGATTGTACTTCTATTTTGGATGCAAGTATGATGTTTTCAAAATTAGGAAAACAGTCAAAGTTTGGATTACTCAGCTAAAAGACTGTAATGGTTTTTTAAATCTAAAATTAGGGAGGACACCTGGGTGGCTCAGTGGGTTGAGCATCTGCCTTCTGCTCAAGTCATGATCCCAGGGTCCTGGGATAGAGTCCCACATCAGGTTCCTTCCTCAGCAGGGAGCTGGCCTCTCTTTTTCCCTCTCCCTCTATGCACTCTCTCTCTCTCAAATAAATAAATCTTTAAAAAATAAAACAAAATAGGAACAAAACAGGAATGAACTCTGAAAATAAGAAAAACACATTAAAACAAACAGTAACTTAAGAAAAGTCTTACTACATTAAAAAAGAACAATTAAAAAATTTTTAATAAAAATCAAGTCATAAATCTGAGAAGGCACTTAAAATTATATCAAGTTCGTCACATTACCTATGTAATGCTCTAAGCTTTCAGAAATAATAGTACCAGAAAATTGGATAAATTGGACTTCATCAAAATTAAGAATTGCTGCTCTTTATAAGAACTATAAAGAGAATGGGAAGACAAGATACAGACTGACAGGAAATATTTGCATAGTAGATCTGATAGAAGACTTATATCCAGAATATATAAAGTACTTTCTTTCTTTTTTTAAGATTTTATTTTTAAGCAATCTCTACACCCAACGTGCAGCTTGAACTCACAACCCTGAGATGAAGAGCCCCATGCTCCACCACCTGAGTCAGCCAAGCACCCTTTTAAAGTACCTTCAAAACAATAATAAGAAAGCAAATATCCTAATTTAAAAATGACAAAAGATTTTGTAAGGTTTTTCTGGTCGCGCACAGGAATAAAGACCGCTAAGGCAAATTATAGTCCAAAGGCAGAGAGCTTTATTGCAAGCACCCTCGGGCGAGGTTCCGCGACTCTGAGAGAAGGGAGTCGGGGAAGTCGCGCGCAAGGCAGAGTGACGGGGGCTTTTATTGGGTAAAGCAGGGGAGGGGCTAGGCATCAGCCATCTTGATGAGTTTTGGCGGGAAGGTCCGCCATCTTGGACGGACTTTCATTTTGTATAGCTTCCATCTCCTGCCAGCCCAACAGATTTAAGCAGACATTTCACCAAAAAGATACACAAAGAGCAAACAAGGAAAAGATGCCCATCATCGTTAGTCATTGGGAAAATGCAAACTGTAACCACAATGTATCTACCAGAACGTCCACAGTTAGAAAGACTGACCATACCAACTATTGGTGAGGATGTGGAAAAACTGGAGCCCTCATACATTGCTGGTGGAAAGGTAAAATAGTGCAACCCCTTTGGAAACGAGTCCGGCAGTTTCTTTAAAAGTTAAATGAATTTGGGCACCTGGGTGGCTCAGTGGGTTAAAGCCTCTGCTTTCGTCTCAGGTCATGATCTCAGCGTCCTGGGATCGAGGCCCGCATCGGGCTCTCTGCTCAGCAGGGAGCCTGCTTCCTCCTCTCTCCTCTCTCTCTGCCTGCCTCTCTGCCTACTTGTAATCTCTCTCTCTGTGTCAAATAAATAAATAAAATCTTTAAAAAAAAAAGTTAAATGAATTTGTACCATATGAGCCAACCATTTTATTCCTAGGTGTTTACTCAAGATAAAGTATATGTCCATATTCAGACTTGTACATAAATGTTCATAGTAGCTTTATTTGTTTTTTTTTCAAGATTTTATTTATTTTTTTATTTGAGAGAGAGAGAGAGAGCACAAGCTGGGGAGAGGGCAGAGGGAGAAGCAGACTCCCTGCTGAACAGGAAGCTGGACTTGGGACTCTGGGACCAGCCAAAGGCAGACACTTAACTGACTGAGCCACCCAGGCACCCCAGTAGCTTTTTTTGTAATAATGTGAAACTGAAAACAACCAAATGTCTATCAGTAGACAAACTGACAGATTGTGGTGTAGCCACAAATGGGATACTACTCAGCAATAAAAAGAATGAACTACTGATACACACAATGACGTAATATGCTGAGTGAAAGAACTCAGATTTTAAAAAGAGTGTATAATGTGTGATTTACTTATGTAAAACTCTAGGAAGTCCAAAATAATCTTTAGTGACAGAAAGCAGATGAGATCACCTGGGGGTGGAGAATGGGGCGTATGGAAGGGCCAGTCATGGAAAGGAGGGGTTCCAGAGAGGAAACTTTTGGAGGGGATGATCCTGATTGTGGTGAAGGATATGTCAAAATTATCAAATTGTACACTTTAACCATGGGCGGTTTATGTCCATTATACCCCAGTAAAGCTGTTCTCTAAAAAGAAAAATTATCAGAGGGTTTATACTGTTTCTATTGAGAATGGACTTCACTATATTTTCCTTAATACTTAACATTTTTGCCTAATATATAATGTACCATGTACCCTAAGCAGAAATCCACCACTCCCCTTTTTCTCTTCTTATTGTGCTGATATTGCCCTCAGTAGGTAGTAACCAGACCTGGAGAGATTTGCTCCCTTTCTCAGAAAGTATCTCAATAGCGGCCAGTGGGCGGAGACCAGTTGAGCCCTTGAGCAACTGCTCAGACAGCTGAGGGAAGCTGGGGGCTGGGGGCTGGGGGCTTGGTGCAGGAGTTGGTCAGAGTGGGGGCGAGGAGAGGGGCACACACCTGCCACAGGATCCTGGGCCAAAACTCAGCCCCCACTTGTGGTCAGATAGGGATGACTTACGTACCACAGTAAGAAGGCGGAAAACCCATCTTTGGTGGCATTTCAGCTCCCTCTCTTTCCGGTCTGACTGACCTCTTGGACTTTATAACCTTTTTGCGGGAAGCCCATTGTATTTATCTGTCTGCCATTCTCTAAAACTTACTCACGGACCAGGGCTGGTTAGCAAGCCTATCTCTTTGTTCCTTCAAGTCGGGGAAAGAGGATCTTTGACCTCTGTTTCTAAGCACTGTAAACAAAGACCTTCTTGGCTGCCAGTAAGCTCAAAGTGCTCATTAAGCAAGAAGTTTTCTGGCCAGTGGTTGAAATGACATCATGCTTCCTCCTGGAATCCAACTAGAGATAAAAATCAGGTCATTCAATTTACAATGAGAAAATGCTCCCTTCTCCTGCCAGCATTGGGGGGTTGCTGGCTTTTAAAAAGATCAAGGAAGAGAAGAGCCTATTTGAACTCGGGCTTTGAGAATGCCTCCTGAACTACCTCCACTTGATTCCTGATAATATGCAAAAGTTTTCCTATAAATTGCCTGGTGTCAGAGAGCAGGGGGTGCTCCTCACCGTTCTTTTCTGAGTTTTCAAATTGAGTGTTTAACGAGACTTGGCATTGAGCAGGTGGGTTTCATTAGCTGATAATGGGACAATCCTTCAGGGCTCTCTAACAAAGTACAGTGGGAGGCAGAAATTCATTATCTTCATCTTTTTACATCATTGATCACAATTTGACACAGGGCAGAAGAATATATTGTGATCTTAAAGAAATCCATTCAGATTCCTTTAAGATTAATCCAAAAAAAGTATAATTTTCAGAAGATGCTAATGTATGTCCTGTGATACTTCTTTACTTTTTAGACCACTATGAAGATCTTATTGGCTCTAATCAACTTTTGAATCAAATTGCATCTAATCTAGCAGATAGAAATTAAAAAAGATATATGGACCCCCATGTTGATTGCAACATTACTTAGAATAGCCAAGATAGGAAAGCAGCCCAAGTTTCCACTGATAGATGAATGGATAAGGAAGATGTGGTATCTGCATATAATGTAATATTACTCGGCCATAAAAAAGAAGTTTATTTGGGCAAAAATGGATTTGCATTGGGCAGCACCAAAGCAGAAGTGGTTAGGAGAACTCCACAGATCGGAGCTGGGGAAAGACTTTATAAAGAAGAGGCAGACGCCAAGAGAAGGAATTATTTGATTGGCTATAGTTTAAGTAGTTGGATTATTTGGGAAAGCCTAGTTGGCTATTTGTGTTTGGTTGTCTTAGTTTTGTATCTTAGGCTTGAAGCGTAGCAGGGTTAGGTTTTGGTTTGCTTACATGGGCCATTAAAGTGTTAGAACCTCTGTCTAGGGGCACTTGGGTGGCTCAGTCGGTTAAGCATCTGCCTTTAGCTCAGGTTATGATCCCAGGGTCCTGGGATGGAGCCCTGCATCAGGATCCCTGCTCAGGGCGAGGGTCTGCTTCTTCCTTCTCCCTCTTCTTCTGCCCCTCCTCCCTGTTTGTGTTCTCTCTCTCTCTCAAATAAATAAATAAAATCTAAAAAAACAACAACAAAAAACTGCAGCCTAACGACCTCCTTGTTTAATTAGAGTGAATCATTAACTCTACTGTCACCGTGAGTGATGTTGGAGCTTAATCCCAGAAGGAAACTGCAAGAAACAATATAAAATACACATGTGAGAATTATCCCACCCAACAGGGTCAAGCGTGGGTATTTACACACCACTTCCTACAGTCATTTATTGAGGACTACTCCTGGGTAGTATTAATTCTCCAGTATGTCCTGCCTCCTAAATGGCAGTTTGCCTCAGTTCTAGAGAAAGTTCTCAGGCATGAAGAGATAGACAACAGGCAGTTGGAAATCTTGGAGTTCACTGCAGTGGTAGAGTCCAAAGCCTTGGGCAGAGCACTCAAGGACTTTTTCTAAATTTTTTTTAAAGCATTTCCACTTATCAAAAGAAATAATGTCATCCTCGAGGTAATAGAACACAAAATAAATGCACCAACTTCCTCCTAAAACAAAGGAGCTTTTATTCTATGGCAAAATATCTAGATTTGAATCTCTTTATCCAAGGAATTTTCCTCAAGATTAGTCAGATTCCAAGTATTCAGAGCACAATGCCGTTGATTTTCTAAAAGAAACATCTATTCCCAAACCATTGAGGATTTTCATGCAGTGCATTTGCCATCAGAAGTAAATTCAACTACATAAAATGGTAGATGATTTTTTTGTACCATGAATGGAAATTTCTGGTCAAGTATTTCATTACCAGTTTTTCATAGAGTATATTTAGAATTTCCCATAATTAAACAAAGACCTTTAGAAAGTACTGTCCCAAGTTACTTTTAAAAATATAGTGTGGCTTTAAAAAAAATCTAACAAATATCATTCACCTTAAAAAAGGACTTCTAGATACTACTTCTAGTTTTATAAAAAGAAACCTCCTATCTTCTCTGATTGGTAGAAAATGCCCTTGTGAGCTTACAGGAACTGTACTGTGGTCCCGCTCAGCTGTGCTACTCTGAGGCTTTTGGAAGGTCCACAATGAGGCCAACTGTCAAGGTAATGTGTCCCATGGACCCAGAGAATTAGCAAAAATACCCCCGCTCAAGTGACGCGGAAACAAAATAATAAATACTTAAATCCTTGCCCAGTATGCTTCTGTTTGTTTCCTTAACACCAGGAAACTGTCTGGTTCAAACACCAGGTCTCTAGCCTATGACTAGAAAATGAGATTTCTTTACAATTTTGCCCAAATTACAAGGGCACGCATGAACGACCTCCTGACCCCTTGCATTCACACACACACACACACACACACACACACACACACACACACACACACACAGAAGCAGGAGCTCAGCTCTTCCCCTGAAGTCCCTCCCCTCTCTCTCAACTATTTCTAAAAGGGGGTCCCACATGGTCCATGAAACTCTGTATCAGCTGTATCACCCACAGCAGCCACCACGCGCTTTTCCTGCTTGGATCCCACACGATTTCCTGTGAACAGCTGTCCTCTGGCCTCTATCCCCCTCCCAAGCCTCACAGAGACTCTCTGGAAAATAATTCTTTCTATTCTTTTCAACCAAAGAGACCACTTGGGAAGGAGATCTCTACCATCCATCTACCTTTCGTCCTCCTTCACTTCCCCCTCCCCCTTCTTCTCCTCCTCATCCTTTTCTTCTCTTTTCATCCAATTGCCTGGTCACTGTTCCATACCCTTCATCAAAGTTGTAGCCTCCTTCAAGGCAAAGACTGCTTCATGCATCGTTATCCTATTCCAAATAGGGCGTTTGATGTAACACAGGTATTCAAAAACTGTTTTTTGAATCATGGTAATAGCTGTACTTACTGCACATTGTATACCCTAAGAGATAATTACTGTTTAATGCCCATTTTAGATATCAGAAGATTAAGGAGCAGAAAAGTTAAGTAACTAGCCCAAGATCACAAGATCCAGCTTAGTAAGCCAGAAGTCACGTCTCTACAATCTGGCTCCAGGGACCATGCTGTCTGTCGATGGGTCCAAGGCCTCACTGTAGTTACCAGAAATAAGGCAGGAAGGAGAAAGAACACAGCCTCTGTTCTTCAGTAGCTTACAGAATTATTTTCAGTCTTTCCTGTGGTTTTTCATGTTTTGGGTGATACCATTTGGTACTTTATCTTATACAGTCACATCTAACATCTCTTATATTACTCTCCTATATCATTCTATTTATGCTATAAATATCTCATCTCCCCTGTTATATTGGAGGCTCTTTGAGGGCAAGGACTGAGACGTACACTTCTTATTAGTGCCCTTGCTTGATCAAGACACTTTTATTTGCAAATAAGAGAAAGCCCAACTAAAACTGGCTATACAAAGCAAGGGATTTTGTTGATGCATTTCACTGAAGGCCCAGAGGTAGGTTTGACTTCAGGTAAGTCCCGGTGTCTTTCCTTTCCCCATGTCTGCCTTTTTCTTAAAGATGGCTTTTATGGTGGTCCCAAATATCTGCCAGTAGCAACTAGGACTTCTTGCTTCCTGAGTCACATGTAGCAGAGAAGAGAAAGCATTTGTTTTAAACATCCTAGAAAATTCTTGTCATTTGATATACAGGGACATGCCCAGTAAAGACCGAATTAATCATAGGGGTGTGTGTGTGTGTATGTGCGTGTGTGTGTGTGTGTGCGCGCGCACCTGTGTGAGATGAGCTAACTGCTATAGCCCAGGTCTCCCACTGGCTCACACAGAATGGGCTCCCAGAATCATATGGGTGTCCAAACCACACTAAGAGTTGTTGAGAAGAGAAAGGAAGGGAAGGGAGCCATGGAACCTCTCTCCCTTGGTCTTTACAGAATCTCACGGTTAAAAGGGACTTTGAAAGTTGACCAATACGACCTCACCTATGATGCTTCTACTTCAGAAAATAGTCCTTTTCTTTGACAAGTTGGCCATTTAGAATACAGATAATCTGATTCTAGCCACTGTTGGTAGATTTAACCCCTGGTCCAAGTTCACTTGGAACAAACCTAATCTCTTCTCTTCATAACAACACTTTTCACATTTGAAGACCACTGTTCTGCTTTCCTTCAGCTGTTCCAGATGGCAGAGTTTTATGTTCCCTCACCACCTGTTTGCTCTGCTCAGAAGTCCTTAAGAAGCCCTTGTGAGGGGGATACTGGACCCTCCGTCGGAATGAGCTTCCTCGGCCCTCCCTGCCCCCAGCTCTGGGCTCTGCTCTTGCCGGAGGCAAGGAGAGTTCTTTCTCACTGCTGTGGCCCATGAGGTTCTCCCCGGGGTTGTTGATACCCAACTAAAACACATCAGGGCTGGTAAGTGTCAAGCTTTCAGAAGTGTATCTGTGGCTATTTTTCACCTCTAACTCGTTTATTTTTTGCTCTCTGGAGGAAAGGGAAAATGTGACCACAGTTCTCTCTTTAGTTGGTGTCTGGAACGAACTGATACGCCTCGCTGTTAGAGTACTCAGAGGAAAGAAATCCATTTGTGGCTTCAGGAGCCACTTGCAGAGGGCATGAGGGTAAACACACACTGCTTAGGTTCGTAAACCCAGCCAGGTCCTCAATTTTTCTCAAAACTGCTCTCCTCTCATGAGCTTTCCCTTGGCTGTGGTCAGAGAGAAGGGGGGCAAGTGAACATACGGATGTGAGTGAAGGGTAGTGCAGGGAAAGCAACAGGTCACCTGGAGAGGGACAGCTGTGTTTTGTGCCTGGGGCCACTGGGACTTGCCAGTGAGATTCTGCTGCTGGATGCTGAATTTCTTTTGGATTCCAAAGCGGGCAAGAAGGGCCTTCATCAGATGAAAGGAGATAGCAGAGAAGGTGTGTTATGTCTGAAGCATCCTCATTCCTTACTTGCTTTTTAAAAACTGAAATATAACTGTTGAAGACAAGAGCCAGGTTCTAGCTTAAAAACTGGGCGACAACAGGCAGGATTCCTCCCGTTTTCACAGCCTGGAAAGCAATGGAATATGGCCCTGCCTCTTGGTCCCAACATAATCTGCTTACACTGGTGTTTTGAAGGGGACTCTGAAGAATATTGTGCCAGTTAGCCTGCTGTTCAGGATTCAGAGGAACTCATAACCCAAAGTGCTCCATCCTGAAGCAAATGATGACAGGGCTCTGGAATAAGTCCTGCTGTCTAGGAAGGACTCGCGCCCAAAGTTAGGCCCCTCTCTCACTGAAGAGTAGAAAACTGGAGGGACTTCTGGATTTATGGTTGATACCTTCTCATCAGCTCCACCTTCCTTTGTTAAGAGCCCCTTCTTCCAGGAGACTTCACTCACCATTCTAGAAACATCTATTACTCTCTGCCCTTGATTATACTTAACATCTTGGCAGTTGAACCAACATTTCTAATTCTCTTTACAAAATCTGTAAACTCTCTGGAGGGAAGGGGCTAACAGTTGTTGAGCACTCCCTATGGACCAGGGACAAGGCTTGGTACTGTTACATCCATTGTCTCTCTTTGACAACACCTCTTTGAGATATTTCCCCGATTTCACAGAAGAGGAAATTTTAAGTGGTTCACATGATTTTTTTCTGGGCCCCAGGGCCTTTCTCTAGACTTTATCAGCAGGATGATCTCATGTTTTTAATATTCTCTTCAGCATGTCTTAGGTGTGCAGTAATACTCAGTCACTGTTTATTAACTACACATTTACCATGCCTATTTGAAAATTCTGAGTTGTAGTTAAGAGTTTTTATAAATGAAAGAGGGTAAGAAATCATCTTTGTAATATCTAAGGATGTTTTAGATCTCATTTCCCATTATTTCCTTACTTATGTAAGTTTTTGTTTCTATCCATGAGTTCTACCAACTTAATCTGTATCCAATACCATAGAGAATAACAAACCTGGATGACTTCCATCCCCCATCTCTACTTTTTCTTATGCCTTATTCTAGTTGTTCCTAGGACTAATAGAAATGGCTCTCAACTATCCTACCCTAAAGATGAAGGATGGACAGTAACTTCACCACAAGGGCAACAGACTACAGTAGACTCTTTGTGTGTGTGTGTGCGTGCGCATGCACGCATGTGTGTGCATGCACACACACGCACATGCAAGCATGAGCATGTGTATGTATATATAGCTACAGTTCAGAAAGCAGTTACTTTCGGCCATGCTAGGGTCTTTACCTTGACCTTTACATGTAAGGTAGGTACTGTGGCCCAATGTAACAGTTATAGAACCTGATCCTCAGAAGATTTTAACTTATTTAAGGTCCCATAGCTAGGAAGAGGTCATGCTGACTCAGACCCAGGCTGCCTGATTTCCAAGACATGCTCTTAACCCCTGTTTATATGGCTACCTCATTTCCCACAAGTAGGGGTCATCAATCCCTTCAGACGAAAGACATTATTGGGAAGAGTCAAAGGTAAAGCAAAATATAACAAATAGAAGAGGTTGACAGACAGCATATTTAAAACTAAGAGTGTAGGAAAACAATTCCCATGTGTAAAAATATAAAATTACCTTCTGAATATAAAGCCTTGTACAAATAGTTTTGTGAAACCAGTGACTGATAGAAAACACATTAACATGGAGAACAGGCAGCAAGTTAATAATCTGCATTTTAAAGAGGCACTTTTTTCTGACAGATCAGACTGTTTTATAAATTTTTAAGAAATGTTAATAGGTGTCTGACATGTACGATTAAAGGGGAACTATTTAGGATTGCAAAATGAATTAAAGCTTTAAAATGTCTCTACACAATTATGAGTAGAAGCAAAACTGCTAAAATTGGAATAAGGAGTTGGGAAATTGCCACTTCAAAAAAGAATAAAGATCTGACAGCTCTCCCTCTGCAAATAAAACACTTTTAAGTAGGATGAGCCTGGAAGGTGTGGAGTTTAAACCTTACCAGGAGGCACTGGTAGAAAATAGAGCCCAAACCTCCTAACAGGCACCAGGGTTTGTGCAAAGGATTGGGGACAGCATCTTGACACGCTACTGTGGCTTCCTCTTTCTCCTCTGCTGGCTCCTCAGCCTTTCTCTTCCCTCTAGAAGTGCACTTTCCGTTGAAAGCATTCACTGCTTTTCACAGGTGTGATGACGCCATCATATACGTAATACTATTTTCCAAAATTGCCACCTCACAGATGTAGTGGTTTTGGAATCATAGTTCTCCACAGAAAAGTACGCATGATGGTACTTACTCTATAATAACTTCATTCTTCAGAGAACGTGAAGTGAGCTTGAGAAAATGGTAATAGCACACGGTGTCTCTTCTCTTCATTTGCTTCATCTGCAGCTAACTGTACACTGTAGAAATGTTGCTGACACCAAAAACTTCATTATGCAATCTAGAACAGAAAAAAACAACCAAAAATACCTTCCAACACTCCATGTTTCTTGGGAAAACATCTTAGAATCGTTTACTCTCTGCCTCTGGAAGGAATACAGGAGTTCATCCACAGCCCTGAACTCATGAGGAGGAGCAAAAATGGCAGCTATTCATGAAATGCCACTATTTTTCTTTCCCCAAGTGGTGATTTTTCATGGAGGTGAATTTAATAAAATAATGGATAGAGTAAGAAACTGAGGTACTCACAGGACCAACAGTCTTAAGGAGTCTTTGGGAACTGAAGAATTTTAGATTTCATTCTAGTAAAAGAAATGTGACTGTGACCGGGAGAATGAAAACTCTCTCAACTGATGACCTCTTGTTGTCCTTTCCCAGATACATCTCTGAAGACAGACCTTGTCTGATTTGGGGCGGATAGTTTGACCAAGTATGAGCCATCTATAGACTACGACACCATTAGATATCAAGATGCGGAGCAGTCGTTTTCATGTCTTTTTAGAGTAGCTCTGTGTACCCCACTCAAAAATCTCATGCAGAACCCTAAATGCTAGCAGAACTGGAACATCGTCCATGTATTCTCTTGGGTGCTGCGAACTAGATGCATCCACATTCCGAGGAGTTCTCTCAGGCAATTTGACAATCATATTATACATCAAAATGTGATTAACGGTTATCTATGGAAAGTGAGACAAAAGGTGATTTTCTTTATTTCATTTTTTTCTATATCTTTTTTAAATTTCCACAAAATGTATTTTTATTTAAAAAAATAACACTTGATTTTTAAAAACACAAGTGCAAGGAAACAAAGAAGTTTTTGACTCTGGTTTTTGACTCTTAATGGGGGACAAGGAAGTGACAAAATAAAGGTCTCATTTTGATCACTTTTGTGCTACTTGTGAATGAGGAATGCTAGAGAGAGAAGCTTGGTCTTCCCGTGTTCAAAGACTCATGTTTTCTCTTCCTTTATCTGGAGATGTGAGTGGTAAACAGACAACGTTTGCTTTGACTCTGGCCCGGATGTCCTGCCATGACCACGTCCACTCTCCTGCTCTTTAACATCCAAGCGTAAGTCTGACTTTATCCTGGAAACTCCAGAGCTTTTGTTCCTTAGCCTTATAGGCACTGAAGCTGGTCATGTTGGGGAGTGGGTTGTGAAATGCCTGCAGCTTTTTCCACCTGAAGCCTATTCTGCCCTTGCTTCGGTTAAGACACTGCCTCTGACTCTATGCCAACCCCTTTGTTCCATTAGAACTATCTCATCTCAGTGCTGTTTCCTGGGCAGTTTCCCCCTCGTCCTGATTTCCCAGCCACTCCAGCCAGACCACATCTACCACGTGACGCGGTTTACGTGGACAGTAAGCTCCAAGAGTCAGTAGAATGGTGGGGTCATCCCACCAGCAAATATCCCAGTAGTTCTAATAGTACCAGCTCTGGAGTCAAGCAGTCAGACACAAATCCCTGCTCCGCTGTTCCCCTGATGCATGACTTCTGCTGGGGAACGTAAGCTCTGTAAGACTCAGATTTTTCACTTTTTTATTTTAAGATTTTTTATTTATTTATTTGACAGAGAGAGACGCAAGAGAGGAGAGTGGGAGAGGGAGAAGCAGAGCAGGGAGCTCGATGCAGGGCTCGATCCCAGGACCCTGGGATCATGACCGGAACTGATGGCAGACACTTAACATCTGAGCCACCCAGGTGCCCCAGATTTTTTAATTTTTAAAATGGGGATAATACATAATACCTGCCTCACATTGTTGCTTCTCAGGCTTGCTGTAAAGATTAAATGAGCTTATTTATGTAGAACACTTAGCATGATGTTTGGCATGTAAGAAAAATTCAAATGATGTTATTATTATATGTTTAATATCTAGATTCTAGGGGCACCTCACTGACTCAGTGGGTGGGACATATGACTCTTGATCTTGGGATTGTGGGCTTAAGCCCCACGTTCAGTATAGAGGTTGCTTACAAATAAAATCTTAAAAAAAAAAAAAAAAAGAAAAGAGATTCTAGATTCCAGAGCAAGGGTGGTGATGGCAGTGGGGGTGGAAAGGGCACTGGACTAGTCCAGGAGACCTGGGTTCTAGCTTCTGTGAGGTGAAGATGCAGTACTAGAATATCTCGTCACACAAGGTCCCAGCAGGACAGATGATGCCCTCCAAGAGTGACTTAAAGAGAGTTTAATCAGGAAATTATTCATAAAAGTGTGGGCAAGGTGAAGTGAACCCGCAAGAGACAAGAAGCATCCCAGGACTCACGGCAGCCGGAAGCTGTTACCTCCAGCAGCCTGAAAGAGGCAAGGGTGGGGAAGCATGTTACTAGAAGCTGGTGAGGGCTGGAGCCCTGGAAACGAGGCCAGCCCACAGGAAGTGTGGTATGAAGGGAGTCAGGCGCTACCCAAACCCCAGTGCAACGGGACAGAGCTGAGGAATACATTCCAGACTTCTCTCTCCTCCTGACCTCCAATCTCCTTTTTGTGCCTCATATTCGTTAAATCCACCAAGAACCCCCAGGGCATGGAAGCCAATGTGATGCACAGAGCTGGACAGAGAAGGGTAGCAAATGCATGTACAGGAGCGAACAGAATAACCAGCCAAGCAGGTTTGTAACTCCACAAGTCTCAGAAGGTCCAGATCAACCTGGCCTGGAGGACTGAGTGAAGTCGATGCAGTGGCCTCGGCATAGATGCTCTCGCCCCGTCCCCACCCCCCCACCCCCCAGGAAAAGTGAAAGTCCAATTGCTGATCCGTAGGCAGGAAAGAAGGACCCAGCATTCTTGGATGTGAACTGTGACTGACAATGATCTGAGGGGCAGTTTCGGCAAGACAAAACCCAAACTACAAACCTGGCAGATCAGCCCACAATGACGTCAGCCTGAGGGAGCTGAACAGAGAGTCAGAATCCTGGGAAGAGAAACAGGAAGAGCCCTTTGGCAGCTGGATTGATGACGAATTTTGAATGGAGGTACGCCCAGGACTGGGGACTTTCTGAGATGCTGAAATGCAATTTTCAGGGGTGTCTGGGGCTCCTGTAGTTCAGGCGTAGATGGCATGGGTTTCATTTGCTCCCTCATCCATCTCTTCTGTCAACAAGTATGTACTGATGACCTTGCCTGTGCAAGGCAGAGTGCCAGGTGCTGGGGATAGATGATGAGTAAGTAAACCTGTCCCGGAGAGCTTAAGTCTAGTGGGGTCAACAGCTGATCAAAACCCAGTCTGTATGATAAGTGGTCTTGAGGGAGCACATGAGAGGGTTACCCACCGAGGCTGGTGGGGTGGGGAAGCTTCCCTGGGTGGAGACATTGAGGCTGACCCTGAAGACCTCATCAGCAGAGAGAGCAGGGTGAGAGGAGAGGTGGGGTCAGCTAGAGGTAATGTCTATGGAGTCCGCCACGAGTTCAGTGTGGACACGTGCCGAGCAATGAAAGCTGAAGCCGGAGGGACAGGCAGAGGGTGCTGCAAGTCAGGGTGAAGACACTGAAGACAGTGGGCAGGCAAAGAGGAGTCGTGGGCTGGGGAGTGGTACGATCAGAAGAGAATTTCCTCGGGATCAGTCTGGTTTCGGTGTAAAGAGCAGATCAGAGGAAAGAGGGTCCAACAAGGACAGAGAGACCAGCAAGGAGGGTTTTAGCAATCGGACAGAGATGGTGGTGTTCAGGTAGAGCCAGGGGACAGGAGTAGACAGACCCCAACACATTTAGGAGAAGGTCTGGTAGGACCCAATGACTATCTGGATGTCATCAGGTAGCAGCAAATGCTGGTCCTGAGGTTGGAGCCACAAATGAGTGAGACACAGCTGGGCATAGGGCAATGCAGGGAATGACTCTGCTAAGATGTGTCTCTTTTTGGTGAGTCTGCATGCCTCGTAAAACTGAGACGAAATAGTTAGATTATACTTTATATATGTGTAATAGAGCTGCTGGGGCGGGGAGAAGTATCCCCATCCTATAAGATTGGAAAACCATGAATTAAATAAAATGAAGCAGGGGCACCTGGCTGGCTCAGTGGGTAGAGCACGTGACTCTCAATCTCAGGGTTGAGTTCCAGCCCCATGGTGTGCATGGAGTCTACTTAAAAAATTAATTAATTAATAATAATAAAAAGAAATGTCTGTTACCAGAGAACTTCTCAGAGTCCTTAATAGTCTAGGGCCCCTGATGTCCTAAACTAGAAGTATAGTATACCGCATTTATCAAATCTATTTGATTCCCTCTCTCACGTACATCTACCTATAGTTCCTGTAATGGTGTTTCTAAAACACTGTTATTCAAAGTGTGGCTCACCGACCAGCCCTGGTTCCCAAGCTGTTAATGGTCTGTAAGTACAGAAATCAAGACAATTTAGAAACTTAACAGGAATTGTGTGACTTTCGAACTAATAATTAAAATATCTGGGCTTGTATTTTTTATGTCTGCTTTTTAAATATCATTTTTCTAGTTACATGTTTTTGTTTTCATTTTTTTTAAGAGCCCAACATGGGACTTGAACTCACAGCCCCAAGACTGAGACCTGAGCTGAGATCAAGAATCAGATGCTTAAGTGACTGAGCCACCCAGGCGCCCCTCTAGTGATGCATTTATTTTTAAGATTTTATTTATTTATTTGACAGAGAGAGAGATCACAAGTAGGCAGAGAGAGAGAAGGAAGGAGGCTTTCCACCAAGCAGTGAGCCCGATGCAGGGCTGGATCCCAGGACCCTGAGATCAGGACCTGAGCCGAAGGCAGAGGCTTTAACCCACTAAGCCACCCAGGCGCCCCTAGTGATGGATTTTTATTGTATTTTGAAAAATTATCAGCAAAGAATGAAAAGTTTAAAAAAAAAAAGCTAGCCTTTCACCACAGACAATTGAGAAGCACCATTTCAGAAGACACAGAGAAACACTCAAGCTCAATGGTGGTCAAACTCAGCTGCCCATTTTAATCTCCTGATAAGCATTAAAAAGATATGGATCCCATCCGAAGACATTACAATGTAATTCACCTGAGCACTGAGGTTTAAGAAACATCCCTAGGTGATTTGAATATGTGTAAAGGGAGAGAAGAGCTGTGCTAAGGGAAAGTGTATGCTCCCTGGTGTTCCTGGTTTCAACCTCACACATTTAGACAATGACCAAGGGTGGGGATGGTGGTTCCCAGGCCTGGCTACACCCAGGAACCACAGGGCCACTTTCGAATGGACTTGGGCCTGAACCCCACCTAACCTAATTAAATCAGAATAGGTTGTGGTGTTCCTGGACACTGGGATTTTCCTAAAAATGATTCTAGGCCCCCAGAGTTGAGAACCCTGGGTTGGGAAGTCTGGTTGCAAATGAGACAGTTAAAAGTGGGGAAGTCAGTTCATGGCTTTCCCTAGGGCCTAGAGTCAGAAGTAGCCCTCAGAATTTCTAACCCTTTCCCTTTCCTGGTCTACATGGCCAGGCAAGCCATGGCTCTAGCAGGGGACGCTGGGGGCAGGGGGTGGGGGGGGAGTGGCAGTGGGGTTCACTGCGGAGACCAGTGAGAGTCTGAGGTCTTGGCCTCAGCCCCCCTCCACTCCTCGCTGACGCTGAGGCTTCTGGGAGACAGCACTGCTTCCGTTCCTTTTCCACTGAGACAGAGTGACTGCTGAGAGGCAGATTTTCTGAGAAAGGGAAGAAAGTGTGGCTCTTTATGCCCAGAATTGTAACCCTTTGTGCTGAGCAACTGCTTACAGCCCTTGCAAAAGCTGTTTCAGCCTGTTCCCTCACTTCCTGCCATGCCCTCTGAGAGAGTCCAGCTGTTTCTTTCCATCAGTCACTGAAAAGGACGCCTGTTCTCTGGGGAAGGACGAATGCATTAGGACTTCATGGCAGAGAGGAAACACAGAGCAGAGAAGGGAGGCTCTGTAGAGTTAAGATTTGTCTTTGACTTTGGCTGGCAGAAGCTGGGGACAAATAATTCACAGTTATTTTTAAAAATGCTTGTAGGAGAACGATGGGACAGGCCAGGCACAAAGGAATACGCCCATTGTGTTGGCACACCACTAGGTATGACAGCGGTTATTTCTCACAACGAAACTCTGGAAAACTCCATTGTCTTGCCTGTGCCAACATGAATTCACCAAATGCTGCGGGACAATGATTTTTGAAATTGTCTTATAATACTACTTTGCACTGAAATGCTTATTTAAAAAATCTGCTTGAAATAACATTAGACTCCAAAACCAAAGAAATGTTTAATAACAATAAAGTCTCAATAAATGAGATCTCTTTGCCCCGGGGCACTCAGCCTCAGAGGGAACTCTGAAAAGCAAGTTTATTTAAGGTGCCTACATTTGGTTTCTAGTTGTAAAAGGCCACAGATGATTAGGGCTCCGTAGACACCGGTGATTGTGTGGATGGTGGACCCTCCGCTGTGTTATAAACTATTCAGTAGTTCCAGTATTGCTCTTATTGCTTTACATGACTTACTCGTTTATTTTAAAATAGGTTAAGTGCCTACTATGCACCAGACATTGTGCTAGGCCTTGGGGATTCAATCCATAGTGAGCAAGGTGCTCATGGCCATTCTCTCCATGCAACTTAAATTTTAATGAATAAACTAACGTTTAAGCAAACAATTACAATAGTGGTAAAGAGGACAAGTCATTAAAAATGTACATGACTGTCTTTTCCTCTTTTCTTTCCCTTCCTTCCCTTNACTTGTAATCTCTCTCTCTGTGTCAAATGAATAAATAAAAAATCTTTAAAAAAAAAATGTACATGACTGTCTTTTCCTCTTTTCTTTCCCTTCCTTCCCTTAAAAAAAAAAATCCCTGCAGGTGCCTTTCTTTTTTCCTTTCTCCCCCAGAAAGTGGTTAGGCAGATGCAAACAGGGTAGGCAGGCCTGAGCAGGGATCGTGGTCTACACAAAATGAGGAGCGCACTATGGTGGGGTCAGGAGACCCACTACATACAGGAAGATTGAGCAAATAAACCACATAGATTGAGGGTGATTCTGAGTCAGTTTTCTCACAAAGACAGCATAAATATGCAAAGAAGAAAATCTAAAATGAATCCCATGGTGGTAAATTAAAATTGTAGACATCATTATGAACTCTCGGTTTTCACTCTATACAGGTAGATAGAAATATAAAAATGTAAGTGTGTATTTCCTAGCTCTGCACCTGAAAGAGACTGGAAGCAGTGACGGCCCAGGAGCAAAGAGCACATGTACTGCTCAGATCTTGGTTTCTGAGTATCTCCCTCCACTAGAAGGAAATAGGGCTCCTTGGAGAAATGGCTGATTGCAGCGTTGGAGCAAAGAAATGACAAGATGATCCAGGACTATCTTTTAAGAGAAAGTAAGGAAGAGCTCAAAGAATGACAGGGAATGTTAAAAGGACATAAAAGGCAACTTCAAAAGGCTCCCACTGGCCAAATCCGGGACAATTCAAACATCAGAATAAATACCGATAATAATGGATTCTAATCTATGAAACAAAAGAAGGAAACTAAGAAGCCCACACTGATATAAATAAGAGAATAAAGGGATAAATATATGGAGAAAAAAGAAAGCTTCCCCTTACAGTAGCAAGCCAACTAATGTGGAAAAGAAGAAATAGAATTAGAAAATCATAGAATCAGTAATAACTATAGTAATAATCAGGCAAGAAACATCAGTGGATGCTAAAACTCATGGGTGAAAGTGGGATAAGTAACAGAAGTTTCCGTAGTCTCAAAATCTCTCTCCACAAAATATTAATTACCATGGTAGGCAGCCTAACAGCCCCTCAAAGACATCCATATACTATCCCAGAACCTGTGAGCAAGTTTTCTTACACGGTGGAAGGTAGGTACTTAGCAGCTGTAATTATGTTAAAGATCTTGACGTGGGGAGTTTATCCAGGTAGTCCCAATGGAACCACAAGTACCCTTATAAGCAAAAGGGACGTGGGAGAGGGTGGCAGAGAAAGAGATATGAGAGAAGGAGCAGGGGTCAGAGTCAGAGAAAGATCTGAAGATGGGAGGAAGGCCCATGAGCCAAGGAATGCAGGTAGCCCACAGAAGTTGGAAAAAGCAAGGAAACAGATCCTCTCCTCAAGCCTTCATTGGTAACACAGCCCTGCTGGTCCTCTGATTTGAGATCCAGGAAACCCGTTGGATTTGTGACCTCCAGAATGGTAAGATAACACATTTATGGTAATTTGTTACAGAAGCAGTAGGAAATGAATTATAAATGCAATTATAAAAAAGTAACTTCACAGTAGAGAATTCTAACAGATACTCTTAATGAAAATGATCAAAACTAACACCATCAGAGACTGACGAATAGACCGTGTGTCCCAACAGTTAGGATACAATGACAAGACATAATATGTGTTATATTTTAGCCCCAAATGCATAAACGGGGTTTTATCCTGAGACAACAACAGTGGCAAATTGAAGGAAAGTCTACAGAATGACTGGCATGTGATTTATTTAAAAATGCCAAGGTTATGGAAGTCATAATAGACCTTCCAGGAAAAAATGAACATTCTAGATTGGATGATACTGGAAAAACATGACAAACGGAGCAACACGTGAGTCTGGGTTGACTCCTTCACTATAAAGGAGCTACTGAAACAGTTGGGAAAACTTGAGTGGGGCCTCTAGGAGAAGGATATAGGGGATGGCTTTTACTATTCTGATAACCTTTCCAGTGGAATTGTTAACCAAAAAAAGAAAAAATCATAGATGATTGTGTTGGTAATCTGAGCCTTGCGCAAGTCATTAGTGTGGATGAAAGAATGTCAAGGAGGTTGGTGGGAGGTGGGGGATGGGAGGGCAGGGTGAAGGGGGTGAAACACCTGGCCCCAGACATGATGGCCCAGTTGTAGGATGGGAGGAAGATTAGTTTAGGGATAATGGTTTGAGAGGTCCCCTGCCTTCATCTGTGAGGTGAAGTGAAAATTCACCGCCCTTTTCCTGAGGGGAAATCTGCTGTTGGCCATGTTTGCCTGAGCACTTCAGTTGGAACTGGGGCCTGCTAGGGCTGCTCCATCTGCTCACATGTGTCTGGGGCGGCCCCTCGAAGACGCCTCAGGAAGCAGTGCTGTTTGTGCTGAGGAACAGCTGGAGCTTCGTTCAGAAACTCGGAAAACATCAGTGTGATCATTCTAACTGAATTTGGCCAGCAGATGGCAGCAGGCAATACAGGGGAAAACAAAACAAAACAAAACCAAACCGGGAGCCCTCTGGAACCAGGAGGTCCGATGCGGGCCGCTTCTAAGTCAGCCAGGAGAGGGCAAAGGCCCAGCTGGCTCATTGAGTTGTTGGCGGTCTTTGAATTAAAGGGATCCTGCCAGACAAAACCTCAGGCAGTCCAACCTCACTCTCTGGAAATAATGGGGGAAGGAGGAGGAGGACCAGAGAAAGTCTTCATTGTGTTTTTAAAGAAAGAAGCTTTTATTTCTTCCTCATAATGCAAAAGAGAAAAAAGAGAAGTCCTCATTGAACAGACCCTGAATTAGATGCCTTGAGGGTCCCAACCTTAAAAAGAGTTGGACTTACAAGTCTTGTGGCCTACAGCAGCATCATGTATTTAGATAATAATAAAAATAGGGCTGCAATTCATTTATCTGTGCAATAGGGAAGGGGGAGCGTTGGGAATCAGGTGAATGAATATAGAGAGAGAGTGTTTAGAATGTTTAGTGGTAGATACATGGTAAGCATGTGATAGAAATTAGCTGCAAATATTATTTACTGAACACTTACTATGGGCCAGGCATTGAGCTAAGCGTCTTGTATGTATTGTAACCTTCATCCCTTACAATAGTGTTTTATATTATCTCAATTTTTTTTTTTTAATTCAGGCTTAGAAAACTTAAGTCATTTGCTGGGTTGCCTGGGTGGGTCAGTTGGTTGAGAGTCAGACTCTTGATTTCAGCTCAGGTCATGACTTCATGGGTCCTGGTATTTAGCCCTGTGCAGGGAATCTGCTTGAAGAGTCTCTCCTTCTGCCCCTCTCCTCACTTATTCACACATGTTCTCCCTCTCTCTCTCTCTAATAATAAATAAATCGTTAAAAAAAAAAGAAAGGCAAACTTAAGTCATTTGCTTAAATTCATTCAAGCATTTACTGACTGCCTCCTAGAGCCATTGTAGATTCAGCAGGAATGAGGACAAGCATGGTCCCTGCCATCCTGAAACTTACCATGTAGCTGGAGTCATGTAACAACTTCAGGAGCAGAGTCAGGATTTGAACTCACTTCTGTCTGATTCAAAAGCCTTGCTTCTACGACCCTCCGTAATAAAGAGCTAACATTTACTGAATGTCTGTTCTGTGGCAGGAACGTTCCATGTTAGCGTTCTCATACTGACCCAACGAGGCGGAAATTATGGTCATCAGCATTTTACAAATGAGGAAATATGTGACTTGCCCAGTGGCCGTGCTGTTAAGGAGTAGTCAAGTGCCTTATGTATTTGAAGCCCATGTTCTTTCTGTGGCACCATGCTCTAGAGGTTTCCTAGGATCAGAAGAGATCTATACCAGCATCACCTCATTCTGTCCAAAAGTTACATCAGTTACAATACCAATAGATCATGAGACCAGAGCGGTATCTCTGTGGTTGAGAATCCTCCGAGGTTATCAGATTTATCACTTTGCACATGTTGGTAAGACAGCTTTGGTATTAGCATCATGGATTCAGAATCAAAGATCCAAGATGAAGGATTTGCTCACTCTTTTTTTTTTTTTTAAAAGATTTTATTTATTTGACAGAGAGAGATTACAAGTAGGCAGAGAGGCAGGCAGAGAGAGAGGAGGAAGCAGGCTCCCTGCTGAGCAGAGAGCCCGATGCGGGGCTCGATGTGGGGCTCGATGCAGGGCTTGATCCCAGGACCCTGAGATCATGACCTGAGCCGAAAGCAGAGGCTTTAACCCACTGAGCCACCCAGGCGCCCCGGCTTTGTTCACTCTTTCATGAGCTGCATGACTTTAAGCAAGTCATTTAACTTTCCTGTGTATTTGTTCATGAATTGTAAATAATGTGTATTGCATTGGTAACTAAAGATGCAATGAGATAATTTGTGTGAAAGTGCTTTGTACACCCTGAAGGAAAATCTAAGAATTATGTCCATCCTTGCAAAAATTCTTGCTAGTAAATCTAGTCCAAAACCTGATATTCACGGTCTTTTGTACTCTGGTTTCAAACTATCTTTTCAGTCTTGTCACTCTCCTTTCTTCTACATGTAGACTTAAAAATCCCAGTTAAAACTGGCTTAAGAAATAAAGTGATTATATTGATAAATGTAATAATTGATTGGTTAATGGGATACGTAAGGATTACTTCAGCTTCAGCAGTACATTGGAGACCAGTTTGTCTGTCTAAAAGATGTCTTTCCTCTATCCTGGCTTCATTCTTAGATTTTTTTTTTCCCCTCACTGTCACAAGCTGGCTGCAGTAGCTCCTGCCTCCACATCCTCTTAACTTCAAATCCAGTGGAAAGAGAACTCTCAAAGTTGAATTCTCACTAGATCTCTGCCACATTCAAATAAAAGTCTGGCACCTGATTCTCATTGGTTCAGTGATAGATATGTAAGCCAATTTAGGCCAATCACTTTGACTTATGAGCTAGATGTGCTGATTAACTGAGACCAAGAGAGGTCCAACCTTTGAAACTGAAGGTTGTCTGTCTCACAACCTGTCTCCTATCTATTCAGATAGCACTAGGGAGGGTTATTCTCAAAGTACAATATGTAGTATCATTATATTTATAAGAAAAACCACAACTAGATAAATAGTTGTGGTTGTTGAGTGGTAAAAATAATAGATGTCTCCCACATGGGAGTTACAGTCAAATAGAACTATTTATAGTGTCTGAAGCATATTCTGTAATTTCCTGCTAGTGATCTTATGGTCCTGCTCTTGATCTGGAACACTACTCTCCCTCTTTCAAGCTCTATCAACCAACCCTCCCTGGTCCTACAATTCAAATATTATCTCCTTACTGTCTTCTTTCTCTGAACATAATGCTTCTCACAATTCTCTTATTTCTCCGTTATTTTTACATTATTTTAAATTCTTTGTGTATTTGTCTTAATCCAGCTAACCCTAAAATTTTATACTGAATTCCTTACTTAATGAAAAAGGCTCTGATAATCTGCAGAGGAAGGAATTACCATATTTAGAAATTCCAATCAGTTGTGAAGATGAATATTTTAATGAATTAAAATCTAAATCAGTAGAATTGAAATGAATGAGAATTCATTTTAGAAACCTATTATATTTTAACAGTAAAATTTATTTTCAGAGTAACTAAAGTTAACCGGACACATTTTCATTGCAATCCTTGTTGAAAGATTGATTCTGAGCTGTCTTTGATGCTGCAGGTTATCTCTGCAAGTCTGAAAGTGAATCGTGAATATGAGAGCTAAATTTTCTTGTCTTTCCCTCATGGGTCTGTAAA
This sequence comes from Ailurus styani, assembly GCA_002007465.1. Taxonomy (NCBI): domain Eukaryota; kingdom Metazoa; phylum Chordata; class Mammalia; order Carnivora; family Ailuridae; genus Ailurus; species Ailurus styani. The sequence goes on along the minus strand of LNAC01000042.1, from coordinate 4,412,132 downwards.
ATCCTCGACATTTATGCTGCGCCTGTATCTACAGAGCCAATCCAAATACCTAGAATACAGGCATTCCGTAATGTTTGTTAAATGGAGGCGTCAAGAAATACAAGCAGTAACAATTGGGAAACGCATGTGGCTACTCTTTTCGATATTGGGAAAGAAATCCCCAGGTGTCAGTTTATTTTTCTATTTTTTTTGTCTAGTTTTGCTTTAAAAAAAAATTCTGATAAAGGATTTCGAGGCAAAGGCTGAAAGACTGGTAAAGCTAAAGGAACTATCTACTGTCAAGGGTATCTGGCATTTAGCAGACATCTAAGTGGTGTGGGAATGGATATGGGGTAGGTGAACCTAAGCTTACTACGCATAGAATCATGGATTAGCTTATACCGTCAGGGTTCTGATGGCCCATTCAAAATGGACAGAGGAGGAATATTTAACAAAGGGACCATTTAGAGAGTATGAACATAGACACATTTTCATTGCCGTGAGGCTCCCAAGGATGGTGATGTTTCCCAGGACTGATGGCAGTGAGCCATCACCACCTCTAGACCAGATGGGGCGCGTGAACGGGGATGACACATTCACCCAAACCTGAAGAGGACCACCCAACAGGAGCTGTACTCGTTGAACTTTGCCCCTGAGAACACCCCATCCTCTACCTCCTTCCATCCTTTGTTTTTCCATTACTCTCTTTCATTGGCCCAACCCAGTAGCAAGCCAGAGGACAGGGAATGTGTTGAGACAGTCCATACATATGAGCCTCCCAGGAGAAAAACAGAGAGGGGATTTGCAAGAACAAGCAGAGAATATTGGTAGAGATCTTGGAGATCTTCTCATCTCACAGTTATGTTTTTTCTAATAGGAACCTTTCTTCTTTGCATATTAAACTGAAGAAAAAGCCTGATAGAAAGCAATGGAAATGATGGTATGGAAGGAAGATGCAGGGAGCCATCTGTGGGGCATCCCTTCACCCACTACTGCAGACTCGAAGGCAGTGCCACACAGGCCCTTCTGCTCTATAGACCACAGTTCTATGTGGTTCTAGTAGTTGAAGCTGTTTATTACAGATAAGAAAATGGCGATCCCAAAACTTCAGTAAGTAACGTGTTAAGTCTCCAAGTGACTTAGGCGCAGAGCTGTTCACAAGAATTCAGGCCATCTGGTCCCCGGTTCCATACTCACTCAGTATTATTCAGGCACTGAGGGTATGGTAGGGGTTTCTCAGAAACCTCTACCAGGCTGGCGAGGGAAGTCAGCCCAAGTCAAGTTCAGAGTTAGAGAAATCTAGATTTCTGTTCTGCTGCTGGGACTTTCAGGACAAGTTACGATTAAACCTCTCCTCCTTAGTTGCTTCATTAGTAAAATGGAAATAAAAAGACCTAATTTTTAGAGCTGTTGGGAAGATAAATGAGATAATGTTTATTAAGTGCTTAGAATACTGTTCAGCTCTGGGACCTCATCAATAAAAACTGGTTGTTATTACCGGTAATTCGTTAAGTGTCTGTGAAATCGCATAAAGGTCTTGTTGGCAGGACTTAAGAAATGCCCAAGATCAGGCTGTGCCCAAACTCGAATGGGAGGGAGAAGTTTTGTAATGGGCATCTGTAGGCTTTGCCTTCCTAGCATCCTTTCCCTTGGAGAGCCTCTCCCTTGTTTTCAGCCCCTGTGGCTTGCACGTGGCTGACCCAACCCCAGCAGCAAGGCTCATGGTGTAACCCAGGCCTAAGCCAAGCAGTGTCAATCCATCCTCTTCGCCACAGGCATCAGGACAAAGGTGGGAAACTCCCCAAGCTCTCGGTTGAGAGTAAATGCTAGGACTTTTCCAAGAGTTACTGGAGTTGTTGGGGACACATACGAAGCCCAAAAGTGAAACCATTTCCGGCAACTGTCATAGCCAAGAGATAGAGAATCCTAATGACATGCTTTGAGCCCCAAGGCCAGAGGCTGGCTAACTCTTCCTAGAAAGGACTACATAGTAAATATTTTAGTTTTGCCAGCTCTCAGGTCTCTCTTGAAACTATTCAATGCTGCTATTGAGGCTTGAAAGCAGCCATAAAAAATATGTCTGAGAGCAAGCATGGCTGTGTCAGGACAACTTCACTTACAAAAGCAGACTATGGGCTACAGTTCGACAATTCCTGCCCCACGGCCAAACCTAAAGTCATACAACATTGGGGCTTCTCAGTTAGGTTTGCCACTAAATTCCCTTTTTGGCTTAGGCTAGTTTGAGTCAGATTTATAGAAATCCAATGGAAAGAGTCCTGATAAAACTCTTATTTGATCAAATATGACCTTAATTAATCTTGTACATCACAGATTGATTGCCTCATGGTAGAGAAATTCACCATTTTTGTCACTACGCAGAGAATACTGGGAGAAAAAATTCTCTTTCTAAGTCCTTTCTGCAGTTGCTAGTGGCTTAGGGTCACGTGCATGTCCCTGCCTCCAAAGTTGGATTTTAACTGGTGTTTATCTCCCTCCTGTCACCAAAGAGGAACACCTAGCCCCCCGTGGCTTTACCTTAGAGCAAGCAGTCCACAAGAGACCAAAATACCCCTCTGAATAATCCCAGAGGGTGTCCTCCACAGTGCTAGTAACCCCACAGAAGAGTTCTTAATCAGTCTGCGTGAACACGGCAGTGAGAGGGTGTTATGTGAGGTGGTGTTGTGTGGAGGGGGAGAATTGGATCTTTAGAAAAGACCCAAATATTCCTGTTAAGGGAATTTCCTGCACATCCTAGGAAATGACTCTCCTATAAGGAGGATCTAGGACTGCTTGTTCTGTCCTTTCTGACCAAGTTCTTGCAGTTACACAGACTTTGCTGGAATGAAGCTGACTCCTTGAAAGCTGAACTGCAGTCTTGATCCTCAAACATAAGGGAAGTTCCTCCTGCAAGTTACAGGTATTATGAATATCTACTTACCAAGGTCCAGTGTTCACTGAGCAACCTAATGTGTTAGGAGCAGCAAAAACATAACAATAGACCACATCTTTACCTGAAAATTGAAGGGATATCACCAGTGTGGTTTATCTTCAAACACTGAATTGTACAGAGCAAACTTGAAAGGCCATCCCCCTACAGAGAATGAGGTTGTCGTAGGTCAGCAGGCTGCTATCACAAAACACCATAGACTGGGGGGCTTAATAAATCACAGACATGAAGTTTTCACAGTTCTGCAGGCTGGGAAGTTCAAGATCAAGGCACCAGCAGATTTGGTGTCTGCTGAATGCTTGCTTCTTCATTTGTAGATAACTATCTTCTTGCCGTGTCCTCACAGACTTGAAGGGGGAAGAGTGCTCTAGGGGCCCTTTCATAGGGGCACAAATTTCATTCGTGAGGATTCCACTTGTATGACCCCAAATCTTCACATCTTAATACCATTACAGTGAAGGCTAGGATTTCAACATAGGAATATTTTGGGGGAGGGGGGGAAGATGCAGACATCCAGTCCATGACAGAGATGAATGTGGGCTTGAGAAGTTGGAGATGAGGAGGGAAGACATTCCAGATAGTGAGAATTACTGGGACAAAGACCTGGTGCTATGAACGAACATTCCATTTACTTCAACACGTGTTTAAGAGGTATCTCCTCTGTGCCTGTCATTGGGCACAGCCCCATGAATGCGACGCTAGTAAGAGGAGCAGGACCCCCTATGAGTGCTTGGGGTCTGTCTAGAAGGGTATGCAGGCAACACTAGTATAAGGGGAAAATTTGTATCCATTGTAGGAGGCAATGTTGGAGAGCAAGGGTGACCAGGTGAGCTGGAGAAGGATGGACTTGGAGTAACTGCTTCAAGAAAGGACTTGATGAAAAGGCATGGTATTTGTATCTTTGGTATGCAAAAGGGATCAAGGTAGAGGACACAGAGGAATAGTGGCCCAGCTAGCATGGGAAGGTGTGGGAAGCCTGAACTTTGCCCTTATGCTTTTCCTGTGTCTACTTTTATCTCCTGTCTTATTAACCTGGGTCCTCTTTTATTTTCTTAATTATTTTTTAAAGATTTTATTTACTTATTTATTTGACAGAGGGACACAGCGAGAGTGGGAACACAAGCAGGGGGAGTGGAAGAGGGAGAAGCAGGGTTCTCGCTCGATCCTGGGACCCTGGGATCATGACCTGAGCCGAAGGCAGATGCTTAATGACTGAGCCACCCAGGTGCCCCCAACCTGGGTCCTCTTTTATTTCAAACAAAATTTCACTTACTTCGAAAGTTGAAAAATGAGGACCAGTGGTTCTTGAGCCAAACTGCACTGGCCTTGCCAGGCTGGTGACGGCACCTCGTGGAAAAGCCACAGGACCTTTTTATTCTCTGGTCTGTAGAGCAATTCCTCTGGTGTTCATGCAGCAGCTTCAGCAAACATGAACACTGGGAGAGACTGAATCATTTCAAGAACTCTTGCAAAATATTCTGTTTTTTCAAATGTCTTGTTTGTATAAGAGAAAGCACCTTTGGAGGTAGGATTTTCATTCAAATTATTCTTTGAAACAAATTTTCTCATAGTAAATTGAACTTCAGGGAGCAAAGATGTTAAACACCTATTTGTAATACAAAACTCAGGGGAATAGAATCTTCTAATGCTGCACAGGCAGAGCATTACAAAACTCCTATTTCTGGGAAGAGAGGGTGAATTTTTTCCTTTTTATGAACTATGATGTTCCCTTCTGAGTTCTGCCCACGTGACAGATGTAAGTGAACTCTGGGTGGGTGATACAGATGATGGGACCTCAGGGTGCATGGGGGTGACATTTCTATGTTACAGAAATAGAAAAAGCCCTTTGGAAAACCTTTAAGATCTAAAAGATGTCACTACCACGTAGTAAAATGTTTGCGTCACGTCAAACAAATGTAAGTGATTATTTAGGAAAGTCTATTTTATAGATTAAAAGTAAATCCAGTTGGGCAATTTACCCAAAGCCCCTAAACTCAAAGTCAGGAATGATTATTGTTTAATTTTGTGGGTGTTACGTGGTCTACAGAATACCCTATAAAAAATAGAATCCTGGACAGGGAGACTGGGGTCCTGAGAACAGCTGTCACTAAACAGCTGTACAGTCTAATGCAGTCCTTGAAAGGGTTTTTGGCCAAGAAAAAACCTTTTCGTTTAAGAAAGCAACTTTCAATTGTGGGTGCCCTTCTATGGAGTATGCATTTTTCTCTTTGCCAGAGTTCTTATCCTTCCTTAGTAATTCTACCTGAACTGTGTGTTACCTGCCTGACCTGGTCCCTGCTACCATTTGAATTTTGGAACCAGCCAGAGGGTGGGCAATGGAGGGATATCTGTGGGGTAGGCAGAGGAGAATAACCAACAAAGGATAGAAGAGAACTAGGAAATGTGTTCTGAATGTCAAAGGTGTTCCGAGACCAAAGCGAAACTGGCATAGAAAGATAAAGTAGAATGAGAATAGAGATTAGCAATTAGGAATCCTGTGAAAGGTGGGACATACCTAGACTAGGTTATAATTGGGTTAATCGAAGCAAGGAATTGAACTCGTTCTAACAGCTAGTGGAGCTTTGACTAAAAGCAAATCATGAATCAGACTTGGACTCTGACCTTCTTACTGTTAGGCAGCAGTCAGCACTGGGCTTATAGGTTTCTAGAACAAAATAAATTCTTATTGATGAATCTTAGCTACAATGTCATACCGACTCTGAGGCTGTTGGGAGGACCTTAACTAAGGTCACTGGAGAATATAAAAGAGCTGCCAAGGAGAAAACAGGTTAATTGCAAGGAAATTAGCACAAGGAAGCATGAGGTCTTTTAGAAGCCACTAATGCATTTTACATGATTGCTTAATTTCAGGAAATCCTGACTCACTGCCCCTATAGAGTAAGTAGCAAAGGCAGGTCTCAATTTACAATCCTATAAACCAGCTTTGAGTAGAGCAGAGATTAGTCTTGGCAGAAATATGTCTGTTCCGTGCCTATTTTAATTTGAAAATGTTTGAGTATGTGTATGTTTTATTTTCTTTGAGAAAAGGCAGGCTTTATTTGGGATGTTCTGGATGTAGTTAAGACTCCGTGGGCAGGGAAACCCCTCTGGGCTTAACTTTTAAATGGAAAATGGGAATACCATTATCAAATCTATATAATCAGACAAGTGTGCCCTTGATAAATGGCCCAGGTGAAGTTTGAATAAAGAAAAAGGAGACCTTAGAACTAGTCAGCTAAACCAGGGTACAGTGTTCAGTAATACAAGAAACAATGCTAGTAATGTCACTGAAAATTAAACCATTTTCTTCTTTAATCTTCACGGTAATGCAGAATGTTCATGATAGCTATTCTTAACCCTATTTCACAGAGGAGAATAACATGAAAAATAATCAGCTAATGTAACAAAACTCAGAGTAGGTTAGTGAAGATACAGTGTTAGACTCCAAACAGAAAGATCAATGTAACTCTAGATCTGTCCTCCATCTGCTGTGTCTTCTACTTTCCTCACCAACTATTCCAAACCTTTTAAAACATACCCATTATGCATTTTGGTCTTTTTTTCTCAAATCCCAATGAATGCCCTTTGCATCGTATGTCACTGAGAAAGCAGAGGTCCCTAAACTTCCCATATTGTCTTCCTACCATGTTGTCTATGCTCTTGCTTGCTTTTCTCACTTGTGGTCTAGGCTTTCCCTTCTGGTCGAAGCCAAGCCTCTCCACACATTCTCTCTTTACTTCTTCACAGGCATCAGCCCTTCTGCTTATAAATACACTCAGGTTTCTCTCAGACTAAAATAGAACCAAACAAATCCTACTTTGAAGCTCCAATCCAATCTAGCTCGTTCCTGTCTCAAGTTTCTCCAAACAATTCTTCCTACTTCCCACCTCCCAATTTCTCAACTCCCTTCTTTCCTTACCTCCCTTGAAATCAGGTTACTTACAGTGTTATAGGCCGAATTTTGCTCCCCTTTCCTAATTTATATGTTGAAGTCTTAATCCTCAGTCATGAGAGCATAGAAATGTGAGAGCAAAGAAAAGACAATGCTCTTGCATTAGAGCACCCAGCAATAGAGAAAAATCAGTATGAGGCCAAATATTAAAAGAGAGAGCAGAGGGACCACTTTCGTAGATGACTAGCACCAAGGAGTGTGAGACTGAAGCAGATTTGTAGTCTAGGCCAAGGGAAGTCACAGGGAGGAGTCACACAAAAGTCAAATACCAATGGGAAAAAAAAAAAAAGATAGGGAGTAAGGAAATCTCCAGTTGTCTGTACTGTTTATTTTAATTTATAAGTATAAATATAATTAACATAAGTAAAATATATAAAATTCTATTTTTTTCCCACTGGATATTCTTTCCTGCTTTGTTGAGGACTAGTGGACCATAGAGTTATGGGTCCATTCTGGGTTCTCTATTCTGTTCCATTGATCTATGTGTCTGTTTTTGTGCCAGTACCATACTGTCTTGATGACCACAGCTTTGTAATAGATTTGAAGTCCGGAATTGTGATGCCTCCAGTTTTGGTTTTCTTTTTCAACATTACTTTGGCTATTCGGGGTCTTTTCTGGCTCCATTCAAATTTTAGAATTGTTTTTTCCAGGTCTGTGAAAAATGCTCATGGTATTTTGATAGGGATTGCATTGAATGTGTAGATTACTGTATGTAGCATAGAAACTTTAAAAACATTTGTTTTTCCAATTCATGAGCATGGAATGTTTTTCCATTTCTTTGTGTCTTCCTCAGTTTCTTTCAGAAGCGTTCTATAGTTTTCAGAGTACACATCTTTTACCTCTTTGGTTAGGTTTATTCCTAGGTATCTTATGGTTTTGGGTGCAATTGTAAACTGGATCAATTCCTTGATTTCTCTTTATGCTGTTTCATTGTTAGTGTATAGAAAGGCCACAGGCTTCTGTGCATTGATGTTATATCCTGAGACTTTGCTGTATTCCTGTATCAGTTCTAGCGATTTTTTGGTGGAGTCTTTTGGGTTTTCTCAATAGAGTATCATGCCTGTAAAGAGTGAAAGTTTGACTTCTTTGTCAACTTGGATGCATTTTATTTCTTTCTATTGTCTGGTTGCTGAGTCTGGGACTTCTAGTACTATATTGAACAACAGTGGAGACAGTGGACATCCCTGTCATGTTCCTGACCTTTGGAGAAAAACCTCTGTTTTTCCCTGTTGAGGATGATATTAACTGTGGGGTTTTTGTATATGGCTTTTATGATGTTGAGGTATATTTCCTCTATCCCTACATTGTGGAGGGTTTTTATCAAGAAGGGATGCTGTATTTTGTCAAGTGCATTTTCTGCATCTATCGAGAGGATCATATGGTTCTTATCCTTTCTTTTATTAATGTGATGTATCACATTGATTGCTTTGTGGATGTTGAACCAGACCTGCAGCCCAGGAGTAAATCCCACTTGCTCGTGGTGAATAATCCTTCTAATGTACTGTTGGATCCTGTTAGCTAGTACTGTGTTGAGAATTTTTGCAACTATGTTTATCAGGGATAATGGTGTATAATTCTCCTTTTTGGTGGGGTCTTTGCCTGGTTTTGGGATCAAGGTAAGGCTGGCTTCATAAAATGAGTTTGGAAGTTTTCCTTCCATTTCTATTTTATTTTGAAACGGTTTCAGAAGAATAGGTATTAATTCTTCTTTAAATGTTTAAATTCGTCTTTAAATTCTTCTTCTTCATTCCCCTGGGAATGCCTCCAGCCTTGGGCTCTGGTTTGTTGGGAGATTTTTGATTACTGCTTCAATATCTTTGCTAGTCATGAGTCTGTTCAGGTTTTCTATTTCTTCCTATTTCAGTTTTGGTAGGTTACTGTTTCTAGGAATTTATCCATTTCATCCAGGTTGCCTAATTAGTTGGTATATAATTGCTCATAATATTCTTTTATAATTGTTTGTATTTCTTTGGTGTTGGTTGTGGTCTCTCCTTTTTAATTCATGGTTTTATTTATTTGGATGCTCTTTTCTTTTTGATAAGTCTGGCTAGGGGTTTATCAATCTTGTTAATCCTCTCAAAGAACCAGCTCCTAGTTTTGTTGATCTGTTCTACTGTTTTTCTGGTTTCTGTATCATTGATTCTGCTCTAATCTTTATTATTTCTCTTCTCCTGTTGGATTTAGATTTTACTTGTTTTTTCCAGCTCCTTTCAGTGTAAGATGAGGTTGTGTGTTTGAGACTTTTTTTGTGTCTTGAGGAAGGCCTGTATTGCTATATATTTCCCTCTTAAGACCACCTTTGCTGCATCCCAAAGGTTTTGAACAGTTGTGTTTTCATTTCCATTTACTTCCATATATTTTTAAAATTTTCTTAATTTCCTGGTTGACTCCTTCATTCTTCAGTAGGATGTTCTTTTAACTTCCATGTATTTGTGGCCCTTCCAATTTTTTTCTTGTGGTTGGCTTCAAGTTTCAAAGCATTGTGGTCTGAAAATATGCATGGTATGATCTCAGTCTTTTTGTACCACTTGAGTCCTGATTTGTGACCCAGTATGTATCTATTCTGGAGAATGTTCCATGTGTACTCAAAGAATGTGTATTCTGCTGTGTTAGGATGAAATGCTCTGAATATATGGTTAAGTCCATCTGGTCCAGTGTGTCATTCGAAGCCGTTTCTTTGCTGATCTTTTGCTTAGGTTATCTGTCCATTGCTGTGAGTTTAAAGTCTCCCCTACTATTATTGCGTAATCAATGAGTTTCTCTAATTTTGTTGTTCATTGACTTATATATTGGCTGCTCCCAACTTAGGGGCATAAATATTTACAATTGTTAGATATTCTTGCTAGATAGACCCTGTTATTATGATATAGTGTCTTTCTTCATCTCTTATTAGAGTCTTTGGTTTAAAATCTAGTGTCTGATATAAGGATGGCTATTCCAGTTTTTTTTGATGTCCATTAGCATAATAAATAGCTTTCCACCCCCTCACTTTCAGTCTGGACGTGTCTTTGGGTCTAAAATGAATCTCTTTTAAGCAGCATATTGATGAGTCTTAACTTTTTATCCATTGTGATACCCTACGTCTTTTGATTGGAGCATTTAATCCATTTACATTCAGAGTAATTATTGAAAGATATGAATTGAGTGCCATTGTGTTACCTATAAAGTCACTGTTCCATTCTGGTCTTTGTTACTTTTGACCTCCCTTTCCACTGAAAGGGTCTGTTTTAATATTTCTTGCAGGACTGGTTTAATGTTCACAAATTCCTTTAGTTTTTGTTTGTCTTGGAAACTTTTTTTTTAATTATNGGGTCTGTTTTAATATTTCTTGCAGGACTGGTTTAATGTTCACAAATTCCTTTAGTTTTTGTCTTGGAAACTTTTTTTTAAATTATTTATTTATTTAACACAGAGAGAAGAGCAAGAGAGGGAACACAAGCATGGGGAGTGGGAGAGGGAGAAGTGAGCCACCTAGGCACCCCCATCTTGGAAACTCTTTATCTTTCCTTTATTCTGAATAACAGCCTTGCTTGATAAAGTATGCTTGCCTGCATATTTTTTCCCATTTAGCATGCTGAATATATCATGCCAGTCCTTTCTGGCCTGCCAGGTCTCTGTGGACGGGTCAGCTGCCAGCCTTCTGTGTCTACCCTTGTAGGTTAAGGACCTCTTGTCCTAGCCGCTTTCAGGTTATTCTCTTTCTCTTTGTAATTTGCAAGTTTACTATAACATATCAAAGTGTTGATGTATTTTTGTTGGTTTTTGAGGGAGAGTTCTCTGTGCCTCTTAGACTTGAATGCCTGTTTCCTTCTCCAGATTAGGGAAGTTCTCAGCAATGATTTGTTCAAATAAACCTTCTGCCTCTTTTTCTCCCATTCTTCTTCCTCTGGGACTCCTATAATACAGATACTAATTTGCTTTATGGAATTATATAATATATATATAAATTTATATATTTATATGTATAAATATATATCTATATATTTGTTTATATATTTTATATTATCTATACTTTATATTCTATATTTTATATATAAATTTATATACATGCATATAAATTTATATATTTATGTGTAAATATATTAAAATATAAATATATATGTATTCATATATATACTTTATTTTTGTTTCCTTTCATTATAAGTATATATAAAAATAATTTAAAAGTGAAAAAGGAATCAAAAAAATCACTGAAAACAATAAAAATAAAAGAATAAAGAATAAAAATACCAAGAGGGCTATATACGGTTTTCCCCAAGTGCTGAAGTTTTGCAGAATTCTATGATCAGTAAACATGGTGTGAGTGAGTTGTTTGTGCTGGTCCTCTGTGGGAGGGACCCGATGTGGTGATTCTCAGAATTGCCCTAGTGGAAATACAGCTCCACTGCACAGGGAGGCAGGACTTGGTGTAAGTGGCTCCAGACTCCACTAAGTGGTGCTGTTTTGCTCCCTGAAGTCTTTCAGCGCTGATAGGTGGGGCATGGTGGCACCCCACTCTCTAGCTTTGCTAAAAATTTGTGCCCCCCCGCCCCCGCCCCACCCAACTCTTCAGTGAGCTCTCACAGATTAATCACTCTTGTCTCTCCGGTTTCTGTCAGAACTCTCTGTTCACCCTGCCCGTGTCCCAGTGTTTTTATCTTGGGTACATGACTTGAGTTTCAAAACTCCAAATTTTAGGGAGTCCCTGGGCTCTGTGACTGCTTGACCCCTTAGATATGGTGGAAGTGACACCATGTCATATTTGGGCAGTTTTCATTTCCTGCTTGTTTTTGTGCCATTATCAAAATGTGAGGCACCAAATGTGCCTAATGGAAAGAAATCGCCAGCCAGGGCCAGTTTGCCAGCTTCCAAGTGATCATCTTGGAAGTGGATCCTCTTGACCCAGCTGATGGCGGGTGAAGCAGAAATGAGCTGTCCTCCCTGAGCCCTACCCAAAGTATATATTTGTGAGCAAAACAGTTATGGTTTTAACCCATTAATTTTTCGGAGTGATTTGTAATGCAGTAAAAGAAACTAGACTAAGATGTTTGGCTGGGTTCTGAGCTGGGCCTGTGGGGTAAGATCTAGCTAACACCAAGTGGATAGGTAAGGGGTAGAGATGGACAGAGATTTCATTTCATATGGGAAAGAACGGAGAGTTCTGTATTGTTGGACTAAGATGCAGAAAATATGTGGATTTAAAGGAGATTAGTTTGTCAGGAAAAGACCGAAATCAGATCAGAAAGTCTGGGCTAGCGGTGCCTGGGTGGCCTTGGTTAAGCATCTGACTCTTGGTTTTGGCTCAGGTCATGATCTCAGGGCTGTTAGACTGAACCCCATGTCGGGCTCTGCACTGGACATGAAGCCTGCTTGAAATTCTCCTTCTCCTTCTGCCCCTCCCCCTACTCATGTGCATATGTTCTCTAAAATAAATAAATCTTAAAAAAAAAAAAGTCTGGGCTGTAGATGAGAATCCAGATGTTCAAGCCAGTTAAGAATGGAAACACAATTCAGGCCAAGAGATTTAATTTCAAAATCTTGAATGGCAAACAGAATAGTTTAGTTGGGCCTTCATGATGTGAGAGATTAGGCAACAGAAACCAGGGACTTAGGCATTAGATTTTTTTTTTTTTTTTAAGAGAAGGAGTATGTGTGTGTGTGCGTGTGTGTGTGTGAGGGAGTACGGTGGGGGGAGTGGGTTGGGTAGAAGAGGGAGAGACTCTTAAGCAGGCCCCATGCTCAGTGCAGAACCTGCCTTGGGGCTCAATCTCATGACCCTGAGATCATGACATAAGCCGAAATCAGGAGTTGGACACTTAACCAACTAAGCCACCCAGGTGCCCTGGGGACATTAGTTTTTTTTAATAACTAAGGTTGGGGAAGAGAAAAAAGAAATCCAGGTAAGGTGACAGGCAGAAGAAGCAAGTAAAATTGAGAGAATAAAACATGGCACATAAAGAATTAAACAATTGCAGTCTGAGGACCAATTAATGGAGAGCAAAGTATTTAACACATCTCAGTAGCCCCTGATGAGTACTCTTAATGAGAGATCAAGAAATTTAGGATATACAGAAATTAGAACCCTGTGGATGACTGGGAATATAAAATGGTATAGCCACTTTGGAAAAGTTTGGCTGTGCCTCAGTGAGTTAAACATAGATAGTATGACTCAGCAGTTCCCTTATGGAAATGAAAATATTTCTACAAACTTACACATGAATATATATATATATATAGCTACGTTATTTGTAACAGCCCCAAAGTGGAAACAACCCAGGTGACTACCAAATAATGAATAAAATGTGGTATAGTCATACAAAGGAAAATTAGCATAAAAAAGCAATGAAGTACTGACGAGACATGCTCAAATAGAGATGAAGCTTGAAGACATACTAAATGAAAGACCCCGACAAATGGCCACATATTGTACAATCTCATTTATATGAAATATCCAGAACAGGCAAGATTAGTGGCTGTCAGCGCTGGGGGTGGGTGGCCTTGGGAGTCACTGCTAATGGGTATAGATAAGATTTGTCTGAGGTGATGAACATGTTCTAAATTTAGATAGTGATGATGGTTGCGAAGCTCTGAATATATTAAAAGAACATTGAATTGCATACTTTAAGTAGGTTTTAAATGTGAATTGTATCTCAAAAATGCAAAAAGTTATATAGTCCATTCTCAGTACTCAGTTGTTCTATGAAGTTGCTGCAACCACTGAACTTAAAAACAGACCATTGCTCTCAAGGGACATACAGGCAGGGGTTAAGTTCCTGGAAGCCTCTGGTCACAAAATTTTTGTCAACCTATCTATAATCTTGTTTTATGTGTTTCTATTTAAAGATACTTTAATGCATATTGTTCATTTATAATCACTGAACTCATGGCCCACAAGCCATGCCTCAAGAAAACTTCACTAAAATGCATTTTTTCCGTAAAGTGCATCCTAGCCTTCTTGCTCTTATTATGAACACTGGACAGCATTTTAGCACTATGCTTGGGGGCCATTTTAAAAGGTTAAATCACCAACATAAAGCACAAAAATGTAAAAAACTAAAGACTATGAAAGGATGTTTGTTTACAGCATGAGAGCTGAAACAAGGCAGAGTCTCCTTGAATTTAGCCGGGAATGTGTGCACTGAGGGACTCAAATTTTTTGTTCTGCGCCCCTCCGTGAATGACTTCAAAAGTACCCTGGTTATTATGATTATGGGGTTACAGAAAATTTTAATGGGTAGGTGTATTTGGAATTCATGAACAAGGATCAAGCGTAGTTTAGTTTTTCTACCAAACTTTTTTTTTTTTTAGGGCTAAACTTCACTCTCTTCATAATGCTGGACAGATAAAAGTGCTGTATCTGTAAAATGTTTCAGGAGTGGCTAATAGGGAAGGACTAGTTCTAGAGGCTGCAGACAATCATGCTTCATTTTATTGCCTCTGTATTTCTTAATAACCATGTCTCATGTTACTGATTTCTGACAAAGGGACAGTTTGAAGGCAAAATGTTCGACAAAAGTCTACTCTGAATTTGATCACGAATGCAGGCCTTTTCCCAGAGCAAGTCTTCTGTCACCACAGAATGTGATTAAAAGGCATTTTAATTTTCAAGTAAAAAATACTTACCTAGCTGTGCTTGTATCTGGAATCCACACTCCTCCTTCCCATGTATTTGCTTTCACATGTAAGAGAAGGCCAATTTTAATTTCCAAAGTTTTACAGTATTTGCTCTCACATTTTTTTTTTTTTGCATTTTGTTATCTTTAATTTTAGACTGGTGTTTAAGCTTCAAATCCTCTTAAAACAGGAAATGTCAGTTTTTGTTCATCGTTCCTTTTAGGAGGCTTTTGCCAAATTCAGGAATTTAGAGATAAATTAACTGTTTTAGGTTATAAGTAACATTTTGGCAGGGAGAACAAATTTATAAATATCAAGTATTACATATCCATATTTGTGAACCAGAATTAGCTTAATCAAATTTCAGAACTGGCCTACAAAATGGCACTTTTTGGCACTGTCATTTGTCTTTTTTCCCCCAAAAAGAGCTTTGAGCTGTTCTTCGCTTGGAACTGGTGAAAAATAGTTGGAATTGACAGATTAATTTGAGCCTCCCAATTAAAATAGTTGAGCTTGGTGGATACACAGTTATTCACTCAAGAGCTTCAAGCTCTAGGATACTATGGGGATCTTTAGCCTCTTTTGCTCTCTCATAATAACTTGAATATAATAACTTGAATAGAGTTTTTAAGCCTCTCTTCACTTTTTTTTTTTAAACCAATGCCAGCACTCATTTAACTGGCTCTTCCTGCCTAAACAGCAGTCCAATTAGTTTCCCGTGCCAATCCCAGAAGTTTTGAAGTTTCGCCCCTTCTATCCTACTGTTCATCTGTATGTGGTGGTACCTCCTCATGCTGTTTTTCCCACTGTCCCTGACTGGCTTCCCCTCCCTCTTGTTCTGAAGTAATATTTGCCACTGGGGATTAGTGCTCCACCATCCAGGGTCTTGTACCATCAAAACGATGGCTCTCTCCATTACTCTAAGTGATCAAAAATAGATCCCAGTCTGTTTGCCAAGACTTCTCATAGTATTTTATTTTGATTAACTAACTTGCCTAGGGTTTATTCGCTTCACGGTTTTACAAATATACTTAATTTAAAATAGGAGGTAATGTAAAATAGGAGATAACATAAAATGCTAGTAATAGTAACGAATCTCTTAAAAATACTCTAAAGACGCTACCAGGAAATGTTTATAAAGACTTCCAAATATCCTTCATTAACAGGTTAATTCTTAATTGTTAAAGTTTCTAGATGATAAGAATTTATCCCGAGATTAAGCTGACATAAGATTAAACCAATATGATAAGAGGTTTACATGACCTGAATTCATTTGGATGAATGTTGTTCTTTGTGAACCACCAGACAGAAGGTCAAGCAAGAAAAATCATTTTTAATAGCTCATAAAAATTCTGCATTTTAAGAGCTATTCCTTAAAGGAGATATCAATAAAAAATGCATTCACAGATAAAAGCACTTTGAGAAACTGCTAGACAAGTATAAAGCAGTATTACTCATGGTAAGTTTGAAATACTATAGCCATCTTAACCTTTTAGATAAAATAGGGCTTCTATGAAAAAATAAAAACGCACTGAGAAATGTATAATTTTTAAACGAGAGGACAAATCAGAAGAATTTCAAATTTGATTTTTTTGAAACTTTATTTATATTTTGGTTTTAAACAAATGATCATATGATTTTTCTGTAAGAGTGGGAAGCATGAAAATTTGCTAAATATCAGATCCACACAAATCCTCCTGAAGGTTTTCTGCGTAGTCTTCATTAATGCAAATCTCTGAATTTTCACTCTTACTGTAGATCTTGAATCTGTTTTACAATAATGAAGCCATAAAGTTTTAATGCAGCACATTCATTATGAACTATAACATTTCTATTAAAAGGACAGCTGGGAGAATGAGAAGCAGGCAATCTGTTGAGGCTCAGTGGCTCTTACTTGCTTTGTAGTTCTTATTTGCTTTGTAGTTCTTGCTGCTGCTTCCAAAGAGCTCACAGCACATGCATGAGGCACAGTAGGCATCTCCCTTATTAACCTCCTTAATCTAAAAATCTGTTGTTCGTAAAACTGGACAAATTACAAACTATCATTTGCATAATTAGCCAACTCTGTTACAAAGCATTTCGTTAGTGGTACCAACAAACGTGGAAGGATGGAAATTTATGAAAACTGGGTTTTGTTAAGCTTGCCAACTCCTTAGATACCATGGGTTGTGCAACTATTTCCACTGTTAGTGAGATGTTTAATGCCTCACAGAAAGTGATCAAAGGAAAGAAGCAAAACTAAAATATTCTCTAGGTACTGTAATACTTCATTTGATAAAGTAAAAAAAAGGGCAGGACAAAATTGAAGCAAGATTTATATGCGTTCCAACTTCTCACTCAGGAATTCTTCTACACTGTCTGTGTTCCATTTGAGGATGCTTAATTCTTCAGCAATGTTCCCGTTGTCATCCAAAAGCTTTAATACAGGATCTGAACCACGAACATACTACAAAAAGAAGGACATCATTTTTATCTGCTTAGAAGAGCCTTCTCAGCCTCAACCAAAACCAAACAACTCAATCCAGCTTTACCCAATTTAATAGTAATAAAAAAAAGGCTTGTAGATAGAGCACCATAATGGGTCTTACAGGATTTCAAAAAAGAAGAACTAAATAATTACATTTACCTCCAAGAAAAACACCTGTTGGTAGCGAGATTGTCTGATATTTAAGATTATTGAATGTAAACAAATACTTATTGTATACACAACACTCAAAGTCCACATGAGCTTAAAACCTTAAGACAAGTTTAAAAAAAGAATGTAAGACCACTGCTGAAATAGGCTGTGCACATAAATTATCAACATTCTGTACTGAGTTTTGAATTTTAAGAAATTCAGTCATTTTTTGTTGTAACTAGTTTGTAATTAGGCCGGACTCTGAAACTTTAGACCCACGAGTTGACCCTAATATCTGACAAAGAACTGAGGAAATTCTAACAGTGACCAACATGATCAACAAACATGATCCTAATTCACTAAGAAATCAATCTTCAATGCTAAATTAAGTAGAAACACATAACCCAAAAGGCAGCAGTGATGATGAAGGCAGCTCATAGAACTTTCGAGCAATTTATACTTTAGTTCTCTAGTTTGTGAACTCTAGAGCTGGAGACAAGCTCTAATGTGATTAGCATTTGGTATATTCTCAACCCATTTGTAATGAATCAATACCATCACTAAACTATTTTTGGTTAGATTATCTACAAACTATTTAAAAAGATTTGACTATTCAAAAATTCATTTTAGTCCACAAAAAATAAAAATTTATGTAGAACGTAGTTATAAAAATCCCCAACAAAACATTATCAAACCTACTAATGTATGAAGGAATTATATACCATGACCAGTTTGGATTCATTCCAGGTATACAAGCCTGGTACAATGTTTGAAAAATCAATAAATACATCCCCACCAATAGGCTAAATAAGAAAAATATTGTATCAACAGATGGAGAAAAAGCATCCTGTCACATCCTTCCAGGTGGATAAGCCTTGGGGACATCCGGCAAAGTGAAGTAAAACCAGCCATGACAGGAGGAACACTGCATGATTCAATTCCTGTGAAGTATCTCAAATAGTGAAAATCACAGAAACAAAGCAAAAGGGGGATTGGTAAAAGGGCTGAGTTTGTTTTGCAAGATGAGGAAATTTCAGATCTGTTGCCCAATAGTGAATATATATAACACCACTGAACTGTAGGTTAAAAAATAGTTTAGATGGTAAATTTATTATTTGTCACAATTGAAATTTTAAAAAGTGGGCTAAAGAGCTGAACAGATACCCAAAAGAAGATCTACAGATGTCAAACAGGCTTATGAAAAGATGCTCAATTAGGGAATTGTAAAATAAAACAAGATAATACCATGTACTTATTAGAATGGCTAAAATGTCAAGCACTGACAATATTTAATTCTAGTGAGGATGGGGAACCAAAGAAACTCTCATAACTAGTGGGAATACAACATAATACAGCCAATTTAGAAGACAGATTGGGAATTTCTTACAAAGCTAAACAATCTTACTATATGATCTAGCAATTGTGCTTCTAAGTAATGAATAAAAATGTGTACGGCAGCTTTACTCATAATTGCCAAAAACTGGAAGCGACCAAGATGTCCTTCCACTGGTGAATATAAAAGCCATGGTACAACAGAATATTCGTATTATTTAGCGTTAACAAGAAACGAGCTATCTAGCTATATGGAAGATATGGGAAGAACCTTAATTGTATATTGCTAAGCCCAAGAAGCCACTCGAAAAGGCTACATACTGTATGATTTCAACCATATGACCTTTTCTGCAAAAAGTAAACTACACAGACAATAAGATCAGTGGTTGCCAGGGGTTTGGGAGAGTGGGTGAGGCAGGAAGAGGTATGAATAGGTAGAGCACAGGAGATTTTTAGGACAATGAAACGATCCTGTAAGATACTGTAATGGTGTATACGTGATATTATATACATTTGGCAAAACGAGAACTATGCCATACAAAAAAATCCTAATGCTAATTATGGAATTTAGTTAATAATGCATCCATATTGGTTTATCAATTGTATCACATAAGTGCAAGATATTAATAAGGGAAACTGATGATTTGATGATGGGAAGATATGATGAGGGAGGGAGTATATATGGGAACAGCGTATTTTGGATCAATTTTTCTGTACACCTAAAGTTATTCTAAGGTATTAAAAAATACTGGAAAAAAGGAATTCCAATAAAATCCTCTTACCTTGATTTGTAGTCCTCTGAATAGTTTGGGTTTATCACTCCTGACAAAAGCTAAAGAAAAAGTTCCAATTATTCACTTCCAAACTCAAGCTAGCTAGAAGATTGATATAAAAAGTACAAACATGCTCAATAAAACACTAGATCCTATATTAAAAAAAAACTAAGGAAATTAAATAAATGGAAAGGCATATCATACTATTCAATGAGAAGAATAAGTATTTTAAGATGTTAACTGTTTCAAACTTAATCCAAATCCCAAATTCTAATGGGATTCTGAGGGCCTGGTAGCAAAGCTCTGTGACAAGAGTAAATAATGTAAGAAGTCTGGGTAGTTTAGAAAAAAGTGAAATATTGGAGGAGAATTTGTTCCATTATTAACAGATGACGTGATACCGGAAAAGAGAAAACTCATTAGGAAATCTAGAGAGATTTAAATATCTGTCATTGTTTAATATGGTAAAACTATCAGAGAGGGAAGGAAAGAATGATGTGTGTGTGTCTGGGGGTGTATGTGTGAATTATTTAACACACTGGAGAAAACCTGTCAAACTAGTTGGGAAAAACAGGATATAGGTACCTGTATTTCTATCTTATATCTAAATGAATTCCAGATGGATTAAGATTTTTAATTCATTCAACAAATATTTATTGCAGACTGAACTGTATGCCAGACAACAGAGATAAAGCTATACAAAACAGGATTCCTGCTCTTATGGAGCTTATAGTCTGGTGAGGAAGAAAGATACTAAACCAGTAATCTAATAATTTCAGCTGTGGGAAGTATTACGAGAAGGTAACATACACAACTTCAATATGAAATATAAAATCCTTCTTCCTAACTATGACCATAGAGGAAATGCTTTATTGATATGCCTATACAAAAATGAAAACTTCAGGACAGTTAAACACCACTAGAAAATTAAAAGTAAAAAGATACACTAGGGAAAATCTCTAACAATGTATAAAAGTTCTCAAATTATTAAATACATACTAGGTGGATAAATGGACTAAGGATAGGAGCATGTAATGTACAAATATACAAATGGTCAATAAACATTTGAAATAAATGTTCATCCTAAAAATCAAATGTCAAAACAATGAGGTACCCTCACTCAGAGTGCCAAAAGTTACAAAGAGTATTTAGGGTTAGAGAGGGGGTGGAGAGAGGGATTTTCCTGGGGATTACCTGAGGGAGAAATATTTCTAGAGAGGTATTTAGCAAAATGAACCCAAAGTCTTAAATGTACATATTCCTTAAATCTGAAAGTTCCCTGCTGGGTATTTCTTTATTCTGAGGAAATAACTGTACAATATAACGTACAGCTATATAATATACAAGGTCCTACTAACCACATCTAGAAATTTGGAAAAAAATCTAAAAATTTGGAAAAAATCTAAATGTCTAAGAAGCTACAGGTTAAATAAGTTAATGGGGACCACACCACAGAATGCATCCAATCATTAAAAATTAACCTCCTGGCATTTTTCAAAGTGCTGGAACAAACAATCCTAAAATTTGTATGGAACTAGAAAAGACCCCGAATTGCCAAGGAAATGTTGAAAAAGAAAAACAGAGCTGGGGGCAGCAAGTTGCCTGATTTCAAGCTTTATTACAAAACTGTGGTCACCAAGACAGCATGGTACTGGCACAAAAACAGACACATAGACCAATGGAACACAACAGAGAGCCCAGATACGGACCTTTAACTCTATGGTCAAATAATCTCCGACAAAGAAGGAAAAAATATCCAGAGGAAAAAAGACAGTCTCTTCAATAAATGGTGCTGGGAAAATTGGACAGCTATGTATAGAAGAATGAAACTTGACTATTCTCTTAGACCATACACAAAGATAAACTCAAAATGGATGAAAGACCTTAACGTGATACAGGAATCCACCAAAATCCTGGAGGAGAACATAGGCAGTAACCTCTCTGACATTGGCCCCAGCAACTTCTTTCAAGACATGTCTCCAAAGGCAAAGGAAACAAAAGCGAAAGTGGACTTCATCAAGATAAAAAGCTTCTGCACAGCAAAGGAAACAGTCAACAAAACAAAGAGGCAACCCACAGAATGGGAGAAGATATTTACATATGACACTACAAAGGGCTGATATCCAAGATCGATAAAGAACTTCTCAAACTCAACACCCAAAAAAACAGATAATCATGTCAAAAAATGGGCAAAGACATGAACAGACACTTCTCCAAAGAAGACATACAAATGGCTAACAGACACATGAAAAAATGTTCATCATCATTAGCCATCAGGGAAATTAAAATCAAAACCACACTGAGGTGTGCCTGGGTGGCTCAGACGGTTAAGCGTCTGTCTTCAGCTCAGGTCGTGATCCCAGGGTCCTGGGATCGAGCCCCACAGCAGGCTCCCTGCTCAGCAGAGTCTGCTTTCCCTTCTGCCTCTCCCCCCTACTCATGCTCTCTCTCTCAAATGAATAAATTAAAATCTTAACCCCCCCCCCACACACTGAGAAACCACCTTACACCACTTAAAATGGCAAAGATTAACAAGGCAGAAAGCAACATATGTTGGAGAGGATGTGGAGAATCCTCAAAAAATTAAAAATAGACATATCCTACGACCCGGCAATTGCACTACTGGGTATTTACCCCAAAGATACAGATGTAGTGAAAAGAAGGGCCATATGTACCCCAATGTTCACAGGAGCAATGTTCACAATAGTTAAACTGTGAAAAGAGCCAATATGACCTTCAACAGACAAATGGATAAAGAAGATGTGGTCCATATATACAATGGAATAACAACCATCAGAAAGGATGAATACCCAACTTTTGCATCAACATGGATGGGACTGGAGATTATGCTAAGTGAACTAAGTCAAGCAGGGAAAGTCAATCATCATATGGTTTCACTTACTTGTGGAACATAAGGAATAACATGGAGGACATTAGGAGAAGGAAAGGAAAAGTGAATTGGGGGAAATCGGAGGGGGAGATGAACCACGAGAGACTGGGGACTCTAAGAAACAAACTGAGGGTTTTAGAGGGGAGGGGGTGGGGGGATGGGTGAGCCTGGTGGTGAGTATTAAGGAGGGCATGTATTGCATGGAGTGCTGGGTGTTGTACATAAACAGTGAATCTTGGAACACTGCATCAAAAACTAATGATGTATTTTATGGTGACTAATGATGTATTTTATGGTTACTAAAATGATACAATAAAAAAATTAACCTACTTAGTGACATAGAAGCAAACTCATATGTAAAAAGCAAGTCTGAGATCAGTTTGTTTCTTCTGCTTGTTACAAAAAAATATTTTAATATATTTATTCATAAATCTTAAAAAAATTAAGCTAGCAAATATAAAATACCTGGCACAATACACATAACCTTTAAAAAATGTTAACTATTATTTTAATAGGGGGTTATATCTGGAGTACAGGGTTTGGGGAAGTGGTTTTTTTTTTTTAATTTTTTAAAAGATTTTATTTATTTGACAGAAGAAGCACAAGCAGGGAGAGCAGCAGAGGGAGAGGAAGAAGCAGGCTCTCTGCTGGGCAGGGAAGCCCGATGTGGGGCTTGATCCTAGGACCCTGGGATCATGACCTGAGTAGAAGGCAAATATTTAAACGACTGAGCCACCCAGGTGCCTCTTGGGGAAGTTTTAAATGAATGTTCTCCTTTTTTTGGACTGTTGATCTCTATTTTACCAGTTTTTTTTTTAGTAATGATCACATAAAACTGTTCAAATTAAATTTAGAACACATTTTTCTAAAATACAAGTAGATTATTTCATACAAATACTTGATATTCTTAGATTTTATGGTGACATATGAGAACTTACTTCTTAAAGTTACAATTAACTAGCAATAGCATTATAGACATGTTTCATTATGAAGGTCTTTATTTAGTACTCTTTGTTTTATTGTCCTAAATGCAAGTATATAGTTTTTCTTTTTAAGATTAAGAACTTGTTGGAAGAGACTCAGATATCCTATCTATACTTCCCCTATAGAATTTAGTTCACAATAAAGCTGATCATTAGTCTGTTTATTAGAATTTCTTCTCTATTAACTCCATCCTTTAGGATTTGTCCAAATACTCTGCAGACTCCTGAATCCCAAAGCAAAAAACGATCTCATGATATCTTGTTGCCTTTTATACCATCCCTTTGGTAAATGCTATTATGTACACCTTTACAAAACACTGGTTAACACCAAGTGTGTTGTATACTGCATAAGAAACTTCTCTAAGGGAAAAGGAGTGTTCTTATATCTTTTTCGTATCCATTAATAGAGGCTAGTACATTTAATAATTTTCATTCAAAGATTTTTTAATCGGCTGAAATGAAATTTAATATGAGTCACTAATGACTATTTTCATCAGTTCTTTGCTCTGCTAAGCAGAGATCTACAGAGCCTCCTAATCTTGAATGAGGGGGATATCTGTTAAATACCCTGTAGTAGCAAATCACATTTTACAAGTGGTGAATTAATTTTTTAACAGATACTTGGGTGCTTTTATGTACACATGGCACTAGGATAGGCTATACCAGAGTATAAAACTTGCAAAAAGATGCATAGTAACTTCTAGTTTACTTCCTGCTGTTTTAAAAATAGCTCAATAATATCAGTTTGAAGATTCCTAAAGAAATCCAGTCATTGGGACACTTGGGTGGTTCAGTCCAGTTAAGCATTTGCCTTTGGCTCAGGTCATGATCCCAGGGTCCCGGGATCGAGTCCTGCATTGGAGGGGGGTGTCTCCGCTCAGCAGGGAGCCTGCCTCTCCTGCTTGCCACCCCCCCAGCTTGTGCTCACTGTGTGACAATAAATAAAATCTTAAAAAAAAAAAAAATCCAGCCACTGCATTTCCAGAAAATGTTCTTATGCCAACTTATTGGCAGTTATAAAGGCAGTTTTGTGAATAGTACTTTAAAGTGATCAAATATACAGAAGTGATTAGAAAACACATGAAATGTTTCAGCTTCTCACTCTGGATTCTTATCAGTAGGTCACGTGCACAGCTCCCTTGGAGATGAGCTTAGTTTTGCTATATGTATTACTCAGAAATCTGTAGAACTCTTCTTCTAATTCAGACTCTTCAGAGGTAACTACAAGCAATATTAAAAAAAAAAAGTCTATCCTCTTAGTTCCAAAAAGAGGATAAAATTGGGATGACAAGATAATAGGAAGGATATGTCTTGAGGTTAAAGAAAAATGTTTAATTTATTTTCAAAATAAGTGAAAAAATATAAATGAAAAAGACAATACACTTGGCTAGATGTAATGATACACCTTTGGTCACATCACAAGTAGTCATACAATGTACTCTACTGGTTTTAAGATTTAATTTGATTATAAGGGGTTACAGAAAATATGGTTAAGACTTGTGAACTATCATAAAATTATAAGGAATGACTGATGTTTTCCTGTTGATAAAAATAACCATTTGAATCAGTATCTATTCTAAATAAAAATGTTGTATATCATAGCCAGAAACAATATAATGAGAATGGCCAACAATAGCAAACAATAGAACTGAATTCTGAACAATGCTCAAGCAAGCTTCTGGGTACCTAAAAGAGTATCACTAAAATAATAAAATTTACTATTGTATACAAACCATCTGGACTGTAGAATTATGAGTCATTTGGGTCCCCCAAGATGACAATTTAAAAGCACTTGAAAACATTCAGAGAAAAGCAACTTAAATAACTGAAAGAATCTGAGGAGATTGGAGGTACAACAATGAAGACAAATGAAAAATATAATTTCTTAGTGTAGAAAGGTAAAGTTAGAAAAATAATGTTTGAAGACTATAAATTTGTCAGGGATATATTAACCAACATAAACAGAGGCTTTTCACTGGATTCCCATTTGTCAAAAGTGGGGGCACCCTTGAATTAGATAAATTTTGTAAATCCATTCAATCATTCAATAAATATCTGAATTCCTCTTAATATGAGGAGCAGTGTTAGATAGATTCTGGGTATATTAATGACAAAGATAAAATTCTGGAATTTAAGAGTTCCTAGTTTGGTAGAGGCAAAAGACCAATAAAGCAAATAAATACATTATAATATTATATGGCAACTGAGGAATGTAAAAATAAAGAGAAAAATTCTGTCTAAAGGCCACAAAAAAGAACGTTTAGACTAAATTTTGAATGAACAGCAGTTTGCCAAAAGAACTGGAAGGGGCATAGGTCAGGAGGAACATGCAGTATATGCAAAGCCTTAGAGGTCAGAATTCAGAGACATGCAGATAGTTGTGCATGTGAACTAGAGGTATGAACATCAAGAAAAGCATGTTGTGATGGGTCTTGTGAAGCTACTGAGTTTGACATTTATTCTGTATGTGACGGGGAGGGCCACAGAAATCAAATATGTCTATTAGAAAAGTAGTTGTACAGAGGACGTAACAAAAGAAAGAAAAGGGAACAGAGATACCTAGACCAGATAACGAGTAACTAATCCTTCTGGAGAAAGATGCCAAAGGCTTGATTAAAATCATAGAGGAGACCAAGGGAGTAAGATCTGATAGTTCTTAAGGACTTAAGGAAGGAAAGAGGTACCATTTGGTGACTAACTGTGTATAAAGTGTGAAATAAAGGTTAGTAATGATTCTTGTTTTATGCTTTTGCTTGGTGATATTGCCATTTGTGGAAACAGGAAAAAAGATGGTGTACTTTTGAAGAGTATAAATTCAGTTTTTGGATATGCTGGGGTTAAGGCATTTAACCAAAATGTGGACCACAGCCTGGAGGATTACTAGAAATCTGGAATCTCAGGATCCACCCCAAATTTACAGTATTTACTCTACATTTAATAAGATTTTCAGATGATTCATATGTACACAGGCTTAAGGTATCTACGAGATCATACAAACGAAAATGTTCGCTTGCAGTCAGAAATGTGCTTTCTAACAACAGAAAGGTGTGACCTAAAGATGTAGACTAGGAGTCATCAGGTAAATACTGCAATTAGAACTGAGGGAGTGGCACATTCAAGAGAGTAGAAAAAGAAGAAAATATAAAGACAGACCCTGACTATAACTAACATTTGAAAGGTGGGTGGCAGATGAAATGCCAGGAAAGGAGAATGAAAATTTTGTTAGATGCAGGAAAAACTAGGAGGTAACAAATTCACAGAAGTAAAGGGGAGAGAGTTTCAAATGCTAGAGTCAAGTAAGATTTAACAGAAACAGGAGCCAGAATGTCATAGGTAGAAGAATGGCTGGCAGCAAATAAACAAAATTCTGATTATGAGAAGTCAGACTGCAGTTGTAACTGATACACTGATTTGAGCTTTTTATTTTTTAAAGATGGCAGATAAAAGAATACAGAAATGCCTGACAGTTACTAATGGAAATTTATTACCTCAAGAGAGAGTACATTACAAAAACAATACCCTCCATTTAATATCCTCGGTACTAAAATAGTGCTTGACATACAGTAAGCACTCAATCAGCACTCATAGAATTACTGAATGCTTTACTCTGTATTTTTTGGTGCCACACACAGACTAAGTACTTTAAGTGCGTTATTTACTCCTCAAAACAATCTTATAAGGTGGGTTTTATTGATTTTAAACCATCTATTACCCATTTTATAAATGAGAAAAACCGATGAAGTGAATACTAATGAATGATACTACTTATAGTAAAACTCCAATGTGGCCTCATAATCCTAAGGCATTACTACGGCATGAGAATTTGGTATGAGACGTGAAATTACAGTTGGTATAAGAAGTAAAAACCGAAAAAAAAAGTTCTACATTATTTTAAAACTTTTTTCTGCCTTCAAAGGTATATGATTCTAATAAGGAACTGGCAAAATATAGTCTGAGGTCCATAATCTAGGCTGCTACTTCAAGAAGTACGGTTTTACTGTAAGGAACAAAGCCACACTTATTTAAATATTGTCTATGGCTGCTCCTATACTACAGAAGCAGAGTTCAATAGCTGTAGACCTTTATTGCCCGTCAAGCTGAAAAATTTTATCTAGCCTTTTACACAAAGTGTGCAATATCTACATAACTAGGGAAAAAAATTTTTTTGAGACACACACATATACTTAACATTGTAAGACTCATCTTAAGAAGGAATTGTCATTATTTTTCATGCTACTACAAATGATAAAACATTAGGTCCACAGGGCCACTCAAAGTAACTCCTCACCCCAGCATGACTGCAGTTCATGAAGCTGAGCTTCTTAGCTGGTTGAACAGGGAGGAAGCCCTGCTCTTCCGTGTGCTTGCAGCTGTGGCAGAAAGGCTACCTGTGGACAACTAGGATGACTGCTGCCTCCACCTACCAATGAGCCTACATCAACCACAGGTGGGCCTCTCAACAGCACGGGGAGCAAACCCTGCCCAGTGTGCCCACAGTAGGCAAAGTGGGTGGCTGCAATCAGCTGCACTGATGGCAATCACAGCTCAACCCTAACAGGAGGGCACATGCAGCCCACAGATGGGGAAACCCCTGGAGCACCTGGTGCTGGTGAAAAGAATAGATTGTGCTCTAGGGCACCACAAGACCACCTCCTCATAAGGTAACTACTTTTTTTTTTTTTTAAAGATTTTATTTATTTGACACACAGAGAGATCAGATCACAAGTAGGCAGAGAGGCAGGCAGAGAGAGAGAGGAGGAAGCAGGATCCCAGGACCCTGAGATCATGACCTGAGCCGAAAGCAGAGGCTNTTTTTTTTTTTTTTTTTTTTAAAGATTTTTAGCTCTTTGAGAGTGAGCAGGTGTGCACACAAGCAGGGGTAAGGAGAAGCAGGCTCCCCTGCTGAGCAGGGAGCCCGATGGGGGACTTGATCCCAGGACCCTGGGATCATGACCCGAGCCAAAAGCAGACGCTTAACTGACAGAGCCACCCAGGTGTCCCACAATGAGACTACTTTCAAGACCAAAAGTTGTAGTGGACATAACTAATACACAACAACACAGAGTAAGACAAAGTAAAGAGACAGAGGCATATGTCCCAGATGAAAGAACACAACAAAAATCACAGTAAAAGAGCTAAATGAAACAGATAAGCAATATGCCTGATGAAACTTTAAAGTAATAGTCATAAAGACACTCAGTAGACTTACGAGTAGATGAACACAGTGACAACGTCAACAAAGAGAAAATACAAAAAAGAACCAGTCAGAGTTGGAGAGTTCAATAACTAAAATGAAAAATACACCAGAAGGAATTAACAGACGATGGAATGCAGAAGAATGGATCAGCAATCTAGAAGACACGGTAATGGAAAGTAACCATGCCAAACATCAAAGAGGATAAAAAATGAGAATAGGTTATGGGAAATATGCAATACCATCCAGTGTAACATATTCACATTATAGGGATACCAGAAAGAGAAGAGAAATAACAAGGGATCAGAAAACTTATTTAAAAAAATAGCTGAGAACTTCCCTAACTTGGGGAAAAGAAACAAACATTCAGATCCAGGAAGCATGCAGAAGCCCTAAGAAGATAATCCAAAGGAGGTCCACACCAAGACACATAGTGATTAAAATATCAAGGATTAAAGACAAAGAGAGAATCTTAAAAGGAGAGCAAGAGAAAACAGTTACAATCAGGGAAACCCCATTTTTCGCCAGAGATTTTGAGGCCAGAAGGGAGTGGCATGATAAATTCAAAGTGCTAAAGGAAAAAAACCTTCAACCAAGAGTACTCAGTGAGGTTATTGTTAAGAATAGGAGGAGAAAGTAAAAGTAAATTTACAAAATTTACAAAAAGTAATTTACAAAAAACTAAATTATAGGTCAGTATCTCTGATTAATATAGATACAAAAACCTCAACAAATTATTCAATCAATTAGTAATACTTTAAATGGATCATTCACCACAGTCAAGTGAGGTTTATTCTAGGGATGCAAGGAAGGTTCAATATCCACAAATCAGTCCCTCTGATACACTACATTACCAGAGAGAAAGCATAAAAACCGAATGATTATCTCAAAAGATACAGAAAAAGCCTCCGGCAAAATACATTATTCATGATAAAAACTCTCAACAAAGTGGGTTTAGAGGGAACATACCTCAACACAATAAAAGCCATATATAAAAAAAACCTAAAGCCAAAATCATACACAATGGTGAAACATTGAGAGTTTTTCCTCTAAGATCAAAACAAGACAAAGATGCCCAGTTTTCTTGCTACTTTTATTCCACATATTACTGGAGGTCCTAGTTGCAGTAATCAGACAAGAATAAGAGATGAAAGAAAGAAATTGTTAAGAAAGCAGTAAAACTGCCACTATATGCAGATGACATGATATGCCACTATTTGCAGATAACATATTATATATAGAAAAACCTAAAGACTCCACCAAAAAACTATTAGAATTGATAAGTGATGTCAGTAAAATTTTAGGATATACAATTAATATACAGAAATTGGTTATAGTTTTAAATGTTAAAAACGAAGTATCTGAAAGAGAAATAAAGAAAACAATCCTACGTAACCACTGCACCAAAAAGAATGAAATACTTAGGAATAAACTTAACCAAGGACATGGAAGACCTGCACTCTAGAAACTATAAAACATTTGTGATAGAAATTGAAGATGACACACAAAATATGGAAAGACATACCATGCTAATGGACTGGGATAATTGATATTGTGAAATGTCCATACTATCCAAAGCAATCTACAGAGTCCACAAAATCCTTATCAAAATACCAACAGCATTTTCACTGAATTACAAATCACCCTAAAATTTGTACGGAACCACAGAAGACCCTGAACAGCTCAGCAATCTTGGGAACAAAGCTGGCTGTATCAAAATCCTAGATTTCAAAATATATGCTGTACTAATCAAGAGTATGGTGCTGGCATAAAAATAGACAAAAAGATCCACAGACCAGAATAGAAAGTCAAGA
Source organism: Ailurus styani (assembly GCA_002007465.1). Classification (NCBI taxonomy): domain Eukaryota; kingdom Metazoa; phylum Chordata; class Mammalia; order Carnivora; family Ailuridae; genus Ailurus; species Ailurus styani. Next base: position 4,382,058 of record LNAC01000042.1, on the reverse strand, counting down.
AAAAAAAACACCCCATGCTTATATGGTCAATTAATCGATAAAAAAGGGAGGCAAAATATACAATGGAGAAAGAAGTCTCCTCAACAAATAGTACTGGGAAAACTAGACAGCTACATGAAGAAGAATAAAACTAGACCACTTTCTTACACCACATAGAAAAATAAACTCAAAATGATTCAAACCCTAAATGGGATACCTGAAATCGTCAAAGTCTTAGAAAAACACAGGCAGTTATGTTTGACATTGGCCTTAGCAACATTTTTCTAGGTGTCTTCTCAGGCAAGAGAAGAAAAGCAAAAATAAACTATTGGGACTATACCAAAACAAAAAGCTTATGCACAGCAAAGAAAACCATCAACAAAATGAGAAGGCAACCTACTGAATGGGAGAAGATAATCTGCAAATGATATATCTGATAAAGAGTTAGTATCTAAAATATATAAAGAACTTAATATAGAACTCAACACCAAATAAACAATCTGATTATAATCTGGGCAGAGGGCCTAAAAAGACATTTTTACAAAAAGACAAACAGATGGCAAACAGACACACGAAATGATGATGACCACCACTAACCATCAGGGAAATACAAATCAAAATCACAATGACATATCACCTTATCCTGTCAGGATGGTTAGAATCAAAAAGGACATAAAAAGCGATGGTGAAGATGTGGAAAAAAGGAACTCTCTCATGCACTGCTGGTGAGAATGTAAACTGGTGCAGCCCTTGTGAAAACAGCATGGAGGTTCCTCAAAAAATTAAAAACAGAAATATCATATATTCCAATAATTCCACTATTGGGTATTTACCCAAAGAAAACAAAAACACTAATTTAAAAACTATGTATTCCTATGTTTACTGCAGTATTATTTGCAATAGCCAAGATAGGGAAGCAACCCAAATGTCCGCTGATAAATGAATGGATCAGGAAGATGTGGTGTATATAGATACACACAATGAAATATTACTTAGCCATAAAAATGGATGAGATATTGCCATTTGCACAACAGGAATGGACCTAAAGGGTATTATGGTAAGTAAAATAAGTCAGAGAAGACAACTGTATGATTTCACTTGTATGTGTAATCTAAAAAACAAAACAAATTAATAAATCCAAGCAGAAACAGACAATAAATACAGAGAACTGAAGGTTGTCAGAAGAGGTGTGGTGGAGGGGCACCCAGCTGGCCTAGTCGTTAAGACCTGCCTTTGGCTCAGGTCATGATCTCAGGTCCTGGGATCAATCCCTGCATCGGATCCCCTGCTCGGTGTGAGAAGCCTGCTTCTTCCTCTCCCACTCCCCCTGCTTTGTGTTCCCTCTCTTGCTGTGTCTCTTTTTGTCAAATAAATAAAATCTTAACCAGCCACCCCCACTCCCTAAAACACCTAACAACAACAAAAAAGAAGAGGTGTGGTGGGGAGATGGGCAAAATGGATGAATGAGAGTGGAAGACATGGGCTTCCAGTTACACAACAAATAAATCATAGGGAAGGTAGTCCATGGTATTGTAATAGCATTGTGTTACAACTCACCCAGAAGGAGTGCAGCATAAAGTACAGACTTGCCAAATTACTACAAATTACACCTGAAATTGATGTAAAATTGTGTCAGCTTTAACTAAAAAAAAAAAAAAGTGTGGAATACACAATGGAATATTACTCAGCTATAGAAAAGAATGAGATCTTTCCGTTTGTGACATGGATGGATCTAGAGGGATTAACCTAAGTGAAATAACCCAGAGAAAGACAAATACCTTATCATTTCACATATATATGGAATCTAAAAAAAAATAAGTGAAATAACCAAAAAATGAACAGATTCTTAAATACAGAGAATTGATGGTTGCCACAGAGGAAGTGGATGGAGGGGCTGGGCGATTAGGGGGATTAAGAGATATCAGCTTCCAGTTATAAAATAAATATTAAGTCACAGAGATAAAAAGAATATAGTCGATAATATTGTAATAACATTGTATGGTGTCAGATGATGACTACACTTAATACGGTTAGCACTGGGTAACATGTAAAATTATCAGTACGCTGTACATGGAAAACACTGTCAATTATACTTCAATAATTAAAAATATTAAGGATTACAAGAAAGTATTCATACTTAACACAACCAAAACATGGAAATTAGAAGAGTCTTAGGAGCTGGATCTTAGAATTGACTTTGGAATATAATTTGGGACTTTTTTTCCATAAACACTGAGTGGTTTAAGTTCAATAAAATGTTTCAAAATTTCTCTTTTTTGGAATTATTTAACATTAATTTCCTTTTCTGTGACAAGGGTTTTTAAATTAAGTGAATTTAAAAAATTATAATTATTGTAAGATAAAGTAAAAAGAAAGTCATTATAATCGCAGACGCTACTGGATTTTTGATGACAAAAGACCATAATGCAGTGATGACATGAAAATTAGCGTGGTATTTGTAATTACTGTAAAAAGTGACAACTATCCTTCATGCCCTATTCCAGGATATCTTTAAGACAGTGAGTCAGAAAGTGCGACTATAATAATGGTTATGCTTAAAATGTACCAGCTTCTCATGGACTCAGAAAACACTGGCATTATACATAATTGTATTGAATATGGTTATACATTATAGAAATAACTTTCATTTGAAAACACTTGTGTATTAAATATTCATACACAGAATTAAAATTCAATTGTTTTCAAAAGGAAAAGACAGTATGACTACATGTATCTAAAGTTTGATAATTTAACTATATATAAGAAATATACAGAATTAAGTTCCACTATAAGGACTGATAAACTCCATTCAAGCTTTTAAAGACTGAACTTCCAACTGTAGAAATTATTACCAAAGACATAATAAAATCTGATACCACAAATAAGGCTGATTGTGGTATCAAAGCTACTCTTAACCTCAAAAAAATCTAAGTCACAAAAGATTATTACTAAAACAAGTCAGTAAATCTGAATATATAATTAAAAAGCAATTTCTAGGAATAAAGGTGATCAAACTGTCATTTAGAGAAGTGATATAAAAACCAAAATCAACTGTGGTACAATTCTGAGTGTGAAGGCAAAACAAAACAAAACAAAAAAAAACCCAAAAAAAACCCAAAACACCAGCACGAGGAATTTTCTTCCCTCAGCAGAAGTAGATATATTCCTGTCCCATAGGAAAATCTGTTTATTCTGACAAAGAATGTATTTAATTAGATGTATATCTGCTTTGGCCCTCAAATAAAATGTCCCCAAGCCAACCTATTATTCTATTACATTTCTGTGCCAAAAGGAACAATATATTATTATAAAATAATTTTAGGTCAGCAATAAAGGGCATGTGATAATACAGGTAATTTAAAAGATTACTAAATCCAAAAAATTCTCTTGCCATTAAGTAAACAAGGTGAGAAGCCATGAGGAAGTGAGCAGAAATAAAAACAAGGTATATAAACTGAGCACTTACATATTTCAGTTACAAACAAAACAATAAACATTACCTTTATATAATTTGTTTTATAAAACTGATTTTCAAATGACATGCCAGGACTGGATAGAAAAGTCTTAGTCCAAGTCTTTCTGGAGATGTAAAGCTCCATTACTATTTGATGTCAACCAAAAGAATACATTTTCACAATTATCCTTTCAAATGTTTATCCTTAAAATTTCCTGTGAGGATGTGCATGGATGACTGCCTTTCCTCTATACCTCAAGTTCTAAGGTAATTAATTCTCTTAACGATTTGTCACTTTGTACAGGTCTATTCTCACTTATTCCAACTATTCCTTATGAACATTTTATACAAATCAATTTACATTTAAGATATATTAGAATTGTATTTTATTTAATAATGGGATTACATTTATATCTGATAAAACAAAGGCTCCTCTAAAATTTACATTTAAGTAAAGGAAAGGCTCTCCTGAGAATATAACCACTTCATCATGTGCTGTATCATATATTATGCTTATTTAAAGTAACCTTATATTCAACAATTACTATAAAACTCCAGAAAACAAAATGTGGAAAAAATATATACACTATTAAAGTACAATCCTAGAAAATGTTTATTCTTGGGAATATTTAATGAAAACATTCTTATAAAATACTGATTTTAAATTAAAGGATTTACTGGAGAAAGTTTTACATACCTTGGACTTGAGGGAACCTCCCCAATTTTCATCCACAAACTTCAAGAATAGCACCTGTATAAAGCTGCAAAAGGAAAACCAAGAATTTAAAAAACTGATATAATTTTAAGATTTTATTTATTCTTTTTTTTTTTTTAAAGATTTTATTTATTCATTTGACACAGAGAGAGAGATTACAAGTAGGCAGAGAGGCAGGCAGAGAGAGAGGAGGAAGCAGGCTCCCTGCCGAGCAGAGAGCCCGATGTGGGCCTCGATCCCAGGACCCTGAGATCATGACCTGAGCCGAAGGCAGAGGCTTTAACCCACTGAGCCACCCAGGCGCCCGATTTTATTTATTCTGTAANGGGGGGGGGGGGGGGGGGGGGGGGGGGTGAGAGTCTTTCAAGCAGACTCCACACTGAGGGCCTGATGCGGGGTTCAGTCTCACAACCCTGAGATCATGACCTGAGCCGAAATCAGGAGTTGGAAGCTTAATCAACTGAGCCATCCAGGCACCCCCAGTTCTAAGTTTTAAGAGGCAGTTATTTCAGTTAAAATATTACAGTTAAACAGAGAGAATCAAATGTTCACAGCTGTAGAGAACTATGTAGCTCCACCCTGACAGAGGAAATAGAGGCCCATGGATATTAAATGATTGAGGAATTTAAGGCCTACTTGGAAAGAGACTGAAGGAGATGTGGAGAACTGACAATGAATTTGATTAGGTAAGATGTCCTTGCAAGTTCTTCACAAAAGTCTAAAGATTTCCTAGTTTTTTAGAATGCTAAACCGAACACAGGTTTGTATTCATCTATCCAGCATAGATATTTAAGGAGAATTCTTTCTGGTTGGTTAAAATTAAGCAATCAATGTTTTAAATTAACAACTTTAAAAATTATAGTATATACTATATAAAGATAATAGAAAATCAGTAAAATATCATTAGAATTTTTGTTAAAGATTCATTTGAGAGAGAGAGAGAGACTGCACACGTGTGGGGGGGTGGGGCAGAGGGAGCCTGAGGTGGGGCTCTATCTCACAAATCATGAGGTCATGAGATCATGACATCAAGACCTGAGCCAAAACCAAGAATGGACGTTTAACTGACTGAGCCACCCAGGCATCCCTCATTAGAAAGAATTTAAATGCAAATATTTTCCCTTAATGAAATTCACTTGAAACCAATTAAATGATATATATTGCTTTTTTAGCTTTACAGAACCTGCACAATTTATAGTAAAAGTTCATTATTAAAAACTAATGCAAAAATTTTATTGCAATGAATTCAGCTGAAATGGATTCAATGATAAACATTTTTTTTTTTCAGCTGAAGAGCCTGACCATTCTTTCTGAAGTGACATGGGGATGCCAGGGTTCTAAGAGAAGGCAGGCAATTATAAAAAAATACTATGTCCATTTTATTTCCTGTTAGCTTTTACACTTCTTATTGTAGGTCTAAGAGCTAAAGATGGATTTTACTTTCAAATTCTAAAATAGCATAAATATCCCATGCACTATGCAGAATGATTATATAAAAAAGTACAGAGTAGAAATTACAAGTTTAATTCCACCTATACCCAAGAGTTAATTTTTTTTTAACCATTTTGGAGATTCTGAAATAGATCAATAGTTCTTAAATTTTTGAGGGTCACAGATACTTTTGAGAATCTGATGAACTTTTGTTTTGAGGTTATTCATGGACTCTCTGAAACCACTGATGGATTTCAAATTAAGAACTCTGATGATCGCCAAAGAGTCTCGGCAGCATAAACAATTTGGTACTGGGGGATCTAATTTTATGCAGTAAGTTGCTTTTTAGTTAATTTTGTTAGACAAGCCCTCAGAATATCTTTAAAAATATCAGGCCATGTTACCAATAAGGTCACGAAAAGATGTTCAACATCACTAATCATTAGGGAAATGCAAATCAAAATCACAGTGAGCTACCAACCATCTCACACTAGATAGGATGGCTATTATTAAAAACAACAACAACACAGAAAACCAGTGGTGGTGAAGATGTGGAAAAATCAGAACCCCTGGGCACTGCTGTTGGTAATGTAAAGTGGTACAGCCACTATGGAAAATAAAAAGGTGGTTCCTTAAAAAATTAAACACAGAATTTTATGATTCAGCAATTGTACTGAGAATAGCACCAAATGTCAGAAGCAACCCAAATGTCTATTGACAAATGAATGGATTAACAGATGTGGTAAGATGTGGTATATACATATAATGAAATATTCAGTCTTAAAAAGAAAATTATGACATGTTATAACATGCATGAATCTTGCAGACAGGTNATGTGGTAAGATGTGGTATATACATATAATGAAATATTCAGTCTTAAAAAGAAAATTATGACGTTATAACATGCATGAATCTTGCAGACAGGAAATAAAGCAATTACAAAAGGATAAATACTGCATGATTCCACTTTTATGAGGTACTTAAGAGCAGTCAAGTTTAGAGACAAAGTCAAATGGTGGTTGCCAAGGGGCTGGGGATGGGAAGAATAGGAGCAACTGTATATGGAGAATGGAGTTTCAGTTTAGGAAGATGAAAAAGTTCTGGAGATACATCTACACTTAAAGACAGTTAAAATGGTGAAGTTTATGCTATATATATATATTACCAAAATTAAGAAAGTTAAAAAAGCAACAAGGCCATATTAAAATTTGGTTATTAGATTTAGCTTTTATTTATAAGTTTGTGATCCTCTGGAAACTCTAAATGGAGATTCCATTACCTTACATAGTAGCATTTCTCCACAAAACTGTTTCCCAATATTCTCCGTATCATGAGATGTGGAAAATGGTTAACAACTTCATGGAGGGGTAAGAGGAGGCTGCTTATAACTGGAGATGACTAGCTTGGTGGGCACTGTGCATCCCAGTTCCTATTTGGCTGTGACAAGGACAGAAGGATTGCGTATCCCAACAGACTTGTAAGGCATTTGTGGAAAGCACTTCTCTATACCACATATCGACTGGTTAAAAATACTGGAAACATGTTCAATGAATAGGCAGCTCAGATGTGACTTTGTCCAGAAAAACTTTCGGTGATTTCCTATCCGGCAGGTACTTTCTGCAGAATTTATTTATTTTTTAAGATTTTATTTGACAGAAAGAGTGTGTGCATATGCACGCACAAATAGGGGGAGCAGCAGAGGGAGAGGGAGAAGCAGGCTCTCCACCGAGCAGAGGCAGATGCAGGGCTTGATCCCCCGGACCCCTAGATAATGACTTGAGCCGAAGGCAGACTCTTAGCCAACGGAGCCACCCAAGCACCCCAGAATTCTGTTCTTACAGTGTGCTGTAAATATTCTATAACTGTGGAGAAGAAATGTCTTATCATAACTACCCACCGAACTAGACACAAAGCTTCTCAATGTATGTGTATTGAATGGAGAGAATTATTCATTTAACAGAATTAAATACCTTTTTTTGTTACATAACTAAAAATATCTCGAATTCCTTCGACATACTTGTAGAGTACGTTGTGCTTAGTTTCAGCGTAGGGTAAACAAAATTTATCTCAGAGCTGCCTAACATTATTAATAACAAATTCTAAAAGCATTAATTTTTTTTAAAAGATTTTATCTATTCGACAGAGAGAGAGAGAGAGAGCGAGAGAGAGCGCGCAAGCGAGCGCACAAGCAGGGGAGCAGCAGGCAGAGGGAGAGGGAGAAGCTCTCTGCTGAGCAGAGCCCGACCAGAGAGCGTGACGTGGGGCTCGATCCCAGGACCCTAGGAGCATGACCTGAACTGAAGGCAGATGCTCAACTGACTGAGCCACCCAGGTTCCCCTGAAAGTATTAATTTGTGATGATAGTTGGCATTTCACTTATGAATTTCTGGTGTTCAAAGAAACACTGGTTTTTCATGGTGAGTAAGTAACTACAAATTATAATAAATTTTCAGTGACATGATCATAAGCATCTTTGGCATCACACAAATTCACGTAAAAATATGCTACTTATAATCGGAATCTTCTAGGGCATAAAGATGAAAGGATTTAAAAAGGTTAAACTTGTAATTCCTTGACTTTCCCCCTTAGCATCTGGACTTTTTAAAGTAACATCACTGGCACAGAAATAATGCTCACCTTCAACATTTGTGGAAACTACCCAATGGAAGAGAAATCAAAAAAGTTATGTAACTTTTATAGTACAAGCTTATTTTTTAAATATCAAACTGGTAGGCCTCTTTTGCAGGCCTCAAGAAGCTCATTTGTATAGACAATCTATCTCTAGACACTAGTTAGGTCCTTATTCCATTATATTATACTAACCCAAATAATTTAAATGGAAACACATGGATACCTCTAGAAAAATATAAAAATGACAGGAAAGTTGCATTTTTCCCCTTGGGAGTCTACATCGATTTCCATTTAAGTTATGATTAACAGGTTTTTCTAAACTTTCTAAACCATCCTCCTGATGGAAAGCAAAAATATCCAACTACTTGAGCTCTGCAACTGATTTGCCTTATTAGTAACATGACTTTTGAATCCCCTAATTTCCGCCTCATTTAAAATTAGTGGTTTTTAAAACTGAAGTATAATTAACATAGTGTTATATTAGTTTCAGGTGTACAATACAGTGATTCAATTCTATACACTACTCAGTGCTCATCAAGGTAAGTGTGTACTGTTAATCCCCTTTATCTATTTCAGTCATCCTCCACCATCTGACAGCCACGAGTTTATTCTCTGTATTTGAGTCTTTTTTATTTTCTTTCTTAAATTCCACATGAGTGAAATGATATGGTATTTGTCTTTCTGACTTATTCCACTTAATATTATATCATCTAGATCCACCCATGTTGTAGTGAGTGGCAAGATTTTTATGGTTGAGTAATATTCTACNTCCACTTAATATTATATCATCTAGATCCACCCATGTTGTAGTGAGTGGCAAGATTTTTATGGCTGAGTAATATTCTACTGTGTGTGTGTGTGTGCACATGTGCTTGTATACATACACCACATCTTTATCCATTCACCTATTGATGGGACACTTGGTTTGCTTCCATATCTGGGCTATTGTGGATAATGCTACAATAAACACAGGGGTGCATATATCTCTTTAAGTCAGCGTTTTCATTTTCTTTGGGTAAATACCCAGAAGTTGAATTACTGGATCATACAGTAACTCTATTTTTTAAGTTTGTGGGGAGGGATGTCTGGATGGCTCAGTTGTTAAGCCTCTGTCTTCGGCTCAGGTCATGATCCCAGGGTCCCGGGATTCAGCCCTGCATTGGGCTCCCTGCTTTGTGGGGAGCCTGCTTCTCCTTCACCCACTCCTCCTGCTTGTGTACCCTCTCTCGCTGTCTGTCACAAAAAAATAAAATCTTAAAACAAAAAAAAGTTTGGGGGGAAACTTTATACTGTTTTCTGTGGTGGCTACACCAATCTATATTCCAACCAACAGTGCATGAGGGTTCCTTTTTTTTTTCCATATATTTGCCAACACTTGTTATTTCCATCAAGAGGATATAAAAATTCTAAGTATCTATGTACCCAACATAGGAACACCTAATTTCATAAAGCAATTATTAACAGACATAAAGGAAGTTTACAGTAACACAGTAATAGTAAGGGACTTTAACACCCCACTTACATCAAAGTATAGATCATCCAGATAGAAAATCAACAAGGAAACAGTGGCTACGAATGACACATTAGACCACAGGGGCCTAACAGATGTATTTAGAACATTCCATCCAAACAGGAATACATTTTTTTTTAAATTAGATTTTATTTGAGAGAGAGAGATAAAGTGTGAGTGAGGGGGAGGGACAAAGGGAGAAGGAGAGAGAATTCCAAGCAGATTCTGTGCCAAGAGCTGAACCCTAATGTGGGTTTGATTCCCATGACCTCAATATTACTACTTGGGCCAAAATCAAGAGTCAGATGCTTAACCAACTGAGCCATCCAGGAGCCAAGTGCACATGCAATATTCTCCAGAAAAGATCACACATTAGGCCACAAACAAGTCCAAATAAATTAGAAAATACTGAAATCATATCATGCACCTTTTCTGACCACAATGATATGAAAATCACTCAAGAAAAATTCTGGAAAGAATACATGGAAGCTTAATAACATGTCACTAAACAATGAATGGGTCTACTGAGAAATCAAAGAACACACTGAAACACACATGGAGACAAATGAAAATGAAAACACAATGATCCAAAATTTGGGGGATACAGCAAAAATTGTTATAAGAGGAAAGACTACAGCAATATAGGCCTACCTCAAAAAATAAGAAAAATCTCAAACAACCTAATCTTAAACCTAAAGGAGAAAGAAAAAAGAAACAAAGCCCAAAGACAGTAGGAGGGAGGAAATAACACAGATTAAAGCAGAAATAAATACATAGAGACTAAAAAACCCAATAGGACAGATCACTGAAACCAGGAGCTGGTTCTTTGAAAAAATGAACAAAACTGATATAAGTCTTTAGCCAGACTCATCAAAAATAAAAAAAAAAGAGAGAAATCAAAATCAGAAATGAAGTAGAAATAACACCAGAGACATACAAAGGATTATAGGAGATTATTATGAAAAACTATATACCAATAAATTGGACAATCAAGAAATGGATAAATTTCTAGAAATACATAATCTTTCAAAACTGAATCAATCAGAAATAGAAAATGTGAACAGACCAATTACTAGCAATGAAACTGATCACTCCCAAAGAACAAGTAGAGGACCAGATGTTATTCTACCAAACATTAAGGAATTAATACCTATTCCTCTCAAACTATTCCAAAAAATAGAAGAGGAAGGAAACCTTCCAAATTCGTTCAACGGGACTAGCACTATCCAGATACCAAAATCACATAAAGACACTATGAAAAGGAAAACTACAGGCCATTTCTGATGACCATGGATGCAAAAATCCTCAAGATATTAGCAAACTGAATCCAACGATACATTAAAAAAATTATTCACCATGATCAAGAGGGATATATTCCAGGAATGCAAAGATGATTTGATATTCGCAAAATCAATGTGAACCACCACATTCACAAAATGAAGGATAAAAACCACATTATCTTCTCAATATGCAAAAAAAAAAAAAACCATTCAAAGTACAACACCCATTCATGATAAAAACTCTAACAAGTAGATTTAGAGGAAACATACCTTAGGCCATGTATGATTTTATTCCTCCCTCTCATATGAGCCTGACCAACCTCTTGTCTTAAAATTTTAGGGCTAATAATATGGTTTTCATATATAGTCAACAGTCAAAATCTTAATTTTGTGGTGTTAACTTTGCTGTAATTATTTTTTTTTATTTTTAACTTTGCTGTAATTAATGTAAAACCATGTTACTACAAAATGGTTCAGGTTAAGAGGCAAGACAAAGCAAAACAAAACAGGTATATGCAGTTCTTACCATATAACTATATCACAAAATAAATTTAGAACACTAAACAAAGGTGACGCTTTTATGTAAATAAATTTTCTCAATTAAAAAAAAAAGGCATGGCATTTGTTAACTTTTACTGCCTTCATACTACCACCACAAATCTGTAAACTTACTCCATGTCAAACCAGTTAAGTTAGGATACTTGGGAATAAGATCCAGATACCGGTACTTTAATTACTATTACTACTTTTAAAGGTACCCAAGTGATTGTAATGAACAGCCAGGGATGAGAATCACTGCCTTGGACTATATTCATATATTAATAAGGCAAAAACTGCAAAACGAACAAACAGTAGGCTTTTGCTCAAGACACTAACCAATTCTAAAAGATACACCAAGTAAGCATTGACTAGAGCAAGACAAATGCTATAATATTGTTTACTTCCCCGTGAAACACTGCTTACAGCCACACACTCTTATTTTTGAAATCCTCCTTTAAAGGCAAAATTTTAGTTTTAATAAAATTCAGTACTACCATCACAAAAAACTGAAAAAACTTTGAATATGAAGTAGCAATATGAAGAAAATGCTCTACTGTTAGGCGAACAAAAGGAAAAACTTAATTGCTGAATAGAATTCAGAAATGGGGCATAACTACTTAATAGGTCTACTAAAGGCTTGCCCTTAAATGTAGGGATTTAAAAGTAAGAAAGTATGGCTAGAATATGATGAAAGCAGAGTATTACATTATTTAGACCTCTTCAATAAAAACAATTACGATGCACTCAAATATATAAGTGAGCCATTCTTCCAACCATTAACTGCATCCAGTATCATATTTTAAAACCAACTTTACTCCTTTTTTATAGTGGACAAATACATCATGCAGAACCTATTTTTTAGCAAATTTTGGTCAGTTAATGCTTAGGGAAAATTTTTTCAACCAAAACTGTATGTTTAGTAACCTGCTGATATCTTACATCTTAATTCATTATTCGTCATCAAATCATTTCTGTATTTTCTGGGGCACCTGGGTGGCTCAGTTAGTTAAGTGTCTGCCTTTAGCTCAGGTCCTGATCCTAGGGTCCTGAGATCGAGTCCCGTGTCAGGCTCCCTGCTCAGCGGGGAGGCTGCTTCTCCTTCTCCAGCTCCCTTCTTGCTTGTGTTCCCTCTCCTGCTGTCTCTGTCAAATAAATAAAATCTTAAAAAATAATCATTTCCATTTTTAAAAATTTTTTTTAAAGTGCATAGAATGCTAGAAGCAACAAGCTACAATTACACATGGACAATTAGGGCACTAAATTTTTTGAGATCTAGTAGTAAAGCTTTTGTCCAGATTTCACTTCAAGTCACTGAAGCAGCAGAAGTCTAAGGCAACTGGTTTATCTTTTGATACCACCATACACTTTGACTAACAGCATTCTTGCAAAGAAACAATGAATGAATATGGAGGATTAGGGAAATAAATTCAACTTTACTCTTCTAGCAAATGAAGCTGGTAAATATAATTCTCTAACATTATATCCTTGAGATTACACTATTTTTAGGTCTTTTCTAATGAACTCTGGAAAAAAAAACAAAGCAACGACTATGTCTAAGCTTAGAAGCTAAGTATAAAGCTTATTCTACTAAAGTGCTATTTATTTTTGTATCTTTAGTTTCTGCCTTGAGATTGAGAAAGCTATGAAACAAGCAAGGAAACATCTACCTTAATTTAAGTTCTGAGAAAGTAAGAATACATTGGGGGAATCTTTCATTAAGATAAAATCACTGTTCCATTAAAAAGCTCATTGAAAATATATTAAAGTACAACAAAATGAAACAAAACCAAGAAATAAAATGTTTCTCTGACATCACCGCATTCTAAATTAGACCATTCCAACTACAAAATCTGAGGGAAAACAGAACAAGGTTTCTTCCAAGATTGTGATGAATATAGAATTTGTTCACGTACCTAAAACAAAGAGACTTTCATAACCAAGAGTTAGGACTATAATGACTAGACTTTCACCTGAAAACAAATACACCCACAGATATACCCCCTTCCTCATCTATAGTTACTGGTATGAATAATCCAGGGTCATCATCTGGGAACAATACATTCAATTCTACTGATATTTAGGAAATATCACAAAATGAATGGAAATAACCTGACACGACACCACTATATTTCCTGAGGTCAAAACATCCAAAGAATTGGTAAAAATGACCCTGCGCTTGAATATCTTTTTCTTTCCCCTAGAGATTTTATCTATTTATTTGATAGAGAAAGAGAGAGATCCCAAGTAAGCATAGCGGCAGGCAGAGAGAGAGGGAGAAGCAGGCTCCCCCTGAGCAGAGAGCCCAATGTGGGGCTTGATCCCAGAGCCCTGGGATCATGACCTGACCCAAAGGCAGACGCTCAACTGACTGAGCCACCTAAGTGCCCCCGAGCTTACTAGCTTCATAAGTAGTTTTTTTTTTTTTTAAAGATTGTATTTATTTGTATTTATTTGACAGAGACACACAGAGAGAGGGACCACAAGCAGAGGGAGTGGGAGAGGGAGAAGGAGTCTTCCCGCTGAGCAGGGAGCCTGATGTGGGGCTGGATTCCAGGGCCCTGGGATCATGACTTGAGCCAAAGGCAGCCACTTAATGACTGAGCCACCCAGGCGCCCCTAGTAAGTAGTTTTAAAATAAAACCAACTAGCCCCTTGGTAATAAGTAAAAATATTTTAGAAAATGGCAAAGTAGTATACAGTACTCAATAAAAAATTCCATGTCTTTTTGCTTCTAAATGTTCAAAAAATACAACCCATTTTCCTCTTAATTTGAAGAACTGAGATCCAGACAAAATATGGTTCAACACCCAAATATTCAATAGCCTCAAAAAAAAGACCACAGGGGTACTATTATATGGCAGCACAAGCTGCTTTTCTTTTCTTTTTTTTTTATTTTTTTAAAGATTTTATTTATTTATTTGACAGAGAGAGAGAGAGATCACAAGTAGGCAGAGAGGCAAGCAGAGAGAGAGGAGAAAGCAGGCTCTCTGCGGAGCAGAGAGCCCGATGTGGGCCTCGATCCCAGGACCCTGAGATCATGATCTGAGCCGAAGGCAGAGGCTTTAAACCACTGAGCCACCCAGGCGCCCACAAGCTGCTTTTCAAAAGAGAATTCAATTGTTAGTGTTATTACCATACCAATAATGAACATCACTATTTGTCACAAAATGGGAAATTATGATCATCTTTAAGAAAGGCTGCAAATATCCGAAATAAAAAACTAGCGCAAATTACATTATGGTTGCTCTCTATTAAAACCAAAGGTAATCACCTCATATACACTAAGATACAAAAATAGAACTATAATAATCCAAAAGCTTAAATATCTTAAATATTAAGAGTGTCAATATGAAAGTGAAACAAAAGACACTAGGCTGTTCCACATTTTGATATTTTGCCCACTTTTGACAAGTACATTATCAATTTTAGTACTCATTACAGTACCCAAATGAGCTTTTAACACATTTCTTCAAAAGGAGAACTGAAAACGCAGTTTGTACCTAAGGGGTACGCTTTTATGAGAAGTTATCCTCTTTACCGCCCCTTCTCCTCTCCCCCACCATCGACTAAGGGACTACCTACCTTGTAACTAGTAGAAGTATACTGTAGCGTGCTTTTCTTGAGGCTACCAGTTTTTCAAGCATCTTTACTCACATTTCCAACCCAATAAATCAATAGATACTGAAGGTTTTATTGCCTAAATCTTTTCAGATCTGTTCCTTCTCCATTTTTACTACCAATATGTTGGCTTAAGCCCTTTTATCTTGCCTCTGGAAAACAGCAATATAAGTTATTTTTCTGGCAACAGTATTCCCTCTATCCTACCAACTATCCTTTATACTGACGACAAAATTCAGTGAAATACAAATCTGATGCCAGTTGTTCATAATCTTTTAATTTTGTCCCCTGCTTACAGGACAGAGTCCAAACTTCTTTTCAAGACATACAGGCCCTACTCTTCCTAACCAGCATCATCTATCATCATAACCCAGCTATTTATCTAAGATGGCCATCTTTTTCATAACTGCCTTTTCACTAACTTTTCCTTCTGTCAGAGAGGACTTTCTCCTAATTACTTTCCAAGTTAGCATAAACAGCAACTTCTATATAACCAAGTGGTGATATTTACCTCAACCGTCAAAAGGTTATATGTCCCTTTCATAGCACCTGAGTATGTTTTGTTTATAGCACACTTCTCACTGAATTCTTTAAAGAAACCAATGCATCTGGTAATAATAAACTATACAGAAGGGTATAAAAGTTTACCTCTGCCTCCCACCTGCCATTCAATAACTTTTGAACTATTTTAGTTCTTCTGTTGGTCACTTTCATAGTGATTAATGTGGTTATATCTATAGTTCTGAATACATCAACTTTAAGAGATTTATTGACCTTGTCCTCTTTCCAGCTTCTATTTACTTTATTTCTAACTCTTTTAGTAGGTACCTTCCTAACACTGGATACTATGTTTTAGCCTAATAAAATATCCTGCCATCTGCATTCTATTTCCATGGCTATTTCTTCTACTTGACTCCTTGAGAACAGTGACTACGGTCTTACTTTGACATTCTCAAAGCCTATACCAAGAAGTATTTAGTGTATAAACAAAATCTATTTAGACTCTGAGATAGGTATGTCTAGGAAATGTAATTGTAAGGCAGCCTGGAAAGAGAACATGAATTACTTTAAGGGTTTATTTCCTTTTTAAATATTATAATCTGCAAATGTGATTAAAATGTCTTAATATGCTTAGATAGAACCTTGATCCTAATTTGTAAATACTTAAAAAAACCTGACATTTTAAAATTAATGACAGATGAAATGCTACATTTAGAAAATACTAAAAAATTAAGTATTTTCAGTTCAGTTAAATTAACTACACAAAATACTTTAAGACTTCTGTAACATAGATATGATACATATGTTTATAACCATTTACTAGTGGAATGACTTTAGGTAAGATCTCTATGCCTTTGACTCAACTATAAAATGCAGATAATAATGGTACTTACTGTAGAGTTCTGAAGATTATATAAATTAATTCAGATAAAGGACTTGGAACAGCACCCTTCATTTAATAACAAATGTTAGTGACTATTATTAAGTAAATATTTGTGTTGCTATGCAGGAGTCTTAGTGATTCTTTCAGTGAATTAGAACTGCTGCCAAACATTATTCACATCTTTAAAAAAAAAGCTTCTTAGTGAATAATGTTTTTATGTTATAATTAGAATAATCTGTTGAAGATTTATATTTGTTTCCTTTGAAGAAATCAGTTCATGTATTGATGCTACAGACACACTACAAAAATGAAGCTATTTTAAGGAACTGTGAAATTTCTTTAGTGACTACAATTTCACGCACAGTTGGCTTAACCTCCATTTCATCCTTCCATGTTTTACACACCAGTAGCATCTTCTACTAGTAGTAGATAGGCTAAAGCTTAATACATGCCACTTTCCTGAATAATGCTGCATAAGCTGACTTCTAAATTACTCTAAATTGGCTACAGATCTTCCATGTAAATTGAACAGAACTAAATGTTCTGCTGTTCTTTTACCTGAATTATGAATTACTACGTAACTTATTTAAAATGTTTGTTTGGGCCTTCAATAGGCCAAATTTGTTAACATATCCTTGAAAAACACCAGGTAATGGGAGTCATTAAAGTCTATGGTATATTGAAAAATAAAGATTAAGTAATTTAAAATAAAAGCTAGTGATGGGGTGGCTGGGTTATGGACATTGGGGAGGGTATGTGCTATGCTGAGTGCTATGAAATATGCAAACCTAATGATTCACAGACCTGTACCCCCGGGGCAAATAATACATTATATGTTAATTAAAAAAATATTAAAATCTGTTTAAAAAAAACTAGTGATGGAATTGTGTTAGCTATAAATGCATAAAGAACTTTCAAAAAGTCAGTCTGGTGTTTTATACTTAACTCATTCATTTTCTTCAAGTCTGTGAAGTAGGTATTCACATTTTCAAGATGAGAGACAAAACAGAGGTTTAAAAACGTGGGGCTCTAGGGTGCCTAGGTGGCTCAGTTGGTTACACATCTGCCTTTGGCTCAGGTCATGATCCCAAGGTCCTGGATCTAAGTGCTGCTTTTGGCTCCTTGCTCAGTGGGAGGACCTGCTTCTCCCTCTACCTCTGCCCATCTCACCCACTTGTGCTTGTTCTCTCAAACAAAATCTTTAAAAAAATAAAAATAAAAACTTGGGAACCTGGAGTCAAACAGACTTGAGATGAAGCCAGGTTATGGCACCTAATTGCTTGGGTAACTCTGGATAGATACCACCCTAGTTTCCTCTTCTGTTAAATAGGGATAGTAGTATTACATTATAGAGTTGTTATGAGGATTAAATAATGTAGGTAAGATACTTCAGTGTATAACCAAGGTACAATAAACACTCAAAGGTGAGCCAGTGTAATTACTATAACCAAAGTAAAGATTCCAAAGTAATTTGCTAACTCAAAGTCATAAAACTAGTAGTTAAGATAATCACTAAACTCTTTTGGAAACTTTTATAAACAGGGAAAAGCTGATAAACTAATATACTACATACATATTAATATTTCCTCTCTACTGTCTCTGGCTTGGTGAGAATGCATGTAAATGTGAAGGAAAAGTATTATACATAGAAAATGGAAATGCTACTATAGGCTATATAAAGTGGGTCAATTAGCATTAGTCTAATTCCAGTTAAGTAATGGAGTGGGAAATGGAAGGGATCTAACTATATTCCTAAAATTTTTTATGTACTATTTAGGTCCATTTTTCAAATTTAGTGTAATACAATCATTACCAAAGATAAATATTTTTAAATTTTTAATATTATCAGAGTAGTATATTTTCAAGTGAAAATAAAAGCCCTTTATCAAATACCTGAACTCTTGAGCTATTTTCCAAAACCAGTTATGGTATAATTTGTTGATCTGCAGCCTAGGCTATTACTTGTATTCTGTGAATGAGACCAAGCCGTTCCAAAATTCAAATAAAAGAAATTAAAAAAAATCAACTTTAAGCTTTTCCCTTCCAAAATTTACTTAAACCTTTGAAATCTGTTACCATGTGTTAGTTTACAAAGATAAGCAGAAGAGACCTAGGTGAGGGACCTAATCAATGCGGACATTAGTAATATGTCAGAACTAGAGTTCAGAATGATAATTATCAAGGTACTAGCTGGGCTCGAAAAAAGCATGGAAGATACTAGAGAATCCCTCTCTGGAGAAATAAAAACCCTTTCTGTAGACATAAAAAAACTAAAACTAAGTTGAAATCAAAAAAGCTATTAATGAGGTGCAATAAAAAATAGAGGCTCTTACTGCTGGAATAAATGAGGCAGAAGAGAATACTAGTGGTACAGAAGACCGAATGATGGAGAATAAAGAAGTTGAGCAAAAGAGAGACAAACAACTACTGGACCATGAGGGGAGAATTCGAGAGATTAAGTGACACCACAAGGCAAAATAATATTAGAATAATTGAGATTCCAGAAGAAGAGAGGGGTAAAAGGTATATTGGAGCAAATGATAGTATAGAATTTCCATAATCTGGCAAAAGGAACAAGCATCAAAATTCTGGAGGCACAGAAAACCCCCCTCAAAATCAATAAAAATAGGTCCACACCCTGTGATCTAATAGTAAAACTTACAAGTCTTAGTGGCAAAGAGAAAATCCTGAAAGTAGCTTGAGACAAGAGGACTGTAACATACAATAGCAGAAATATTAGACTGGCAGCAGACCTACCCACAGAGACCTGGCAGGCCAGAAAGGTCTGGCATGATATATTCAGAGCACTAAACAAGAAAAACATGCAGCCAAAAATACTATATCCAGCTAGACTGTCACTGAAAATAGAAGGAGAGATAAAAAGCTTCCAGGACAAACAAAAACTAAAAGAATTTGCAAATACCAAACCAGCCCTACAGGAAATACTGAAAGAGGTCCTCCAAGCAAAGAGAGAGCCTAAAAGTAACAGACCAGAAAGGAACAGAGACAATATACACTAACAGTCACCTTACAGGCAATACAGTGGCACTACATTCTTATCTTTCAATAGTTACCCTGAATGTAAATGGGCTAAATGCCTCAATCAAAAGACAAAGGATATCAGAATGGATTAAAAAACAAGTCCCACTGATAGGCTGTCTACAAGAAACTCAGTTTAGACCCAAAGACACCTCCAGATTTAAAGTGAGGGAATAAAAAACAATTTACCATCCTAATGGACATCAAAAGAAAGCTGGGGTGGCAATCCCTATATCAGATAAATTAGATTTTAAGCCAAAGACTATCATAAGAGATGAGGAAGGACACTATATCATACTTAAAGGGTCTGTCCAACAAGAAGATCTAACAATTTTAAATATCTATGCCCCTAACATGGGAGCAGCCAATTATATAAACCAATTAAGAACAAAATCAAAGAAACACATCAATAATAATACAATAATAGTAGGGGACTTTAACATCCCCCATACTGAAATGGACAGATCATTTAAGCAGAAGATCAACAAGGAAATAAAGGCTTTAAATGACACCCTGGACCAGATGGACATCACAGATATATTTAGAACATTCCACCCCAAAACAACAGAATGCACATNCACATTCTTCTCTAGTGCACATGGAACATTCTTCAGAATAGATCACATCCTGGGTCACAAATCAGGTCTCAACAAGTACCAAAAGACTGGGATCATTCCTTGCATATTTTCAGACCACAATGCTCTGCAACTAGAACTCAACCACAAGAGGAAAGTTGGAAAGAACTCAAATACATGGATGCTAAAGAACATCCTACTAAAGAATGAATGGGTCAACTGGGAATTAAAGAAGAATTAAAAAAATTCATGGAAACAAATGAAAATGAAAACACAACTGTTCAAAATCTTTGCGACAAGCAAAGGTGGTCCTGGGAGGAAAGTATATAGCAATACAAGCCTTTCTCAAGAAACAAGGAAGGTCTCAAGTACACAACCTAACCCTACACCTAAGGGAGCTGGAGAAAGAACAGCAAAAAAAGCCTACACCCAGCAGGAGAAGAGAAATAATAAAGATCAGAGCAGAAATCAATGAAATAGAAACCAAAAGAACAGTAGAACAAATCAACGAAACTAGGAGCTAGTTCTTTGAAAGAATTAATAAGATTGATTAACCCCTGGCCAGACTTATCAAAAAGAGAAAGGACCCAAATTAATAAAATCATGAGTGAAAGAGGAGAGATCACAATCAACACCAAAGAAATACAACTAAAAGAACATATTACAAGCAACTCTACACCAGTAATTTTAACAATCTGGAAGAAATGGATGCATTCCTAGAGACATATAAACTATCAAAAGTGAACCAGGAAGAAATAGAAAATCTGAACAGACCCATAACCAGTAAGGAAATCGAAGGAGTCATCAAAAATCTCCCAAAAAAACAAGAGCCAGGGGCCAGACGGCTTCCCAGGGTAATTCTACCAAGCATTTAAATAAGAATTAATACCTATTCTCCTGAAACTGTTCCAAAAATAGAAATGGAAGGAAAACTTCCAAACTCATTTTATGAGGCCAGCCTTACCCTGATCCCAAAAGACAGGCAAAGACCCCATCAAAAAGGAGAATTACAGACCAGTATCCTTGATGAACATGGATGCAAAAATTGTCACCAAAATACTAGTCAATAGGATCCAACAGTACAATAAAAGGATTATTCACCACGAACAAATGGGATTTATTTCTGGGTTGGTTCAACATCCGCAAATCAATGTGATACAATACATTAATAAAAGAAAGAACAAGAACCATATGACACTCTCAATAGATGCTGAAAAAGCATTTGACAAAGTACAGCATCCTTTCTTGATCAAAACTCTTCACAGTGTAGGCACAGAGGGTACATACCTTAATATCATCAAAGCCATCTACGAAAAACCCACAGCCAATATCATTTCCCATGGGGAAGAATTAAGAGCTTTTCTCCTAAGGTTAGGAACACAGTAGGGATGTCCACTATCACCACTGCTCTTCAACATAATACTAGAAGTCCTAGCCTCATCAGTCAGACAACAGAAAGAAATAAAAGGCATCCGATTCCGCAAAAAAGAAGTCAAACTCATTCGTTGCAGATGATATGATACTTTATGTGGAAAACCCATAAGACACCACTCCAAAACTGCTAGAACTCATACAGGAATTCAGTAAAGTGACAGGATATAAAATCATTGCACAGAAATCAGTTGCATTTCTCTACACTGACAACAAAACAGAAGAAAGAAATTAAGGAGTCGATTTCATTTACAATTGCACCCAAAACCATAAGATATCTAGGAATAAACCTAACTAAGGAGGCAAAGAATCTATACTCCAAAAACTATAGAGTACTCATGAAAGAAATTGAGGAAGACACAAAGAAATGGAAAAACATTCCATGCTCATGGATTGGAAGAACAAATATTGTGAAAATGTCTATGCTACCTAGAGCAATCTACATATTTAACACAATCCCCATCAAAATACCATCAATGTATTTCAAAGAAATGGAAAAAATAATCCTAAAATTTATATGGAACCAGAAAAGACCCCGAATAGCCAGAAGAATGTTGAAAAAGAAAACCAAAGTTGGTGGCATCACAATTCCAGACTTCAAGCTCTATTATGAAGCTGTAATCATCAAGACAGTATGGTAATGGCACAGAAATACACAGATCAATGGAACAGAATAGAGAGCTCAAATGGACCCTCAACTGTATGGTCAACTAATTTTCGACAGAGCAGGAAAGGATGTCCAATTGAAAAAAGACAGTCTCTTCAACAAATGGTGTTGGGAAAATTGGACAGCTACATGCAAAAGAACGAAACTAGACCATTTCCTTACACCACACACAAAAATAGCCTCAAAATGGATGAAAGACCTCAATGTGAGACAGGAATCCATCAAAATTCTTGATAACACAGGCAGCAACCTCTTTGACCTCACCCGCAGGAACCTCTTCCTAGAAACATCACCAAAGGCGAGGGAAGCAAGGGAAACATGAACTATTGTGACTTCATCAAGATCAAAAGCTTTTGCACAGCAAAGGAAACAGTCAACGAAACCAAAAGACAGCCAACAGAATGGGAGAAGATATTCACAAATGACATATCACATCAAGGGCTAGTATCCAAAGTCTATAATGAACTTATCAAACTCAACACCCAAAGGACAAATAATCCAGTCAAGAAATGAGAAGACATGAACAAGACATTTCTCCAAAGACATCCAAATGGCCAACAGACACATGAAAAAGTGTTCAACATCACCTAGCATCAGGGAAATACAAATCAAAAGCACAATGAGATACCACCTCACACCAGTCAGAATGGCTAAAATTAATAAATCAGGAAAGGACAGATGTTGGCAAGGATGAGGAAAAAGGGGAACCCCTCTTACACTGTTGGTGGGAATGTAAACTGGTCCAGTCACTCTGGAAAACAGTATGGAGGTTCCTCAAAAAGTTGAAAATAGAGCTACCCTTCGACCCAGCAATCACACCACTGGGTATTTACCCTAAAGATACAAATGTTGTGATCTGAAGGGGCACGTGCATCTGAATGTTTATAGCAGCAATGTCCACAATAACCAAATTACGGAAAGAACCTAGATGTCCATCAACAGATGAATGGATAAGGAAGATGTGGTATATATACACAATGGAATATTATGCAGCTATTAAAAAATGCAATCTTGCCATTTACAATGACGTCGATGGAACTAGAGGGTATAATGCTAAGGAAAGTAAGTCAGAGAAAGACAATTATCGTATGATTTCTCTGTTATGAGGAATTTGAGAGGTAAGGAGGGGAGTCGTTGGGGGGAGGGAGGGAAAAAATGAAACAAGATGGGATCGGGAGGGAGACAAGCCATAACAGACTCTTAATCTCATGAAATAAACTGAGGGTTGCTGGGAGGGGGGGGGAGTGCTGCAGGGGTAAGGATAGGGTGACTGGGTTCTGGACACTGGGGAGGATATGCACTACGATGAGTGCCGTGATATGTGTAAGCCTGATTATTCACAGACTCGTACCCCTCAGGCAAATAATACATTATATGTTAATTTAAGAAAATCTCATTCTAGCTAGTATTTGTGATGCTTACTGTCCTTTATGAACAGAATGGGTGAGGGACAATGAGACCTAATAAAAATAATGGAATACATATTTACAGAATAAGAGATTTCAAGAACATTTCACGCTATTGTTTTTTTAAAAAAAATTTTTTTAAAGCAAATTTTATGCTTCTGGCTATCAAAGACTAAATTCAGCCTGTTAAATGTAAGCAGTACTAAAAAGGATTAGCCTCATCTCTGGAAAGGCTTATAAACCATATACTAAGCAAGAACCACAATAAGTGATTCTTGTTACACTTCTTTATTATATATAAATTGCTAAAACACTCCTGTATATAAAGTAATTTTCTAGAGAATTTATATACACAATGATTTATACAGACACATACACAGACATGTTTAAATACTTTTAATGTTTTTAAGGTAAGGCACTAGTCTATGCAGATTTTACTTTTATTAAAGTAAGACTAAATTAAACTATGATTTCAAAATTAAGCCTTAAGCCAGGGGTGAGGTAGAAAAAAATACTGTATATAATGTTACATACAATCATGTACCAGTAATCTAGACAGTAGTACTGGACACGTTAAATTAAGTATTACTTCTATACTTGAATGTGGTTTGCATCTAAATGGAGGCTTGCCCAACGTGCCTCCTTTTGTATGTCCAGCAATATTTCTAAGTGTTTCTGACATGTTTTGGTTCTACCATTCATCGATTTTGTGCACAGTGTGTTAGCAAATGCTTAATGAGAAGTACACTGTAGAAATGAGGGGCAGAGAGTCAAGAAAAAAACAACAGATACAGCATCAAAGTTGTATTAGGATACAGGCTCACTTGAACTTACAATTATTTCAGCTTGTAATTAGTTAGGCATATATTAACTGGTAGATCATTTGCTGATGATTACTGCTGAACTGTAAGTGCTGAGAAGTGTCAAGATACCACACAGAGCTCAATTAATAATTAAAACTGAATAGGAATATAATTTGAGAAGCATGTGATTCAAGCTTGGTTGTAAAAGTATAACATAAAAATGGTATGCTATGAAGGATTTCTGAAAAACAGAAGTAAAAATAGCTTTTATATGCACCTGGTTTACAATTTAGGAAAATTTGATAGCACTTAAAGGATAGAGCCTCTCAATTTACCCTAATTATAAGACGCTCAGTGTGACAAACATTGTTTATTACCAGAAAACACCCCTTGTTATTCAATTCTGTTAAGTGTTGTGTCTCGGGAAATAATCATTGTTGGCTAAGTAGTAGTATGGACCATAGAATAATAGCATTATGATTAGAGGATGACATATAGATTCCTTTGGCAATTTGTACCACATGAATATCTCAAAAAGAAATAAAAAATCCTCCCAAAAATCAAGAGGGAAGGATCTTTCTAAACTAGTTAAGTCCTACATCTTAAACCTATTTAAAATCAAGTTTTTAAAACTTGTTTAGAGATGACCTTTCATGCATGAAGACTAATTCATAAGTACAGAAATCTTTTTTTTCTTTTTTTAAGATTTATTTCTTTGACAGAGAGTGAGTGAGAAAGCACAAGCAGGGGGGAGTGGCAGAGGGAGAAGCAGGCTCCCCACTGAGCTGGGAGCCCAGTGCAGGGCTTGATTCCAAGACCCCAGGATCATGACCTGAGCCGAAGGCAGATGCTTAACTGACTGTGCCACCCAGCCACCCCTAGAAATCTTCTAAACATGAAAATATATCAATGGTATATGTGAACCAAGAAAATGAAAAACACAGAAGACTTAGAAGCTATTTTGGGGACAGCAGGAATTTCAGGTTCATAACTGAGAAATCAAATATTAAATTTTGGTTAAATATTAAGATTTTTAAAGCTTTATTTTTTTAGAATAAAACTATATTTGGTGTTAAAAATAAACCTTTACTGCCTAGTCAGATACAAAAACCTTTACTACCTAGTAAGATACAATTACAGAAAACTTTACAAACTATAATACCTCAAAACAGAATTCAGTATGTACAAGTGAAAAAGAATGTGAAAAGGAAACCGAACAGAAATGCTAACTTTTTTTCTCATTCCAAACACAGAGGACTCACTGATTCAGTTTTATTTGGCTTATATAAATGATCTTTTCAGGCCACTTCTTAATTTTAAAAAGTGTAGGGGCTCTTATGAAGAAATTTAAGAATTGAGCAAGTTAAATATTAATTTGAACAGTGGGACAAAAGAGCAGATTTTACTGGATAGTCAGAACTACCTATCCTTAGCTGTTTTCAGGTGTTAAAGATGAGATTAGGTGTCTATAAATATTAGTAACAGTCATGTAAGTTAACAGACCATATTCTTTGTTAACTAGATAAAAAGTTTATTTATCACCTATAATTATGTGCCAGGTAGTACGTGCTATATTTCCCTTTTTTTTAAAGATTTTATTTATTTGGCAGAGAGAGAGAGAACGTGCGCGTGTGACAGAGGAAGCACAAGAGGCGTGAGGGGCATAGGGAGAAGTGCACTCCCCGGTGAGCAGGGAGCCTGATCCCAGGACCATGACCTGAGCTGAAGGCAGACGCTTAACCGACTGAGCCATCCAGGCATCTTAGGTGCCATAGTTTCATCTCAAATTTCATTGTAAGACTGAGTTCTTATTACAAATGAACAGAAGCACATTCATGTGGCCCGAAGGATCCAAGCATGCTATAGTAATTTTGCAACTCCTCTGCTAAACCACCATGATAGAATGGGGTTCTGGTATATAAACCTTAACTTTTCCTTCCTAGCTGCTTTAACTGGTCTAGTGGCCCAGAAAGAAATCAGTTGACTTTCTAAAACTACAAAATGTAAAAGCTAGAGATTTTATATTTAAGTTGATGAGGCAATTTAACATTTCACCTTATCTCAATCACACCACCTAATGAAAGAAAGATACTAGAAAACAATACCTTTTTTGTTTCAAATTGTGCTTCTTCCTGACAGCATCCTCTACAGTCAGGATCCAGCTGAAGCAGGTTAAACTGTCCAAGAAGATCACAAGAGCTGCAGAGCAAGTTGCTGGAGAAGCCTAACTCTCTGCAAGCCTCTGATGAAAACTCTGCCCCGAACGCAGACACCTGAAAATAAACAAAATGAGAAATAAAACACGATTCCATATTTATGTTGGAAAGCAATAGTTCTTACATAAAACAGATTGAGGTAAGATGAATGACTTATGCAACCAATCAGAACAACCAGCAAAAGCAGGCTTTCAAAAATATCTGTTCTTTTCCCTTATCCATTCTCTCATGCATGTCTTGGTGAATATGGTATACTTTCATTTGAGGTCAATCCCTCTACCCATACTTTGGAGCTTATCTTCTGCCATTTGCACAGGGATTTAATTTAATTGATAAAACTCAATTCTCCAGCATATTCAAACCTTACAGTTCTATTGCTCTCCCCACATTCTGTCATTTCTGAAGTGTTACTATAGCCTAGCTTCTGACCCTACCACTCAACTAAACTTGCCAAAAATCACTAGATGCAAAGGCATTCAAAAGGCTCCAGCTGTTCTTCCATGGGGTTGTTCTCCTTCTTAAGTGCTGCTGTTTCCCATTTCTATTTCTGGCTCTCTCTTTGCTTTACATATTTTCTATAGATGACTGTGTCTTCCCCAAGGCTTCAAATACCACTTATTGAAAACTCCTGAGTCTTTTACTTGAGTGTTGAACTTCCAAAGGCAACAGCCTAACTGACCTCATTTATATGTTCCATTGGCACTACAAATTCAAGATCTCCAACACTGAAACTTATCTTTTCTGCTTAGATCTAATCCTCCCAATGCACCTTATACTCTTAGTAAAATGGCACCATTTTCCCTATCTAGCTGCCCAGGTTAGTCATCCTATTCTATATCCTCTGCCATTCTTACAAGCAATTAATTAACAAGTTTTTACAATTCTGTTTCTTAAAGAGCATTCAAATAATTTCTTGGCTCAGTGGCTTAAATGGTCACTGCCAGTCCTACTTCTCCAACCCCATTCCACTTTTCAGCAATAATGAATTCATGGAAGAATAAAATTCCTACTCATACATTTGCTCATACTTTTCCTACATCTAAGGCTCCCTTTTCACCTTTTTAATTTCAACTTATTTCCAAGAACCTGATCAGTACCAGTCTTCCAGGAAGCTTTTTCTAGGGGGGAAAAATCTGATCCTAATCTTTACCCATAGTGCTTTTCAGAGAAATAAATTTGTGCACAGTTCTAAGATAGCACCACTCATGAAACTGTACTACGTAAATGCAGAATTGACTGACTCTGTAATACTGTGAACTCTTTATGGCAAGCTTTAAACTATTATTACTCTGTATTTAAAGCACTTGTGCTAGTTCCCATGCGTGCTGAACAAATGAATTGGTGAAAACTACAGCCTTGAGTAGGGGGAATTTCAGATTGTTTGACTTCAGTTGGTTGATCGTCTAGATCAAGGGTACATAAACTTTATGGAGATGACCAGATAGTAACCGTGTTAGGTTTTGGTGGCTAAATGGTTTCTGTTGCAACTACTCAACTCAGGTATGACAGCACAAAAGCAGCAAAGACAAAAATAAATGAGTAAATAAACTTCACATCAACAGGGCCAGCTGGACTTGGCCCACCAGCTATAGTTTGTCAAACCTTCTAGACAAACCAGATAGATAAAAACCCCAGGGCATTAACCAATGTAAAAAAGTAAGGAATGCTGGCATACTCTCCCAAAATGTTGATCATCCCGTTGATCTTGTGCCAGCCAGTCAATATCCTAGTTTGACACCTTATACATCTTTCATCTTACCTCAATAAAAATGTGGAATGTATGTAATATTCAAAATAGATCGCAGTCCTGTGGGAGATACCTAAGACATGTGCTACTGTACTAGTACTTTCAGTAATTTCTTGATTAGTAAAGTGATATGCTTGATCAATTTCACAGGTTAATTCATGTTTTCCAAAGATGGCCACACCAATATGTACACATCATCCCACGGGGGGTCTTACAATGTGACTGGTAGTCCTCTGAGTAGTAGGAGTCTATTACCTCCCCCGCCCCTTGAGTCTGGGCAGGGGCTTATGACTGATTCTGACCAAAAGAATACAAAAGGGATACTAAGTGTTTTTTGAGGGTAAGTCATAAAAACGGAAACAACCTCTGAGTGGCTAGCGCTCCTACACACTGTCTTTGCCTCTCTCAGAACACTCAACTTTGGAATTTAGCCACCATGCTGTGAGGCAACCCAAGTTACAGGGACAACATTGAGAGTCCCATGGAGAACAACTGAAGCCCCCAGCTGACAACCATCATCAATTAGTAGACATGAATAAAGAACTTCGTATTTCAGACCTGTCTTTCAGCTAAGACACCATGGAACACACAACTCACCCTGCTATGACCTGTCTCAATTGCTGACTCACAGAATCTAAAGCAAAATAACTGTTTTATATCACTTAATTTTATGGTGATTTGTTTTGCAGCCACAGTAACTAAAATAGGCAATAAAAGTGAAATCACTTTGACACCATGAACTGCTTAACAAGTATAAGAAACTGTTATTGCCAGAGCATGTTTTACAAAAGAAAAATTTCAAATGAATGATCATGCAATCATATTATTGGTTTTATTCTGGCATTTATTGAGCACCTACTGTCAGGTGGCATAAATATGCAAAACGTGTTTCTGGAGTCTGATGACATCTTGATCCTAATGCTAGCACAGAGCAATCTTCTGAATTTCTGAATAGGAATAACTACCATTTATCTCACAGTTTTGAGGATTAAAGGAGAAAAAGTACATGAAGCATCTAGTTTTCTACCCAGGACACAGTGGGTACCTGATAGATGTTTGCATTATTCACTTTCCAGTACTCTTAAAAACCATCTTAAATACAAAACACTACTTATATTTTAATTATTAGACATGGGACAGAGGAGTAGTGGAGATACAAGGTTAACTTGAGTTTCATGAGTGAATTACTTCTTTCTAGCTCTTCTATCATTAATTTTGCAGACTCAAGGCTTTTTGGGGGGGGGTGAGGGGCAGAGAGAGAGAGGTAGCCAGAGAATCTAAACAAGGCTCGATGCCCAGCACAAGCCTGGTGTGGGGCTCCATCTCACAACCCTGAAATCATGACCTGAGCCGAAATCAAGAGTAAGATGCTTAACCAACTGAGCCATCCAGGTGCCCCTTAAGGCTTTGAATCTAAGGATAGCAGAACATATTTTTAAGTACTTCACTTAATAAGTAACAAATGCTAAATAATGTAAGAGTTTGAAATTATAAATTATGCCTGTTCATTCTTCATTACTAAAAACTGAGTAACATTTAAATGTGCACCTTAAGGCTAAACATTTAAAATTTAAAATTTAAATTTAAATTTAAAATTTAAAAATAAATTAAAATTTAAAATTTAAAATTTAAAAATTTAAAATAATTTAAAATTTAAAATTTAAAATAATCAGCTACACTTGTAAGAAAGACACAGAGTCTAGGGAGGGGGGGAAAACCCTGACTGGGATAACCATTTAAGTTTAATTTCCTCAGTTCAAAGTAGGATTGACAAACTAAGAGACTCCTTTTTTCCATGCATTACTCACTGATTTTTCTGGTATTATTATTTCTTTATAGATGAGGGTTGTTGGCAGGGAAACTGGGTTAACCATATTGTAACATTACCTTTTCAGGCAAAAGTCTGGTATAGATATACATTTTATTATACATACATATGAGTAGTTTTCTCTTAACTAACTGGTCCTTAATCTCAGAAAACTCATAGATTTCTTATGTAATTGTGAATAGATTTCAAATCTGAGACTAAACCAAATAGATGGGTTTAGAGATGAACACCATGAAAATACCAGAAACACTGCCACGACAGCAGACTCTCACAAAGCACCAGATATTTTGCTGAGCACTTTACATCATTATACCATTTAATCTTAACAACTCTACAAAATAGGTTTTATCCCTATTTTATCTCCATTTTAGAGAAGGAAACAGATTTAATTAGAATAGTTAAGGTAATCTAAGAAACACAGCATAGTATATGGCAGTATCAAGATTCTAATCCTGATCAGCCCTCAAAACCCTTATTATTAACTATATTTCACAGAATTGTTGATATACAATTATCGTATATACCAATAAGAATAATAAAGATGCTGGCAAATATAATTGTGCAGCCCATTGTAATAAGATGGATGGAGGTTAACCTGTGAAGAAAAGGAAGATGAGGTGTTGAGTCTCAGAATCAAAGATACACAGTATCATTCTATACTGCTTTCAATACAGTGCCTTTTTTTTTTTTTTAAAGATTTTATTTATTTGTCAGAGAGAGTAAGAGCACAAGCAGGGGAGCAGCAAGCAGAGGGAGAAGCAGGCTCCCCAATGAGCAAGGAGCTGGATGTGGGACTAGATCTCAGGACCCTGGGATCATCATCTGAGCTGAAGGGAGACTGTTAACTGACTGGGCCACCCAGGTGTCCCAGTATAGTGTGCCCTTTTGAATGAAGCCTTGAATACCACTTACTTCTGGGGTGCTCCATCGAACAGCTCCCAAGGCCATACCAAGATACTACTTTTCTAATTCTAAAGCCTACTCAGAATGTATTCTCAGATTAAATTACTTTATATCTTCCCAGTTGTCACCTCATTGGAATGCTAGGAACTATGCATTGCTATTAATTTTAAGTCAGGCCTACACAGTAGCACTAGACAAAAAATTGTCTAGTTTAAGGGCTCAGAGGTGTAAATTAAAGTAGGAACTAAGTCATCTATCCATCTTGGTAGCTCAACCTCAAGATGGCAAGAAATTCTTCCCTCGTTCCCTTTTTATTCATCTGTCAGGTTTCAAAGATGTGTTGTTTTTTTTTTTTAAACCACTGCCAACAACTTATTCTACCTGGTCTTCCTATTTCCACCCCTGACTGTGGAAGACAATTTATTTTTGTGCACACGCATAAGCACAAGGTGGGGGTGCTGCAGAGGGACAAGCACACTCCCTGCCAAAAAGGGAGTCCAATGCAGGATTTGATTCCAGGACCCTGGGATCATGACCTGAGCCGAAGGCAGACATTTAATTGGCTGAGCCACCCAGATGTCTCTGAGGGATTTTAGTGAACAAATACATATGAGGCACAATATGAAAAAAAAAAAAACCAAAATAAGGTCTCTGTGTTCCCTTTAGCTATATTCTTGGCACAGGAGTAGGGGGAGTGGAGGGATACAAACACACACACACACACACACACACACACACACACACACGGGTATGGTGCTGTTAAGGATGTGGATCTGTGTAAAACAGTGTAAGATGATAAAAGAATATGCAAGGGAGAGAGTATATCTGATTTTGCATATCTGGAGATGGTATGTAAATTAAGCTTTGCATTTTATCTAAGCACTTAACTTCAGGCCTGGTGAAGGAGAACATGGTATGTGAGATAGGCTAAAACAAATGACCCCAATTCTTCTCCATACCTTTTGGCTCTTGCAGTAGAGGTAAGCTCTGGGAATTAGGCCTGGCTAAGCAAGCAAGTATCTGGTGAAACAGGCCTTGTTAAGGAAGTTCAGGAGAATACACTTCACCTTATAAGAAACAGGGATTTAAAAAAAAAAAAAAAGCAACAGGGAACCACTGAAGTAGTACAATAAAGTTTGAAAAAGATGACTGTGGATGCATTTGTAGAGACTGGATTAGAAAGGGAGAAAATGAGATACTGAACCCAGTTTAAGGAAGCTGTTGTGGGAATTCCAGGCAAGCAAAAATGGTGGCCTAAATTTAGGTACTGCCTGTGGACATAGATTTAAGTGGACTGGCTTGGAGATTTTCAAGGGTTTAATGACTAATTGGATTCAGAGAGTGAAAAAAAATTTAAGAGTGACTACTTGCTAGCCTGGGCAACTGGGAAGCTGACAAAGCCAACCATTTAGGTTCTGATAGTTTTAAGAGTGAACCAGGAGACTATCAATGCTAACGAGAGAGATGTTGGTGGCCTGGATGAGGGATTAACATTAAGTGCATGGATCTGAGAGATATTTAGGAAGTAAAATCAAAAAGACTTGGTAATTGCCAGATGTGAGGTATGTTAAAAAAAAAAAAAGAGAAGATGATACCCAACTTTTTGACTTATGTGGATGGTCATGGTAGTAGATTGCCTAATAGGCATAAATACCTCCTATCCTGGTTATGTAATTTCTTTGCCAACTCCTCCCATGCAGAGATGGAGTCTGTTTCTCCGTCCCCAAAATCTAGACCAGTCTTACGATTTGCTTTGACAAATATTTTGAGGTGGAAGTGATATATGTGATTTCCAAGGCTAGGCTTCAGGAGGCACTGCAGCTTTTGGTCTTTAGGATGCTGTTCTGTGACTGCCATGAAAAGAAGCTGGGCTGAGGATGAGAAGTCACACGGAGGAGAACCAAGTCACCCTTGCTGACAGCACCAACTAAGAATCAAGCCATCTTGGACCTTTCAGTTTAGCTGACCTACTAGTTCAACACAGCTACATCCACGAGCCAGAAGAAAACAGAGGAACTGCACAGCAGACCCACAAAATTATGAGAAATTGTTATTTTAAGCCAACAGATTTTGGGGTGGTTACACAACATTGATAATTAAAAGACAGAGAAATCAGAAGAAGTCAACGTGAAATGTTATTCCTTATCTTTGCATGGTGGTAGACTCTAATTAAGATTGGCAAAACAACAAACAACAAAAATTCTCCAGGAGAAAATTTAGAGAGGGGTCTCTCAGTAATTTCTAAGGAGGCACCAAATGCCTGAATAACAGAGTACTATGAAACTAATTAGAGAAGCTAAAAATCCACCTTTAAGGTATGGTTGCAAAAACAAACTGGGCATGAACTTCAAACTAAAGAAAGAAAAGCACGGGCTGTTTATGGAAGTCTTTGGTAGGCATTAACTTCCGAAAACCTTGGTGAAGTCAATGAAACTAGGTCTCCTTAGGAGAAAACTTCTCAGCAGGCTCAGTAGTGAAAAAACCTGAAGAATTAAGCTGATTAACGAAACGTGTAAAAGCTCCTGCAGCGCCTAGAAAAAAGTTATTCACATAGCAAAACATGGATCGCAAGCTTCTTAGGAAGTATCAACCAATATTAAGCTGTACATTAATGCATAGGAAAATAAGACAAAATTAGCCCTTCCCCATTCAAAGATTATAATAGAACGCGTCTGTTGTGTTAACAAAGAAGTAATTTAAAAAGTTGGTTAACACTGTCCGATTTTAAAAGAGAGGAAGGCTATCATTTTAGAAAATATATTTCAAAAATAAGTTATGCTTTAGTATAGAATAGCTCCTTTTATTGCAACAACGCTGTTTAAAACCAACCACAAACGGCACTGAAATGCATCCAGCAGCACGTGAATAACAGAGATCGGAGATAAAAGGCTGTCTAACAGTGAATTAGAGACCACTAACAACTGAGAGAAAAAAAGTAAACAGGAAGTGCACCTTGGACCAAAGACTTGGGGGCTTTCTTTTACGATTTAGGGAGACTTATCACAAAGAACGGTAGTCCCTTGTATCCTGCCTGTTTAAAAACAATCTTCATTCCTTTTTAAGATTCATTCATCCCCCCCCCCCACAACGTGCGGTTTACAGGTTGTTTTTAGCTGGAACTCTGCAAAAGAAGTACTACTCGAGATAGTCTGAAGTCAGGAGAAAGAACCGCTAGAAATCCGGGTCGGGAAAGGAAAAGCATCAAACGAGGAATGAAGCCACGTAGCATTCCTGTCGGAGCAGTCACTAAGGAAGCCCAGTCCTCCCACCCTCTCCAAGTTGTGGCTACCACGCGGGACCAAATGTTTCGTATTCCTCAGCGCAACATTCCCCACTCGCCCTGCGCTGCAGCGGAGACGATCTCCACTTACCGCTTGAAGTACAGCAGCCAAGAGCAACCGCAGCGCAAACGCCGGCCGGAGCAACCCACCCGGCCCAGCCGCCATCGCTACCATTTTCCGTAGGTTTCCGACTGCCCGGAGGACCCCTCAGCTACGGGCGTCCACTCCAGAGCCTTATCCAAAACAGGCTGCTAAAGGCCGTTGCCACCAAATCTCTTACTCTGCAGACACGGGTATTACCTAAGGGTATACTGAAACTTAAAGGTAGCCAAATATCTTTATGTTTGATATAAATATAAAGTCGCAGGGTCCTTTCGAAAACCCCTATCAGGCATTTTCCTAAACTCCCCAAATCTGTGCGGCTCCGAGCGTCTTCCTTTTATTCACGACATTTCGTCAAGCACCCAAGAGGCCCCGCCTCCGCCGGTTTCAGCCCGCCTCCTTTACCCAATCGAATGCCGCTTTGGTTGACACCCACGGCAAAGGAAACCAACCGTAACACGAGCCAAGAGTGAGGCTTCGGGTTTCTTCGGCCCAATAGGCACAACTGAACGAGAGCTGAGGGTGGAGCCTCTGGTTGCCGAGCAGCGTACGTGGATGCGTGCGCGTGGTGGCGGAGGGGGATGGGCAGGGGGCGGAGCCGAGGGCGGCGCAGCCGCAGCCGCAGCGCTGGCGGAGGAGCGCGCGGCCGGGAGCAAAGGAGGGAGGGAAGGAAGGAAGAGAAGGAGGCGGGCAGGCAGGCGGGCTCGGGGGTCGGGGACTGAGGTAGTGGAGAGGCGAGAGCCCGGCAGCCGCCTAGCGCTGTGTTGGCTGCGCGGGCTTTTGGAGGGGGCGGCCGTTGAGTCGGTCCAGGAGAAGCGGGCACCGGCGGCGTTGGTGCTGGCGCCTGGGGGCGGGGGACTGGGGAGGCGAGAAGGGGGGTCGCTGCGGTGGTTCTCTCGCTGTCGCGCTCTCCTTGCCTTTCTCCCGGCTCGGTGGGCTCCCCCCCGGCGTCTCAGTCGCCTCCGGGGCCCCGCTCCCCGCCCCCCGCGGTATGTCTTGATCCCGAGCAGCGGGTTTCATGGGGCTCCTTAGGATTATGATGCCGCCCAAGTTGCAGCTGCTGGCGGTGGTGGCCTTCGCAGTGGCGATGCTCTTCTTGGAGAACCAAATCCAGAAACTGGAGGAGTCCCGATCAAAGCTAGGTAAGGAGCAGAGCCACTCTGGGGTGAGTGGTGTGGAAGGGGCCGGGCCAGGGAGGCATGTCCACTTACTCTGGTCGCCACCTGCGGTCTGGCTCGGGGGCAAGAGGGTGAAAGAGCTTGCAGTGAGAACTGGCACTGGGGATCGAAAACACAAGCTCCAAGAATGGTGTGAATTAAGCTTGAGGGGCGTGCTGGGCTCGCGAGGTCACGGGGCAGAGGTTGCTAAGGTGGGCTTTCCCGTGCCTAAGGGTTACCAGAAGTAGGCATTCCACGGGGGAGCAGCAAAAGAAGACCGAACTCGGTAGGGAGCGGGAACTGCTGGAGGAGGCAGGAACGCTCAGCCTTCTATGTTTTCCCGAGTCTACAGAAAGCCCCGCCAGTGTCAGTCGAGAGGTATTCTAATTTGAGGTGTGGGCACCTGAATACAGATCTTTTGTGGAGCGGGTGGTTCACCAAGGGATAGATGGCCGGAAATGGAGGGAGATAGCAGGAATGATGGTGAGTAAAAGAAATACACTGTAGTGAGTTGCACTCTTGTGCTGGGGGCAGCAAGGGACCACACAACTGACGGGAGAAACAGGCTTCCAGGGTAGGACAGGAAAGCAAATAAAAAGCTTCAGCGTGGTACTGAAAGGAGGCACGAGGCTTTTAAGTACTTTTTTTTTTTTTAGTGGACCTAAATTTTATTAATATGTTGGGTCCAAGAATAGGAATGTTTGTGTATGTGGCCCCCGGGGATGTTGATGTAGTGCATTTAGGAGAGAAGGGAACGCTGAAGGGGAATTATAGTGAGATTTAAGTTGGTGAGAGGAAAAGTAAGACTATGCAATAAATAAACCGTATGCTTAAGTACCTTAAGGAGTTAACAGTGCTTACTTTAATGAGAGAAGGGGTCTGAAGTATATAATGTTGGAGTATGAAGTTGTGAAAGACCAGAAAAAGGCACAGATAATAGGTACTTTCAGATTAGTAGGAACTTTGGCATTTGGGAGGAGTTTGGGGTGGGGGAAGGAGTGTTAAAAGAATATCTGCGATACATTTTGATTTAAAATGTACATGGCACTTAAAAAGCAGTTCAAGAGACTGTAGTTTGAATATGGGAAAGTAATGTGAAGTGTTTTTGTGTGTATACTTTAACCTCAGCGTTGTTTTAAATACTTTTTGAGAAGCAAGCAATAAAATACCAGCAGCAAAATTATTTAGGCTAAGTAACAGCTATATGCTGCTATGGGTGATAATTAACATTAAGGAAAAATGTATTAGTAAATAATTGTAATATTAGAAGTATAGCTGCCTATTTGCAGTTTTGGCAGACTTTGCAAAAAGCCTTGGAAACATTTTAAAGAGTAGTCTATCAAAGAGTATAAAATAAATATAACAAGTGCAGCTAAAGCTGAAGGAGATGCTAAGGATAATTCCATTCCTCAACTCTAGGGTAAAACTTACCCTGAACAGTTTTGAAGAGATATCAAATTTATTTACCATGATTTTATTAATTATGTGTCTTGTGTGATGGAAAAATGATTCACCTTAAACACTGAATGTTGGCCAATACACTTTTCCTTTTTGTTTGGATCCACTTAGCATTCGGAATCGTTTTCTGGCCTCTTTAATGATCCAATTTTACAGAAAAAAATGATTCCTCTTAGGGAAATTTGAAAGTTATATTAAAATTAAGATTTGTGCTTTTTCTTTGTTGTATCACTGCATTTCTTGAGCACATTACAATGGCTAGGATAACTTCAATTTTTTATTTTCTTTTTTTGCCTCAGATTTTTTTTTTCATAGCACTTGAAAGTGGTTTCCATAGATACTACCTAATTGATTTTAAAAAGAGGATTATCTTAACTTGTAGAAAGCCACAGGTAGAAAATAATGTTTTTTTTCCCATGGTTTTTTTTACAAGAAACCTTTAAATTCTATCAGAAATAGTAAAAAGAGATCAACTCGCATACTCAAAAAAGAGCCAAGAAAAGGAGCTCAAATGCAAAACACTTGAAGGAACTAATAATGCTCTGGAGCTGCAAAAATATGGCATGTAAAATGTGTATAACTTTATGTCAGCAGTCTTGATTTCTTAAAAGGAAAGTCTTACAAAAGACAGTATGAAAACAGATGTTACCACTTAGTAATCTTCCTTAGGGAAGGAAGGCAGAAGGCATAGTTTGACAATCAGACTCTGTACTAGGCACTTCCATATGTGATATTCTTATGTAATCTTCCAAGAACACCATAGAAAGCTATTTTTACAGATGCAGGAATAGGCTCAAAGTTTATATAACTTGACCACATAACTAATAGTGGCCGAGTCAGGATTGGAACCCAGGTATGTGTGATTCCAAATCAAGTGTTTCTTTAATTATACCAGGATGCTTGGGACTTTATATTGACATTACACTAAGATTTAGCAGTTTGAATAGAATTTTTAAACAGTAATATCAATATTTAATTGCATTTATTGCTAAGAATGAATATAATTCTGGGAAAATCTAATTTCTGACACAAAGAAATTGGTTTAGTGTAATGTCTGCTCCTTGTTTATATCCAAATAATGAACATAATTATATTACCCAATGAAACGACTGAAGTAGGTTGTTTCTGTTGTAGGAAAAAAAAAAGTCTGCAGTTGTTTTCTGTAAGTGTAAAGCTTTCTGTAAACTTATGTATTAGTTACAAAATTTACAAAGTCAAATCTATCAATTTAGGCAAGTATGTTTCTTCTGTTACTTGAGAAGACTCCCCAACCAAGATTTTGTCCACTCTCTATATTTTGCCATAGTATCTTATAATTTTTATTTTTTACATTTAGTTCATTAAAGCATTCATGTATTTATAGAGATTTATTATAATTTCTTTCAATGAATAGCAACTTATGGCAAATAATATACTAGTAAATAATTCATTTCCTATTGTATGTTAAAGTTCTTTTTCATATATTACAATTCCTTTTTTCATACATTAAATTTTCCTATATTTTTGGATTGATTT
The DNA here is from genome assembly GCA_002007465.1 of Ailurus styani. NCBI lineage: Eukaryota > Metazoa > Chordata > Mammalia > Carnivora > Ailuridae > Ailurus > Ailurus styani. The sequence goes on along the minus strand of LNAC01000042.1, from coordinate 4,343,388 downwards.
TGGACTCCATTTTTCCTACTAAATACAGATTCTCTAAACTTGCAGGACCTATATATAGGCTTCAAGGCATCCATGAATTCCCTGAAATTATATGATAGCTTTCATCAGATTTGTAAAGGCATATGTGATCCCTTTAATGGTAGGAAACACTGACTTCCAGTAGATGGTTTATATTTAATGAATACAATTTTTTTATTTCTTAGCTTTTTAAAAAAGTTTTATTTCTTTGCTTCTAATAATTTCTTTGCTTTTAATAATCTAACATGCAGCTTATGAGTTACATTTAGGATACAAACACATTAGTTATGGAAAAAGTTCTTTGGGGTATTATGTTGAAAAACTTCATTTTATTAAAATGTATAATTTTTCTAATGAGATATGGAAGATGACATGGAGTCATTGAAAACTTATTTAGCTTACTACTTACTTGTTAGAATTGTGTATCAGAATATGTTGCTTTTATTTTTTTTTATTTTTTATTTATTTGCAGAGTGACAGAGAGAGAGGGAACACAAGCAGGGGGAGTGGGAGAGGGCGAAGAAGGCTTACTGCTGGGCAAGGAACCAATGCGGGGCTTGATCCCAGGACCCTGGGATCATGACCTGAGCCGAAGGCAGACGCTTAATGACTGAGCCACTCAGGTGCTCCTATGTTGCTTTTACAAAGTAGTGTTTTTCTGAATCTCAGGAGACACCTGTTGCTAATGCTGACTGATGGAATAGTGCAATGAAACCTTTGTTACATAAATGTTAGAATTACTATGCTTGATTATTTAATTTTCTATAGGGTCTAAGGATTTAAAATAATACTCGCTGTTCAAATGCTTCTAACACCACTGCTTGAGTTTGTGGATACTTTAGGACATAATCTTTTAAATGAGGACAGTAACTGAGAATGGACTGTTTAGTCCTCTTCACTGGTGAGAATTATGTTACTCTGTTCTTGAAATCCTCCTAAACTTAGGTGCCTGGGTGGCTCAGTTAGTTGAGCATCTGCCTTTGGCTCGGGCTGGGATTGACCCCACATTTGGTTCCCTGCTCAGTGGGGAGCCTGCTTCCCCCCTCCCACTCCACCTGCTTATGCTCCCTCTCTCACACTCTCTCTGTGAAATAAATAAAATCTTTAAAAAAAAATCCTCCTAAACTAATGAACTAACTCCAGGACTAAGGTTGAGACTGCTCTTTGGAGTTTGGTAGTATTTAAAATACCTGCAGTGATGCGACAGTATCTGTAATGTTGCCAAGAATGATAGATTTCCCTACTTCTGAAATTGTTTGAAAAATTCACAGGAGCTACTGTTTAGAAGACTTTGGATTAATTGGAATGCCGCTATTCTAGAATTGCTAATTAGTGCCTCACTTATGAGTCCTGGATAGGATATCTAGTGCCACAGAGTAGTTACTAGAAACAGTTGGTCTCAATTAAGGTAATCCCAGGATGTCTGTCTACCACTCTCTTAAGACCTTTAGTAGCTTTTTGGCACCTAGTGGAGTTGAAACAATAATGAAAATTCAAACACTGCTCTCCAGAAGACAACTTTTGAGGGATGTTCTTATAGATATCTGGACTTGACAGTTGTGGTTCGCTATAGCCTAATTATTAACAGTTATCTATCCACCTACTAGTAACTGTGTTTATGTATGTCACCTTTCTGCCTGTTAACTATAGATTATCTGCCTGTTGGACCACTTGTGCACCTGATCCAGTTTCCTATCCCTACAAGGCATGGTTTCAGAAGTTTTCCTTCATTCTCCTATAATCATTACTTCTCTTTCTGCTTGAGTATTCTCACGAGTATATGAACATGCTGTTATTTTTCCCACCCAAAAACCAAAGCAATAATTTCACTTGACTACCCTTTTCTTGGCCAACCTCTTTTCCACATTTTGGCTTCCCTTTGCAGTAAAACTAAAAACTTGTCTAGTCTTACTCTGATTGTCAATCTCAACAGTAATTTCCTTAAATCCTGTGGTCAATTTTTGGTCTTCATTTTATTTGACCTATCAGTGGAATTTGACACAATTGATCACTTCTTTTTTTGGCTTCTTTAGGTTTTCTTTACCTTGCTTCCAAGATAACATACTCTTGGTTTTCTTCCCACCTCATTGGTGGTTATTTCTCCAAATCCGGAGTTAGGTTCTCCTTTTCTCCTCAACCTCTTAGCATAAGCATAACCCATGGTTCAGTTCTTGGAACTCTTCTCAATTTACTCTCCTTTAGTGGGTGATTTATATGCTGACAACTTCCAAATATGTATTTCTAATTCAGGCCTATTTCCTAGGAATTTGGCTGCCCACTTGAGTTTGTCTCTGAGTAATTAATAGACATCTCAAGCTCATGGTGTCCAAAATGGATCTTCTGATAACTGTCCACTTCCTCATCCTGTCTGAATCCGTTTTATCTTTGACCTTCCCTATTTCAGTCGATGGCATCTCTGTCCTTTCAGTTGCCAGGGTTTTAGTTGACTTTTCTTTTTTCACATTCTGCATCTACTCTGTCAGAAAAATCCTGTTAGCTTTACCTTCAAATATTTCTCGAATATGACTACTACTCAACACTTACACTGTTATCATCCTAATTCAAGATACCATCATCTTTTCCCTGGATTACTGCCATGTCTTAACTAGTCTGTCTGTTGCCACACTTGCCTTTCTATAGACTATTCTTAATATAACATCTAGAGTGATGCTTTTAAGATGTAAATCAAATCATGTCACTCTGCATAAAACTCTTTGGAAGCTTCCTGAGTTAGAGTGATGCTAGCTGCTTTTAAAACAAAGCCCCCATTTTTATTGGCTAAACATGGCAAATGACATTTTTTTCCATTCACTTATTAGGTGATCATTTTGGTGGATGGTTTTCTTCTACATGGTGATTGATTCAGGGTCTTGGGTACCTCCTGCCATGTAGGACATGAAAAGATTGAGGAGGCCCCCGCTTTCCAAGCTTTTTTGGCCTCTTTTATCCTTAGTTTATTCATGAAGACTGTTCACTATATGCAAGGGGGGAGGTTGGGAAATGGGGTTTTTAGCTGGCAGTTACTTATCAGTTACAACTGTGTATTATGGAAGGGGGCAGCATACATTTGAATTTTTTGAATTTCTTTGCATAAATCCTAAAATGTATTTAGGTTTGTTTTATGCCTCAGCATATAAACTGTCTCAGTATGTGTTCTGTGTGAACATGAAAAATGTATATTCTGTTGTTATAGGGTGGAGTATGCAGTACATGTCAGTTAGGTCTAGTTGGTAAAGTTGTTCTTCTGTATCCTTGATTTTCTTTCTGCCTATTTGTTCCAGCAATTATAGAGGGAGGGGGTTTTGAAATCTCTGATAATTGTGACTTTGTCTATTTTTGCTTGAAGCTCTGTTACTTTTTGACTCATGTATTTTGAAGTACTGTGATTAGGTGCATAAATGTGTAGGAATGTCATGTCTTCTTGACTAATTGACCTCCTTTTCATTATGAAATGATCTTTTTTATCCTTGGTAATATTCTTTGCTCTGATATGTACTTGGTCTGATTAGCCACTTCAGTTTTCTTTTGATTAGTGTTAGCATGGTAGATCTTTTCCCACTCTTTGATGTTAACCTGTTTGTCTTTTTATTTAAAGTGGATTTCTTGTAGGCATTATGTATTTGGGGCTAGCATCCAGTTTCTTTTTTTTTTCCGCATCCAGTTTCATAATCCCCCTTGTAAATGGTGGTGTTTAGAACATTTACTATTAATTTAATTCTTGATATGGCTGGGTTTAAATATGTGCGTTATTATTTGTTTTCTATTCCATCTGTTCCTTGTTTCCCTTTTTCTCTTTCTGACTTCTTTAGGATTAAGTATTTTATTATTCCATTTTATCTCATTTGTTGACTTATTAGTGCTGCACTTTTTTGTAATTTTTTTTAGTGATTGCTTTAGGGTCTGTAGTATACATTATACTATGTCATGTGTAAGAACCTTAATTATACTTCCATTTCCTTTTACCTGGCTTTTTGCTGCTGTTACTATATATCTTATTTTTACATACAGGTTCTATAACATTGTTATTTTAAACAGTTATTTTTAAAGAGATTACAAATTCCTGTTTTATATTTACTCATCCATTTTCCATTCCCAATGCCTTTGTGTAGATGCAGGTTTTCATCTGGTACTATTTTCCTTAATCCTGAACGATTTCTTTTAAAATTAGTTATACTGGGGTACCTAGGTGGTTTAGTCTGTTAAGCATCTGCCTTCAGCTCAGGTCATGATCCCAGGGTCTTGAGATAGAGCCCTGCATTGGGCTCCCAGCTCAGTGGGGAGCCTGCTTCCCCTCTGCGTCTGCTTTTCCCCATTGTTCCTTCTCTCTGTCTCAAATAAATAGAATTGTTACAAAAAAAGTTAGTTATACTGAAAGTATACTGGTGATGAATATTTTTCTTCACTTTAGTATGTCTGAAAAAGTCCCTAGTTATCTTAGATATTTTTGCTGGGTATAGAATTCCATGTTAATATTTTTTCTTTTAGTGCTTTACAGATGTCGCTCCATTGTCTTTTGGTTTATGTTGTTTCTTATGAGACTGTATCATTATTATCTTTGTTCAGCTGTACATAATGTCCTTTTTTCTTTTGACTGCTTTTAAGATTTTCACTAGATTTTAAGTTAACTAAAATGGGCCTTGCTGTAGTTTTCTTCATGTTTTAGTATGTATGTTATTTTAGTTAATATTGTTGATATAGTAAATGTGTTATTTTGGTTACTAGTAACTTTTAAAAGATAAGAATTAAAAAAATGTAGCTGCACAGTGTAAATATCATAACTGAAATCCTGCTGCAAAAATGAATTTTTATTTGGTCTTCAGTAAAGAGAGTTGTAAACTCAACCCTGTTTTTGTTTTCAGAAAAGAGCTTAGCGATTGATTAGGGCTGTCTGTGGTCTTTTCAGTTTCTAAGGTGTGATGTAAAAGGACAATATCTTAAGTAGTCAGTGATAAATATAATATTTTGAATATAGGGAGGAATGTTGGAGCTTTGAGTAAATTGAGTTGAATTAAAATCAATAAAATCCTCCTTCAAACTTGCATTTGACTTCGTTGTTTTAGCTTTGTCCGTATCATACTGAAAGTAGTTCAGTAGTTGATTTTGACATGAAGATTGTTGATCAAATACAGCTGAGAAGTTTGTGATTATTTTGTATTTAGATTTTAGGAAGCTGCCTCTAATTGCCAGCATTTTTATTTCACTTTTTAAAAAATAAAATACAAGCATCTCCAATAAAGTGTTGCATGTTCCCTGTGTGTTACACACTTATACACCTGTGGCAGAAAGCCAATTTAACTCAATCGTTTCCTCCATAGAAGAGCTGTTTAGAAAAACTGGCTTGACATGATCTTTAGGTATATTTTAGTGGACAACTTCTTCATTTTGTTAAAAGGATAGTATAAAAACCATTCAACATTGTCCCATAAATTTCTTCCCTTCATGTTTTGAAGATTAAAAAAAAGAAAACACACTTCTAATGATATTTTAGTGTCTCAAAATAGATTTCTTAGCAAGGAAAATTAGGGGTGTGTATGACTTGTGCTCCTGAACCTGGGAATTGTTAGTGATAGTCTCTCTCTGATTTGGAATGAACCTATCCAGGAATGTCTGATTGATGAGATGCCATTATGCACCCTTTCTGTTCTGTCCTGGGTTAGAACTCTGACTAATTAAGCTTATGACTAGCAACAGCTAGTCTTTCTCATGACCACTCTAACTTCCCTTTGATCTTTTTTTTAACTTGATTTGAATCTCTTCCTTCTTTACCACTGGGCCCATGTTTCTTCAATGTTTTTCTGCTTTTTCCATCAGTGGCAAGCCATCATGATCATGACCTCTGAACCTTCATCTGTAACGGACAATAATAACTAACACTTGTTGAATACTTACTATAAACTAGGCATATGTTAAATGTTTTATATGTATAGCTTCATTTAATCTAAATATTACTTATTTCTGCTGTCCTCAGAGAGTGGGAAGATAAAACGATCCTCAAATGATATAATGAATGTGAAAACGTTTGTAAACTAAAAAACTACAAGTAAAAAAAAGCTACAATTATAAGTTGTTATTAATAGTGATGACAATATCTTCTTTTTGTTGCTGTTGTCTTTGGCTTAATGTAGTTTTTTCTTTTTTTTTTAAGATTTTATTTATTTATTTGACACACACGGAGAGATCAGACCACAAGTAGGCAGAAAGGCAGGCAGAGAGAGAGGAGGAAGCAGGCTCCCCGCTGAGCAGGGAGCCCGATGCGGGCCTCGATCCCAGGACCCTGAGATCACGACCTGAGCCGAAGTCAGAGGCTTTAACCCACTGAGTCATCCAGGCGCCCTGGCTTAATGTAGTTTTGAGTTTACATTTTTTTGCTGCTGTAGGCTTTGCCCAGTGCCCTACCTCACAGGATTACACTTGTCTTATAAATGTTTATATAAATCAAATGATGATGTTGCATGAGGTAAAGATTTGACATTCAGATTAACTATTTCTTTCCTCTCAGGAAGGAGTAAAAATCACTGGCAGTTCATATTATTATTTGCTCCTAAAGGTAGACATCTAATTAGTTTAAAAAAAATTGAACAGAAAAATCCTGGCTCTTTGACATGACTGAAGTTCCTTCATTCTTGCCTCCTAATCTTTGCCAACTTGGCAGTTTAAGGATAGATTTTTATAAAATGCATGTTAAATTTGAATTATGACAAGGGAATTTCTGTGTGTGTGTGTGTGTGCGTGTGTGTAAAATAATTCCTTAGCTTCTAAATAATTTTTTTAAAGGGTTGGTAGTCAAATTAGTGGAGAAAGGAAGAACCCAACCCTCTTTCTCCATATGGAAAAAGTTTTATGTGATAGTTCCTTTATTGTCAGTTTTCCCCACAGTGATTCATTGTCATTTTCTCAAATACAGGGGGAAAAAATGTATTCTGTATCTTTTATTTTAATTGAGGAATTCCAACTTTTTCCTCCTTTTTTATTTGAATATGGAATAGATTGTATTATAGGTTTAATGCTAAAATTATGAGAATCCTAAAGAATAGAATTCTTGAATCTTACACAGCATCAGAGACTTTTCAACTTTCTTTTTTTTTTTTTACTTTTCAACTTTCAACTACAATTAAATATAATGCTTACTTCAGCCTCTGAGGTAAATTTTGTAGGAATAGCATCATTGCTGCCTTTTATTTGAGGAGTCAGGGAAAAATTCCATACTTGCATTTGGTTTACACAATAAATGTGAAGTGGAAAGGTCTTATTTAGTAATAACAAAGACAGTTTGGGAAAATCAGGCATCTAATCATAAAAATTGAGGTTATATAATATTATAGCATAAACGCTTTGTGATACTGCTCTTTTTACTATGATCTACTGGCTCTGTGATTTACTGTTTTCACTGTAAAACCCAGTAAGGGTAGAACCTTATATATTGATTATTAACTGCATTTTGACAGAGAATTTAAGATCACATTGTTGATTATTTAGAAAAAAAATTATGGTATGTAAGTAATCTTTCTATTTCGTTTTTAATTTAAGAAAATCTGATAAAATGTTTATAACTTATATAACCATGGTAGCTAAGAAAAATTGGACTAAATTGACATTTCTAAGCTACAGTTTTCAAACATGATTTAAAATAAGTATTGTTAGATTAACACTAAAGGCTAAAAATAAATTGCCAAAGTCTAAATTAAAGATAGTTTTGAGGAGAGCTATTGCCTTAATTTTAATTTTTTTTTCCCATTCCTCTTGTTGTTCGCAATATATTACACTGGTATAATATACTAATTCATTTTATAGTCTAAGCAGTAGCAACCTAATTATCTTGCCGGGGGATGAAAATATTCCCTGAATAAATAAAGTGATGCACAAAAATCATACAACGTTTTGTTTTAGGCTAGGGTCATGATCAAATATATTAACTTATGATTTATAAAATTGAAATTACTGATTTAATAAGTAGTAATACCTAATAGTAATAGTCTGCTTTCTATATGAGAACAGCATTAATAGGAGATAAATAAGATCTGGTTACTAAAAGCACATGCACTATCAGACAAAGAAGTGGGAGCTCTTTTCAAGGGAGGAGGCAGAAGAAGGTAGGAAAAATGCAACAATCTAGGTTAAGTTAGTATGGTGACTCTATCTTCCTTAAAAGCTTCTGAGTACAGTTCTGAAGAAAGTAATGCAATTATGGTATGCTTATAGGATAATAGGACACTAAATGATACTATTTTTCAAAGTAGTCACCATGAGAAAGTTATACATTAAAAATAATATAGTTGCTAAAAGTATTTTGGAACAGTATGGAATTGGTTTCAGAAGTTTTAAAACCACACATATTTTTATTTCTTTATAGACATAGCTTAAAATTATAATTTAAAAATTTAAATTATAAAAGTATAGATTATTTGGAGAAAGGGTAAAGAAAAGGTAATCTTTGTTTCACATACTAACAAGGCCATTATTCTTTGCACATTTCTTTCATGTAGGTTTCTTAGATAAAAGTGATTATAATATCTTTTCATTTAACATCAGATTATAAACATGTTTCTAAGTTATTATCACAATAGCTAACATAACAGTTGTGTGATAAGCCCCCTTTCTGAGGTGGGGAAATAGGAGTCTTTTAATAGGGTTTCAGCCTTTCATTATGGTAAACTGTGAAGTAACCACTTGTACTAATTTTGTTTCATTTAGGTATAATGTTCTAAATATAACATGAGTTTCAGAATCTCCTTAGTCGTATTGAAATTTAAAATCCCAATCTAGAATGCATTTGATTCCTGTGGGTTTCATCCAGAGCTGATCCAGGTGTTATGAAGCCTCTAGCTTTTATAATTTTGGGGGTCCCTTTTAAGAAAAGAAAAAGTACAAAATTATGAATATAAAATCATGCCTATGCCTTTTGGGAGGGGCCCATGCCAAGCATATGAACGAAAAGTTTAAACTTTATTAGCTTTATAGTGTAAATATATGTAATTCCATCCTTCTGATGCCTCATGATACTCAAAGTCCAAGAAGGAAAGTGCTCTCTGATATACTAAAGAACTGTTCTTTTTTTTTTTTAAAGCAAATTATATATCTTTCCATCTATGTATTTCTGTCTTTATACCTTGTGAATACTTGGTTTGTGAAACATTTAGGTGAAATTATAAAACATGGTTAATGTGGAGATAACTGCTTGGGTCTGGGGAGCAGATTATTCACTTCCCCCATCCCCACTGAAATTTTGTACCAGTGGGCAAATACATAAGGGAATCAGATGGAGATCAGAAATTTGCAAATGGAAATCAGAATTTTGGTTGGATAAAGCTGGATTGGAAGATTTAGCTTAGATGTATCACCACAAAGGCCTTCTCAGTACTCTTCATCTCTGATTACAATTTATCTAGTGATTTACTGCACTAAATAACTGTAGACCTCTTGACGGGGCCAGAATGTAGGCTTTCCTTTAAGTCTACAGCATAGAATAGCAAAAACTGTGTGCATCTTCAGATAAATACTGGCTCTAAATGAAAAAGAACTTATGCAACACTGAACAAAGCATGCCCAGTTCTATCTCCCAAATTCACCAGAGAAGTCCATTTTTTACTCCCTCCACACTCTATGAGTGCTTTTTTTTTTTTTTTAAGGTATTAAGACTATTAACTTCACAATTTTCCCTAGATAGTAATTGACTTTTCGGTTTGGTTCATGGTATTTTTATGTATACCATAGATTTTGATTTTGATATAATTAAAATTATTCATCCTTTAGGGTTTTTGCCTTTGGTTTTTTTTAATATATGTATGTGTTTGATATATATATATATACACACATATATATACATATATATGTATATATATTTAAATAAAGATGTTATAAATATAAATACAATTTTATTTGAGATGTGCTTAATGGTATTCTGGTTTAATCCTCATTTATTTAGGCATTTTCATTTCTTTATATAAACTTAGTTTCTAACATCCGTAATTTTTTTTTATCTCTGGAGAGCTTTTAACATTTCTTGCAGGCAGGTCTACTGTTAACAAATTCCCTCAATTTTTGTTTCTCTTAGAAAATCTTGATAATGTCCTTCACCTTTGAAGAATCATTTTGCTGGATGCAGAATTCTAGGTTGATTTTTTTTTTTTCCTTTTCCTTTCAGCACTTTAAAACATTTTACTTCGGTCTCTTGCTTGCATGGTTTCTGAAGAGAATTCTGTTATAATTCTTAATGTTGTTCCTCTCAGATAAGGTGTTATTTCCTCTGGTTTCCTTCAAGATTTTCTCTTTGCTTTTCTGTAGTTTGACTATGATGTGCCTAAGTGTAGATTTTTTCAGTATTCTGTTTGGTGGTCTCTGAGCTTCATGGTGTGTGATTTGGTATTATCTATTTTGGAAAATTTATAGCCATTATTCAGATTTCATCTTTTTTTTTCTCTCTTCTCCTGATATCTCTATTGTGCATATGTTACACATTTTGTAATCATCCCACAGTTCTTGGATATTGTTTTTTTGTTTTTGTTTTTATTATTTTTTCCTCTTAGTGTTTCAGTTTGGGAATTCATTTTGATATTTCTTTAAGCTTACTGATTCCTTTCTTGGCTGTGTCCAGACTGTTAACCCATTAAAGGCATTCATTTCTGTTACAGTGTTAATTGATTTTTGTTATTTCCTTTTGATTGTTTCCTAGGGTTTCCATATCTCTGCTTACATTGCTTACATTATCTACCTGTTCCTTCATGGTGTCTACTTTTTCCATTGAAGCCCCCAGTCTATTAGTCATAGATATTAAATTCTTAGATATGGTAATTCTAAAAATACCTGTTATATCTGAGTCTGATTCTGATGGTTGCTTTGCCTCTTCACATGTTTTTTTGCCTTTTAGCGTGCCTTGTGATTTTTTGATAGCTGGGAATGATGTATTGAGTAAAAAGAACTCAAGTAAATAGGCCTCAATGTAAGGTTTTATGTTATCTGGCTAGGAGGCTGTATTTACTGATTATTTTAACTGTGGTGTTAGAGGTTAAAATTTCCTCTAATGTCCTTCCTGGCTTTGGGTTTCTGTAGTAACTCCTAAGGCTTGTTTTTCTTTCAGCTGTTAGATATTCTAAGATATGAGCCTTATTGTTGGGAAAAGTGTTCTATTATCCTATAATTTGGTCCAAGTCTTTTTTTTTCATAAATTCATAAATTTATTGTTTAATCCACAAGCTTCATACAGCGTTATGAAAGAGTGGAAACACGACAGTATTTCAAAATCTGGGCCCTTCCAGCCTTCCAAATATGAGCACTCTGAAAGTTGTATATACCAGTTGGAAGAACAAGAGAGAATTATGGAGGATCTATAACAGTTCATAAAACAAACTTTTATGTAACTGAAGGATCCTTCCTGGTCTAAGTCTTTTAGTGAGCCTGTGCCTCTTGGCAGTGACTTTGTGGAGTGCTCCCCTGCCCTTCTCCCCTCAACACTTAGGTGTCACAAGAAGTCTAGAGAGGATTAAAGTTAGCTATTTCCCTTACTCGGGGTTGGTTAGGCTTTGGTAAAGTAGTTTCCTTTGGTGGTTCCTTTGAGGGCCGGACTTTGTTATGGAGAACAGAGAGAGCCCTGGGCTATTTAAAATGGCTGCTTTTCCCCATCCCTCTTTAGAAGTGTGACAGAGTTTTTCTCAGATCTTTGTAGTGTGAACCTGTTGGTGCATCTGGGGTTAACACTTAGGAAAGTCCTCCTCCCCAAGTCTGCCCATTCCCTGATTTGTTGTTCTCAAATTAGTCCACACTGAACTTTCAGTAATCCATCAATTGTAGTTTCTGTTCCCAGGGATACTGGCTCCACTTCTGGGCTTCACAGTTTCTGTAAGCTGTGATTCTCTGTATTGACCTCTCCAATTTTCAGGGTGGCATTTTGCCCTGGTCCTCAGTTTTTTGATGGATCTAACAAGAGTTGTTGATTTTCAGTTTGTTCAGCTTTTTTCTTACTGTGAGGATAGTAGTAATGACTTCCAAGCTCTTTTCACATCAAACCAGAAACACTAAACATTTAGTGATATTTTCTAAGTAGTCGTATAGTTTTATTCTGTTACTTTTATTTTTTGGCTTTTATGTTTTTTAGTCCATCTCGAATTTAGGTTTGTAGGGATATAGGGACTAGGGTGTGTATCTGGGCCATTTGTTTGCACTACTTTGCTTAACAACTCTTAAATGTTAGGGTTTTCTGCTTTCAATTCTTATAGCCTAATTATTTTCTTCAGTACCTGGTAGGGGTAATCTTTCCTGTGTGATTGTTTGCTTTGCTTGTTTGTTATTCCAGTTGGACCTCAGAATCATTTTGTTAAAAAGAAAAAAAAAAGGCATAGGATAATTGAAATGCTTCAGATAAATAATATTAGAATGATAGTGTTATGCTTGGACTTCCTCATTTGGAAATATTTATCTTTGTTCATTCAGGTTTTCTTTTACATTTGGAAGTTTATAATTTGTTTTCAGTTATGTAAGTTTCTTGTGAGATGTATTTTGTGCATTTTTAAAACCCTTTTATTTTGAAATAATTTTAGATGCACATGGAAGTTGCACAAATAGAGTACACGGACTTCCTGTATACTGTTTAATGTTATTTAGCTCCCCCAATGATGGCAAAACTATAATGTAGTTATCAAAGCCAGGAAATTGACACATTGGTATGATACTATTAACTGTGCCCTTTTTGGATTCCATACATTTTTACATGCAATACACACACACACGTGTATATGTATATATATCTGCTGTTTTTGGACACCCCTTTTACTATACACTCTTCCCTGCCCTCTCATCCTTTCTCAACCCCTCCTCCCTTCTGTCTCTATTGGAGAGTGAGAATGATGATTATTTTCAGGAAGCTGCTTTGCTAAGAGATTTGAAATTCTAAAAGCTTTTCAGTTGCTTTCATTGAGGTTTTTAGGAATGTAATCGTCTCATTTACTAATAGTGATATTTTTGTTTCTTTCTGTATCCTGTCATACTGCACTGGCTAGATTTCTAAATTATACTTACTTTGTTCTGATTTTTGTGTAATCGTTCTTGGGCTTCATATTTAAGAGAAAAATTAGCTATCGATGTATATGATTAGTTGATTTCTCTAATATTTGGTATTAAAATTAATCATTGATATGTAATAAGTGCTTTGCTATGTTTCTGGAATTCTAATCACATTATATGAATTATCTCATTAAATCTTCACAACCTCCTAAAACAGGTGTCAGTGTTGTTTCTTTATAGGTGAGTAGTAAATTGGTTTAGGTTATAAGATTAAAGTTACATAGTTTGGCTCAAGCTCAAGTTTAAAAAATTTTTATTCATTTTGCATTTAGCCATTCTTCTTTGTTATCTCCTATTACAATACAAAAGATGCATTATAAGCTATTCAGATGAATTTGATTCTGGGGCATGTGTTTATTCCATGGAAATGGTATTCTAGATTTAAGTAAATTTTATAAAATTCAGATTAAACACTTTGTAAACTGCTATTCCATTGTTTAATTATACTTATCAAAAAAGTATGTTCTTTAAAGGATTGAAGTACTAAGCCTGTTTCTCCTTCCCTTTCTTCTGCAGGCATGTGTTTAAAGGTATAGCCATTGTTGAGTATTTAAATATGTCAAGATTGCTTTAGTTAGATAGATATGGAATTAATTGTGGGAGTACAAAGAAATTAATATTTTATACTTAATTATAGAGAGCATTAACTTTTTCAGGGACAGCAAATGTTAACTCCTCTGCATTTTAAGTTTAGTATGCATTCTTATTTCTGATGACTTTAATGTCAGAGTTTTACTGTGACTTAGTTATGGATCACAAAATAATAGACTTTTATTTCAGATGAGCCTTGAAGGACATTTTACTTAGTTTCCTTCCCATTTAGGAATGCCTTCTTCTCTGACTTTTTTAGTATGGTATTTGTGGGAAAAGTTAATTTTTTATTCTAGCTTCAGTCTTTAATAATTTTTAAAATCTTGTGCGTTTCCTTCTATCTTGTATGTATATGTCTCTTTCAGACTTGAGCCAGCTATAGTGTACCTATATTGTTTTCTTTGGGCACCTTTATCTTTTGTGTTGACATTCATTGGTTCCTTCTTTTGCACCTGTCTTATCGTTATTTCAGTAACTTAATTAGGTAAAAGCTGTAAAACCATACTTGTGCTTATATATCATAGCAATGTAATAAATTAATCCTTTAAAATGAATTTTATGTTATTATTGACTTTGGTTACATGTGTACACAACAGTTATTCTCTGCTATCTAACTAGATCACTTGTTAAATGTTTTTAGCTTGCGTTCCTTTCATTGAGCTATTACTATAACATTAATTCTCTGAAATCCTCTGGAAGGAAAGATAAAGATTGTATGTTGATTTCTTCTGTCACAGAAAAGGTGCGTTGGTAGAACAGGATATATAAAGTATATTCCATTTTATGTTTGAAGATGGACTCTACAGATGTCTTTTTTTCAGAAGCTCTTTGGTAAGTTAATGAGAAGGTAGGCGATCTTATTCAGGTAAATAGCTTGAAATTTTGAAATTAAAGTGCACATAGACTTTTCTGTTTGGCATTAGGGGTATTTTCTAGCACCGTTGCTTAATTTTTAAAATTAGAATCTTCTTTCGCAATACAGATATCAGTAACTTTGAATTAAGTTGCTGTGAAAAATTCCTCCTGCCCATTTCTCTTTTAAGCTTTTTCATTCTCTTCCCAGTTGAGTTCTTTATACTCAGTCTTTTTTGACAGCTTTTTTTTTTTTTTTTTTTTTTTGGAAAGCAGAGACTCCCTATGTAGCTTTTGTGATAGCCCAGTTATGAAAAACAGTGGGATAAATGTTCACATTACAACTTCCTTTTATTGGTTGAGGTGGTGAGGATTAGTAGAAAAGCAAAAACAAAAAATGATGAATGTTGGCAAGTGTTCAGGTATTTCTTCTTTTGTATCATTCACCTTTGGCTGTAACTGCTTATGAGTAAGTTTTTCTCAGCCGTATAAATAAGGAGTTGGGAAAAAAAAATAAGGATTTGAGAATAATGTGTGGATAACTGATTAGTATCCTCAGAGAAGTGTTGGGTGGATTAATTGATTTTTAGAGATCCTAAGAAATGTCAAAGCAGTATAAATGCAAACTGCTATTAGGATACAGTAAAAGCTGTTTTGGAAAGAAAAAAGTAATTGAACTGGTAGAATAATCTTCTTTTAAGGGAGAGATTGGATTTTGGTTTCTGTATGGTCTTTCATTCTGAATACTGATTAGTCCTTGAGCATATGTAAAACTGAAGTGTTTTTTTTTTAAAGTTGTGAAGTGTTTATGCAAATAAGTTCAATTTAAATTTCTTGCCATATAAAGTGTGTAGGAGGGCTTCTTGAGGTTTGCTTTCAGACTGGGTGATTTCTCATCCATAGGGCTAAGCCATTTTCATCATTAACCTTCTGGACTTTTATTTTCGTTAAGAACAAGAGTTAAATGTAAGGCCTTAGGAAAGGGAAATGTTTCATCTCACACTTATTTCAGGGTACAGACTAATTGCAGCTCTGTATAATAATCAGTTGTAAAAGGTGTTTCCATTCCTCCTGGATCTGTGGGTTATCTCTTATCTGAGCCATTTGCTGAGTCTGTTTTTTGTGATGGAAAATTAATTTGTTTGAGCTGAAGTATGTCAGGATCACTTAGAAAAAAATTTATGTTGTACCACAAATAAAGACTATTTAGGTTTTTTTTTTTACTCCATATCACATATGTATTTGCATTTTCTGTTTGTGGAATAGTGAATCAAGTTAATACTGTTAGATTCCTAGAGTGGTGGTTCTCAATGTCAGTCACTTGTTGGAGTCACCTCAGAAGCTTAAACAAACAAACGGTGCTGCTGGTCTCATCCTCCAAAGATTGAGTTGATTGGTTTGGGGTATAGCCTGAGCCTCAGTTAGCAGTGATTCTCACGTGCAACTAAGGTTGAAAGCCTCTGTTTTAGAGACTCAGACTGAACCAACTCATTTTCAGCACACGCTGATGTTTTTTAGAATTAACTCCTAAAAATTCTTCTTATAGTTATAAGACTATTATGAATATTTTAAATTATGTTTTCGAACTTACCATGGTTATCTTAAAATGAGCATTGTTGATGCTACCTGTATTTCGCAGGTTTACCAGATTTGGTGAAAACATTAAACGGCTTAACAGTTAAACTGCCTTTCATTGTGAGCTATTATTTCCTTCAAAATATAAGGAAAAGAAAAGTAGAGAAATTCTGTTTTTTTTTTGGTTAGTTTCATAACTTACATAATTCAGGGGGTTGAATAAAATCCCAGTTAATACATTTCCTGTTAGCGGTATGTTTTCACAAGGTGTTTTGTAAATGCATCATGTGAGTTTTAGTCCTTTTTCTCTCATTTTTCAAAATGGGAACAGATTGTTGAAGTTGTATATGCAAATGTTATTAAAATAGATTTATCATGCTAATAATAGTTAATTACTGTTTACTAAAGTTGCATGTTTAAGAGCTTGTTTAGGTGACTTCATGTAGGTTTCCAAATTCTATAGGCTATGCTAGGAAGGCCAGTTAGATTTAAACTGACATTTAATGTTGTGTTCATAGTAGCTGATGTCACTTGGGGAAAGGTGAACATTTTATTTCAGCATGTTTGGGTATGGGAAAATTAAATGAGCATTCTCATACGACTTTGGGAAATGATTATTAAAAACACATTGGGAGGTAGATAAGCTGTTCAAAGACCAAACATCTGTAATCTGCTGTAGAACTGGAAGAAGATGATATTAAGGATAATTTTAGAAGCATCTCCATGGACAGTTACAGATCAAGGCTGATTGATTCTTGGCAAAATTATATCATTATTTGTATTTGGTGCTTACCTGTTTTCTGGAGTCTTTACTACTAGTCTCTTATGCTGTGACACTATTCTTCTCAGTTAACTTTTGTAAACTGTCTGGATTTGGCTTCCTATCAAATGTATAATATTCCCCAAATTTCTTCTTTGCTTTTGACCAAAATTTCTCTTACCCGTAGGGTTTTTACTGGAGGTGGGGGTAGGAATGGTGAGTTGAGAGACAGTTGAGAGACATATAGCCTGTGTACTCACCATTTGGCTTTATTAAGTACTAAGGTATTTCCACATTTATACCAAAACATTACAAATATGTCAAAGCTTTTGGTACTTCTAACTAAACCCATTTCCCTCTTTTCCTCTGCACAGGTAAGCACTGTGTGGAGTTCATCGTTTTCAGAAGTATTTTCATAAAACAAATCAATTTCTTAAGTAATAAATCAAAAGGAAATCTTTATGAGCAGAAACTTGAAACCCAACTTAGAGATTATTAATAGTGATAAGACCAATTCTGCATCTAGATTTTTTTTCATCCTGAATCTCAATGTTCTATACTGATTGTTTAAAGACTTTCCTATTAAAAACTTGTAAAAGCTTGCGAACTTAGGCTGTAAGGAGACACAAAGGATTAATTCTACTTTGTTAAAATCTAGTAATGTGTGTTGAAATGTGATTATGGCTTGTTGACAAGGAAACATTGGATGAACAGAATTCAGTGTTTAGGGGACTAGGTTGTTGGCAGGCACAATTAATAGAGCTAGCATCACCGAAACCAGCCAACTCTTTTATCTCTGTCAAATAAGAGATCAGTCCCTTTAAATTTTAGATAATGAATAGAATTCATTCAGACTGTAATTTACAGTGCATTGCTGTAATAGGTTGTTGTTGATTAGATTATCCTGATTCTTTATGCTGTTCTATTTGGTTCACATGAAAAGGCGTGAAGTAATTCAGAAGAGGGTAAAACAAAGATGATAAACCTTTTTAGAGTTCGAAAGTATAAGTAAAATTATTTCAGAAATAGTGGAAATATTTTGTATTATTTCTAAGAAAATCAACTTTTTGGAGGACTTTTCCTGAGGCACTAATTTAGCTCTTTGTGGGTAATGAAAAAGGATCCATGTATGTGTTAGAGACAGACAGATTTCCTGCTTCAAGCTGAGGCAATGAATGACCTCCTCTCCAGGCAATGAATGACCTCCTCTCCTCTACCGCCTGCCTCCAGCTGTCTCTCAAAGAAATATACTTCTCTTCATTGATAAGTTAAGGTTAGCCTCAGACTCTGTTTCTTTAAAACAACCTTTCGTTCATTTCAGTCTTCCTGCCCCCAATTAGTTTCCCTTTTGAACTCTGCTTTGGTTAGTGATTCCTTAATATTTCCGTATCTCTTAGACTTGAAAACCGGGAGTGATCCTTGACTCTTTTTCCCTTTATGTATAGTCAATTACCAAACTTCCTGTACTCTATTCTTCCAGGCTTACTATCAGGTTTTCATTTCATAACAAGCATGAGATGTTTGAGGTTTCTTCCAGCTTTAAAATACTATGATGACCTTTACACTCTAAAGTTAAATGTTAGAATGTCATATTAAAGACTTGTTGAAGGAATATTAATAATAAATTTTGAACAAAAAATACTGATTTTAGATCAGATTGATCTAACTAAAAAATCCTAGAAATTGAGAATAAGACATTTAGAACTTTGTACTTAGTGTGAAGTCTTGGTATTAATATTACAAAGGAATCATTGAATATTAATAAGGCTTAAATGTCTGATACTGAGCTTCGTATCTAACTTTTTATGAATAAAGAACTTTGAGTTCTTATTGAAGAAAGAAGAGTAAATTTAATCTTGTATTGATCAGCATCTGGGCAAGCAAGAGAATCTGGTCCCCCCCCAAAAGTTTTAATTCAGAATTTTTATTTCTGAAGTCTTCTTGCAAAGGATTTCAAAAATCACTTTGAAAGATTTAGTGTATTGTGCATTTCCTTTGGGGATCATACATTGTGAAAGAGGCTATTGGTTGGTCTTATGAAAATACTAAAAAATTATGAACAAATTTATTTGATAGTGCAGGATGTTTGTGAGAATGGATAGGAAGCCAAAACAAAGTTTTGAGGACAGGTAGCTGCTTTTGAGGATTTGACTTTTGAGGTAGAATGGGAAGTAAATTTGAGTATAATCAGAAAATTTTAAGTGTCAGAACTACATAAAATTTTTTGACCTTGGGGATTGAAAAAATGAAGCGTTAGTGAAAATTGACATTTTTCCCAGTGATATTTTGATACTTGGGATTTTTTTTTTTTTAATGGTGGAAAGCATATTTGCTTAAAGGCTATAATGGCTGTAGTGGGCCTTTTTCTCTAACACAGGTATCCTAGTTCCTGAATCTGCATAGAAATGTGAAAAATAAAATTTTTAATTTTCCAGGCTTTTTCCTTTATGTTCATTAACTCAGATAGTCATGAAGCAACTCCTGTGTATATTGGACATTCTGCTGTCTTTGCCCCACTTTTGCTGTAAGTTTAACTTCAAAGTGATCTATTCCTTTGGCTTATTTCTCATGTTCAGGCTGCTAGTTTCTTCCTTCTACAAAGCAGCACCTGTTATCTCTTAGAGCCTTCTAAATTATCTTGGGGATTAATAATTTGTTTCCCTTTGAGCACCAGCTGCAAGCACCAGCATTCTGACTGACTTTCTGAAAGGAGTAGGTATTTAAAGTTCCTTTGAAGGAGAATGGAATTTGATCAAGGATTTTAAGAATGGATAAGAATTTGACAGGGAAAATTCAGGCAGAGAGTATAGCATGATGAAAGGTATGAAAATGGAAAAAAATGAAAATGGGGGCACATACAGTTTATTCAACATATGAGATGTGATGTGGTATGGTAAAAATGTATAGTATTGTTAGGTTATAGGAGGTGATACCATTAGGATGATAAGTAAAAGATCATGGAACTCAGTGAATTCCAGGTCATTTAGTAGTAGTATCTATCAATTATTGACCACCTACTATGTATCCACGTCTGTATCAAGCCCTTTATGAAATAATCTCCTTTAATTTTTACAAGCAGCATTCCTATGTAGCTCATAATATCCTCTGAAGAAACTGGGGCTTAAGTTAAATAGGTTAATAAGACTCAAAGAGTTAAGTTGGATTTGAATCCACATCACTCTTAAGATATGTGGCCATCACAGGCCTCACTAGCTAATTAAAATTACTTTGTACTGACCTGTAGATTTTATATAAAAAATCTACAATGGTCTTGAACTTTGTTCTCATAGACTAGGCAATTACTATCATACTGGACTGACTGAGGAGCCATGAGTATTAATGTGTCAAGCTATGTTCTTTTGAAAGAACTTCAAATATAAATCCACTAGTACAGGATCATGAACTAATGGCCCCAAAAAGAAGACTGTGTTTTTTTTGGCTAACAAAATAACTTCTTGATAGCCAAGGCTCTTTAAAATAATAGGAGGTCTCTGGGACAGATGCTCCAACCTGTATGTTCATGGAGATGCTCATCACTCTAAGTATTTGACAGTTTAGGTCTGGGCCAGAAACATCTGGTTTTACTAATGATGTGCCTACTTACCTTTTGGCTCCTTGAATTTAGAAGCTGATTCATATGTGTTTGTTTAAATTTTTTCTAACCCTGAAGTGGCATTCTTTACATTTTAAAGGAATGCTAAACAGAAGTATTTTTGTTATTGTTGTAGTAGGTGAATGTCTTCCACAGCAGTTTTAGTAACTGATAGCATGAGAATTAGACAAATTTGGAGTTGAACGGATCTTAGTAATTGTCCACAGAAGTCTTCTCATATAGGTGAGGCAGATGAAGCAAGAAATCAGATGTGGCTGTAGCTACTTACTATTTAAGGCTGTTAGAGCTAGAACTCTTTTCACCAAACAGCACTACCCTAGTGCAGCTACCCTCTTTTTTTTTTTTTTTATTTCTCACCATAGCACTTACCCTCCCCAATGTCCATCACCCAGCCACCCCATTTAATATATGTAAACCACTACTGTAACTGTCAGTCTCTTAATGGTTATGAGGCGAGACTCCTAAAACAAGGGTTTTAGATGGATGAGATATTTGTGGTTGTATATTAGAATCTTCTGGGAAGGGGTGCCTGGGTGGCTCAGTTGGTGAAGCGACTGCCTTCGGCTCAGGTCATGATCCCAGAGTCCTGGGATCAAGTCACGCATCGGGCTCCCAACTCCATGGGGAGTCTGCTTCTCTCTCTGACCTTCTCCCATTTCATGCTCTCTCTCTCTCTCTCTCTCAAATAAATAAAATCTTTAAAAAAAATAATCTTCTGGGAATCTTTCACAAAATACATAAACTGACCCCTCTTTGAAAACCAGTTGGCAAAAGAGCTCATCATATTGAGAGCATCTCTGATCAGGAAGCATAGGTCCTGAGCGCCTGGGTGGCTCAGTGGGTTAAAGCCTCTGCTTTCGGCTCAGGTCATGATCTCAGGGTCCTGGGATCGAGGCCCGCGTCGGGCTCTCTGCTCAGCAGGGAGCCTGCTTCCCCCTCTCTCTCTGCCTGCCTCTCTGCCTCCTTGTGATCTCTCTCCCTCTGTGAAATAAATAAATAAATAATAAAATCTTAAAAAAAAAAAAAAAGGAAGCATAGGTCCTGTGTCTAGAAAGCATGCAAAATATTCTTGTGTTTTGGAAATAGGTGTCTGAAAACACGTAACTTAAGAACCTAATGACTGTATTGCTGGTGGATACCATGAAGTTACCCTTTCCAGTGTTCACAAAAGGTATCCATATATGTTCCGAAAAACTGTAAGTAAAAAAAAAAGATTTGTGAGACCTCTGATTCTTCCACATGATTACTTTTTGGATAGCTAAATTTTGAGATTTTATTTTAAACTAGTCAATTAGCCTGCCATAGCTTCATGGATGCTGGTAAGAAGACTTGAGTATCAGTGTCTTATACCAGTTTCCTGAGTGCCACTTAGTGTATGATGGGCTGAGAAGCCCCATGAAGTGGGTTGGATGACTGCACACACAGTGAAGTGCATTACTGGAGAGCAGTTTAGGGAGCCCAAATTTTTGCTCCAGAAGGAAACATTATCCCCATCTTATAAGGCTGTTGCTTTATAGCCACCATTGAAAAAGCTGTCTGGACCAAAGAACAATCATGTGGCGGCTCACAGAGCATGCAGAAATGTGATATAGACCAGTGGGAAACCGTCTCCCAATAAGCACCCTGGTATCTTAGACAAAATAGGCCATTGTTTATTCTCAATATGAATGAAATATGTTAAAAAGTAAACAGGGTGTCAGGTGTGTGACCACTGTGCACTTTTTTATTTCGAGAAAAAACTTATGTTTGCATATTATATACCCCTGCAAGTATAGTAACATGAAAATTAACTTGCTTAGTTTTTCTTGAAGGTTTTTCTTGAAGTTTTTCTTGAAGGGTGTTTAATTGAGTTTTCTCTTAAGGTATTCAAATTCTTGTATGCTGAAAGAACATACTCTATCCCTTTAACTTCCTTCCCTCTTTTTACCTCAAAACATAATTCCTTTTCAGCAAGTGCTTAGAGTATGCCTATCGTGGACTAGGAACTGTGTCCTAGCTGTATGTAGAGATAGGAAAGATTGCCCTTTATTCAGAGTTGATATATGCCAGACATTTTAATTTTTATTTCATCCCCCCTCACCAATCTATATAAATTGAGGAAAGAAGAGAGGGTAGGCTAAAGGTTAAAAGGGTATTCTTGGGATAGTGAACAGCATATACACAGAGTTTGGAGAAGACGGGATCACACAGCAGAGGGCGTCCCAAGAAGAAGAGCAACGTATGTTGAAGGTCCAGAGGAGAGAAAGAATGTAGAATTGTGAGTACTTCATGATACTGATACTACACTGTTAAGCTAAAGTTCCAAATGTAAACTGTTGAGGTTTTTGAAAATTGTACTGTATCAGGGGCTGAAGTTCTGATTTTATGGATGGATCTCTGTGGTTGTGTTTATCATGCATGAAACCTTCCAGGCAGACTTTTCAGATCTCTTTTTTGAGTGGGGAGGAGGAGGGGAAATATTTCACTGTATATCTTCCACGTATAAAAGGCATCAGTGTTGGGAGGAGATCACTTGTGATCTCTCTATTTAAAGCATAGTTTTCATTCCTCTGTCAGTAATGAAATTTTCAAAATAGCTTTATTTAACCTCTATTTGTTTATTGACTGGAATCATGGGTTTGTTTTACATTTGAAAAACTTATCACTTGCTCCAGGCTCAATATGGTCCATATTCTTTTTTTTTTTTTTTAAAGATTCCATCTATTTATTTGACAGAGATTACAGATTATAGATTTGGCAGAGAGGCAGGCAGAGAGAGGAGGAAGCAGGCTCCTTGCTGAGCAGGGAGCCCGATGTGGGCCTCGATCCCAGGACCTGAGCGGAAGGCAGAGGCTTTAACCCACTGAGCCACCCAGGTACCCTGGTCCATGTTCTTAAGCTATCTGTGACATTAGAAATTAAACTCTGCCATTTTTTAAAACATCAGAATAGTAGAAATGTTGTTAATTTTTTAAAAAGTCTAGCAATTAGAGTTGAGTTCCTCCAACTAATGCTTTTACTTTTGTATTAAAAATTTTAGCATATTAAAATACAGATCCAATTAACAGTTTAATGGACCCTATACTTTCTAAATGCATTTTGTTCCAGAGAACTGTGTTCTAATTACATGGGTAATTTCATTATAAAACAATTCTCAAAATGGTATACTTCCCCCCCCCCCAAATGATGTGCTTTTGATTAGAGATTCATAGTGAGGATTAGATGAGAATACCTGTAAAGCACCTTATGTAAAATGTGGCATTTAGAAAGTTCTCAAGTGATACTTATTACTTCTTTTACCATCTTACTGTTTTTTAAAGCTTTTTTTTTTTTAAAGATTTTATTTATTTATTTGACAGATCAGATCACAAGTAGGCAGAGAGGCAGGCAGAGAGAGAGGAGGAAGCAGGCTCCTCGCTGAGCAGGGAGCCTGATGTGGGCCTCGGTCCCAGGACCCTGAGATCATGACCTGAGCTGAAGGCAGAGGCTTTAACCCACTGAGCCACCCAGGCGCCCTAAAGCTGTTTTTTTATGTATGTATATTTGCACTTAAGTGGTAAGCTCTCCCAGAAAATGATGATACAGATTTTAAAGGAGAGAGTCTCTAAGCCTGTGTTGTTCAGTACAGTACCACTAAACCATAGTGGTTATTTAAATTTAAATTAAAAATTCTGTTCCTTCGTCCTACCAGCCACATTTCAAGTGTTCGATGGTTGTATGTGTCCAGTAGCCACTGTTGATGGTGTAGAACATTTTCATCACTACAGAAAGTTGAATTGGACAATGCTGTTCTAAGCTACTGGCTTTTAGTATTTTTCTCCCAATCAGTAGTACCCTTTAATCATGAAATTTTAAACAGAATCCCATATGAAAGACAGTAAGATGCAGAGGTGCTCTTCAGGAGACCCCCAAATCACTTCATTTAACTTCCCTTTGACTGTCAGAACACAGGACCTTTAGGTCCATAGTTGGAAAGAGGCCATTGCTCTTTTTTTAAACCAACTACTAAATGTAGAAAGAATTACAGAAATAGAAAAATCTGTAAGTGGAGTAAGCACCACAGAAACATTTGATTGTGATAAGGTGCTGAAATCATTGAATGGAAGGATTAATGGGATAGGATATGGCAAAATCTTAGTAGTTTTTATATAGGTGATCAAACTTAACATTATAGGATGAACTGATACTAAATGTTTATTGATGTGATGCACCAAGAATAATGCAACTTCACTTATGTAGTACTTATGCTATCTTTTTAATATTACAGTTTAATGAAAAAACATCAAGTACTAATAGGAAATCATCTACAAAAAATTGACTTACACTATTCAGAAATATTGGTATCATGAAAGACTAAACAGGGAAATTAAAGGAGACTATAGAGACATGGCAGTTAACTGTGTGCTGGATCCTTTATTGGATCTTGGATTGGAGGGTCAAACGGATATAAAGGCCATTTTTGGAGTGATTAGAGAAATTTGAGAATGAATAGTAAATCATCAGATTTTTCTAGGTGTGATAATTACATTGATTTTAGAGGAAAATACTCATGTTCTGAGGATATATATTGACATATTTAAGAGTGAATGTCATGATGCTGCAGGTAACTTTCAAATGGTTGAACAACAAAAAAAAGTGTGTTTGTGTGTAAGTAAAGAGAGAAAGCAAATGTGACAAAATGTTAACAGTTGGTCAGTCTGGGTTTCACAACCTTCTTGTAATGTCTGAGATTTTTTTTTTATCCTCCTCAAGAACCAGTTTTGCCCCCATTAAAACTTAATAATTGGGGGAAGGACATAAGGGTGTTTTTTGTACTTTCTTAAAACTTATTTTAGGTTTGAAATTTTTCAAAATAATAAGTCAGAGTAAGAGAAAAGTCTTCTCGTTTTAGTCGCTTAGCAGACAATTCCAGGAAATGCCCCTCCATCTTTCCTGCTATGTGATTGAATGGAATAGATTTGTCAAGTTCATATATAGCCTTTTAAAGAGAAAAGACGCAACATGCAAGTGATAAATAGAAAGTGTTATTGAGCTGAACCTCTCTCTGATCAGGAGTTGTAAGTTGGTTCAGCCACGTGATAGGAAGAGAGGCATTTCAGGCAAGGAAACAACACAAGTTAAAGCATTTTTTCGTACTTTTTTTTTTTTTAAGATTTTATTTTTAAGTAATCTCTACATGAAACGTGGGGCTTGAACCCACAACCCTGAGATCAAGAGTTGCATGCTGCACTGACTGAGCCCGCCAGACACCCCAGTAGTTTATATGTTTCAGTATGTGTCTCAGCTGTAATTTTTTTATTGACAGTAGATTATTATATTCATTCTTTCCTTTTATGGAAAATTGGAATGCATATGAAAAGTATTTACATATAAATCCTCTATTATTTATTTATTTAGAGAAGGCTGCGGCAGAGGGGGAGAGAGAGAGAGAGAGAATCTCAAGCAGACACTGCTGAGTGCGGAGCCTGAAGTGGGGCTTGATTTCACAACCCTGAGATCATGACCTGAGCTGAAATCAAGAGTTGGTCACTTAATTGACTGAGCCACCCAGGTGCCTTCTGCATATAAATTCTCTTAATAGCACTTACTGCTAACATGCTGTTGGTGTCTCAACTTTTTAGCCTTTCCTACTTCGATTCAAATATTTATTATAAGTAATACCTGCTTGAGATTCTTGAATTTGGATTTTAAGATAAAAAGACATTTATTTGAGAATAACATGATGTCAATAGATTTAACACATAATGTTAATAGATTTACCGAATTGTTTAATTATACACTATTCAACTAATTATAAATAGCCCATATGCTATAAGCAATCAGTATGAATTTTATTCCTCTTCTCTAGGAGATTGGTAATTCGCTGGTCAGGATTGGCTGTGTCACAGCTTCAGTGTCTTCTGTTCTGCTTCTCATGTATGTTATAGGACTTTTCTAGGTTACCTCTGTATCATTGGAAAATAAAATAGATGAAAAAGGAATACAGTTTTAGGATCAGGGTAAAATATAAATTAGAATGAAAGTTGAGACTACAGGAACAATTAGAACACACATGCTGTCTTAGAGTCCTTAATCATTTCTTAGTTTGACGTGAAAAAAATTTTTTTTGAGTTATAATTTACAATACCATGTATAAATCTAAGTGTACAGCTTGATGAATTTGATCTGAGAATTTGCTTCTGAGAGTTTCCTTCTTCTGTCTAAAGTCAAAAATAAAACACACTCATTCCTTGGAGGGGGCAAAAACTTTCCTAGTGCATATTTCTGAAAGAAAGTTCTTGAATGGGGCTTCATGTAGGGAGTACTGAATGATGTAGTGGGTTTCACAAAGCTGTTTTCCTACTGTGTCCTAAGTGAAAGCTGAGGTCATGCTGAGGTGTAATTTTTATTGAAGGTGGGAGGTAGGGAGTCTAAATAAGTAATCTTCATCCAAAAATAAAACCCAGAGTATATCAAGAAATGGTTAGTCTGTATATCCTTCAGATAAAAGTTCTCTTTCTCTCCTTCTGTATCTATGTATGTATATACACACATTTATAAATTATGTATAAGTGTATGTTTATATACATATCGATGTATAATACATATATATAATTTTCTTTAAATCTCTTTGTTGATAAGAAATGGGCAAGGAAGGAGTTTGAATGACATTTATTTTGAGTTATCAACTAGGTAATACTAGGTGTGTATTGCTTTAAGGGGTAAACATTCAAGTGGTAACTTGAAAAAACTATTTTCCACCTTCTGTGTAGAGAAAAAATTCAGTTTTTTCCTACTTGGTCTGTCTTCCCTCTGAGTCTTCTTTACTACTTACATGGAATTCATATTTTTGGTCACCAAATGTGTGTAGGTTTTTTTTTCCCCCACAACAGGAAATTCTCTGTGACACCAGATGGATCTTCTACAATTTAACTCAATTCTGACACTGTCTGCCTGGAGATAGCATCAAATCCCACAGGTTAAGGGCAGTCCCACAAAAATGCCCCTGCAGCCTTCAGAGAACAGTCACAAGCCCAGTTACACCTGTATTTTATCCCACAGCCCACCCACAGCCACCTCATTAGAACAAAAGACACTTTGATCACCCAGGAAATTATAAGGGATTTAGGAGCTCCATGACAGGAACTGGGGACTGAGACCTGTATATATTTTCTATTATCTAGCAATTTCCTTTTCTGAAAATTCAGGATTTAAAAAAATTTCTTTTTGAATTCAAGGTTGTCCCACATTCAGAGGAAAGTAGGCCAATAGAGAACCTGCAGGTAAAGCCAGGATTTTTCTGAAGGAATAATTCTATGTCTGTTACAGTGCTGAAAAGGAATCAGTCAAGTCCTTAAAATTCTTTAAAACATAGCGTGGCCTACATACTTTTAGCTGGAAGATAGTTTCAAACAGCATTCCCATTTGGCCACTGTGGTTACAGGAAAATATCAATAGTACTCCCACAAAAACCTGGTTTTGGGCTTTGTGAACCTCCCCAAAAGGAACTAATGGTAGGAACTTTTTTATTTTTCTCTTTCAGAGGAAATTTCCTTGTGATGTCTTTAGTTCAGTTTGTAAGATCTGACTTTTTGCTTTGCTGTCTTGTGATTTTCTTACAGGAAAACCTACAGTCTATGTAGAAAGGATTAGCAGATTCTTTATAGGGTGCCACTAAAAAGATTCCCCCAACAGTAAGGAAAAATACCACCTTATTCTGTGGTGTTTGATATATCTCCATTGTAAATTATCCTGCATTTGGAAAGATTTATATCGCTTCATGATTTTCTCTGTTTAGACTTTGAGTATCGTTCTCTTATTAGTTTCACATAGATCCTTGCTAGTTGACTCTAAGGAATTAAGGAGTATATTCAGAAACTGTAAAATAGGACTCCTCATCCCTGAATCTTTGGACAATAAAAATACATTGTACTTAACATTGAACTGTGTCTAAAAAGTCATCTCCAAACCCATGGTCATCCAGATTTTCTTTTATGTTTTTTTCTGGGAGTTTTATAGTTTCGTGTGTGTGGGTGTGGGTGTGGGTGTGGGTGTGTGGGTGTGCGCGCGCGCACATCTGTGTGTGTGTGTGTTTAAGTTTTATTTGTTGAAATAATCTCTACACCCAAGATGGGACTTGAACTCATGACCCTGAGATCAAGAGTACATGCTCTTCCAAGTGAGCCAGTCAGGCACCTGAGTTTTATAGGTTTGTGTTTTACATTTAGCTCTGTGATCAACTTTAATATAGGTTTGTGTTTTACTTTTAGGTCTGTGATCAACTTAAAGGTAATTTTTGTAAAAGATGTAAGATCTATGTTTAAATTCTTTTTTTTTCTTTTTCTTTTTTTTGTGTGTGAATATCGTATTGTTCCAGCACCATTTGTTGAAAAGACTGTGCTTTTCCCATTGTGCCTCATTTATCAAAGATCATTTGACTCTATTCATGTGGGTCTTTTTCTGGGCTATTTTGTTTCACTGATCTTGTCTGTTCTTTCACCAATACCACACTGTCTTGAGTACTGTAGCTTAGCTTTATCTGGAAGTCCAGTAATGTTTATCCTCCAGTCCCCTTGTAATCTTCAAACTGATTTTTGTCTCCATGGGTTTGCCCATACTGAATATGTTATGTGAAGGAATCATACAGTATGTGACCTTTTTGACTTCTTTCACTTAACATAATGTTTTTGAGATTCATGCAAGTTGTGGCATGTATCAGCACTTCATTCCTTTTTATGGCTGAATAATATTCTGTTATATGTATATACCATGACTTGTTCATTTATTTATCCACTGAAAAATATATGGGTTTCTATCTTTTGGGAATGATTAATAATTCTGCTATAATTATTCTGTACATTTAGTTTTATGTGTTATAATGTATGTAAGATCTATATGTAATAATGACAAAGCAAGAGAAGGAAAAAGATCTCATTGGGACCATATTTACTGTCATCAGTAGCATTGTGCTAAATATTGAGAAGTACAAAGGTGAATTAAGCATGGTCCTTATTCCCAAGAAATTTAAACATAATTCAGCATGTGGAATTTTATTATGTCATCATAAAAGCAGTAAATGAACAGTACACATTTTAAAGAGCCACAGCATAGAGTTAAGGCTACGCATGAAGTAATTTTAAGATACTATAGACTGAGAATACAATTATAAAATATGAAATTTGCACACAGATGATAGGTTAGGATATTAAGCTTATCTGGAGGCTGTGGTCAGCTAAGCATTTGTGATTACAAGTGAAAATCTGATAACTGATTTTTCTTCTAAGGTTATGATTCTCCTCTGCTCCCCAGTCCCTGGCTAATGATGGCGGGCGGTATTGGAACAAGTGGTTTTGCTGTATTTATTTTTGAATAAAGGGTAGAGGCTAAAGTTTTTTAGCTTAAAACAAAGGGTCCAGAGAAATTTTGAATGCCTTTCTGTCTCAGTTTCTGTCAAAAAGTGAGAAGAATTGTCAAAAATTTAAATCTTAAAGCTAAAATACCTTTCAAGATACTCTTCAGTAATTTTATTTATATTTTTAAAATAATGAACAAGTAACATTTGGTTCAGTGCCAGTCATTGGGTGTTAAAGGCATAATTCTTTAGTTCAATTTATTGTTTTTAGGAGGCAGTGATGTTGGTAGTAATAGATATATTGTGTCTTCATTTATAAAGAATGACAATTTCCCACATGCTTAGGGCAGTTTTTCTGAAAACTGCCGTCCGTCAGTTTTGGACGGAAAATTGTCCGTCAAGGTGGATTTGTACTGGTAAACTCACACCTGGACTCCTTTTGAGTATCATGGATTTGTAGTATTCATGATAGGGCTTATAAAGTATTAAGTGATCCAATAGTGAGTCTGGATCATATTTTAATTGATTCCCTTAATCTCAATCTCATTTCAAAAAGGATTTTATTCATTTTTCACTGATACAGCAAGTAGAATAAATAGCTAAGGAAATCAGGAGGACTGGAAAATGAGCACAAGGAAGATAATAGTTCTAAGGATAGTGTTCATACACAAAAATGTATGCCATAACATGCAACTTCAAAGACTCAGAAAAAAGGTTCTTAAAAGCTCTGAGTTTCCTAATGGCCAATGAAAAGGATTAGTTTGTAAAATGAGAGACGTATGTTTTTTTCCCCCCAAAATAGATACAGGTTATAAATAATTGTAAGTAAGTGTCTGAATTGGAATTTCAATTTTTTTTAAGCCTATAGAAGAGGGATATAAAGTCTTAACACTCGTTGCTAAAGGTTCTGTAGTTTCAGTTTTAAAATGAGTATATGTTCTTTTTTATGGAATACACCACCTTCTCCTATTAGTCCTTTATATTATGTTGTCCAAGATTTTTTAAAGCTATTACTTTTGTGAATTCCAGAATCACCTCTTAGCAGTCACACTGGTTTTCTAGTTCATCTGGGACTGTTATTGTTGAAGATGGAGGCTTCCAGAAACTGTTCTAGCCTCTGTCTTCTTATTTTGGAGAATTACGTTCTGCTTGCTAGTGAATCTAAACTTTAACTCACTATCCATTAAGTGGTCTTTTTTGCGTCAGGCACTTCTTTGACATTTCCTGGTTCTCTCTTGTTCCTTCAGCTCCTTCTGTTTGCTGGCTTACCTCTTAGTTCCTTACCATTCCTTAGTTCCCAGTTGAGGTGTGGCATTTCTCCCAGAGCACTTGAATTTCCATAGGATCTTTCCCCGAGGACAGCTTCTTCCTTAGCACCTTATTTTTCCTAAAGTGACTTTCCATAATAGCTCCTTGCTGCCCTCTTCTGGCTGTGATATTAGGGTGTGCCATTGAATTTTAGTTTTTAATCCTTAGAATTTTAGCAATATCTTGTACAGACTAGTGGTTCTCAAGCCTAGCTGCACATTAAAGAAAGTTTGGGAAGTTTTAAAAGAAGTTTTGGGAAGTTTTAAAGAAAGTGCCAGTGTCTGGGGTCCACTTTTGGAGATTCTGATCTAATTGGTCTGTTGCGGGGGAGTTGAGGGGACTGGGAATTTTGTTTTATTTTGTTTCTTAACTCCTTAGGTGATTATACTATTTAGCCAGTGATTAAAATCTAACTGCTGGGGTAGATGATCCTTGAAATACTGTAGGGCTTGAATTACTTAGAAATAATCCTTAGATTTTTAGATAGCATAATGAATTTTTAAAAATAGCATTAAAGTGAGGAATATAGGACTATTTTTCTACCCTCTTTAGGAGAAGGTGTAATGTAGACAAGGATATGATATGAATAAGTGATAAAATGTAAGGTCTGTATGATATCTACTAATACCAGAAGAGAGTTTTGGGTGTAATTTTGTGTTATCATTTGCCTTTTAGCTTTTAGATTCATTTCTGAATTTTCACTTACTTCTGTCTCAAGGACTGATCCCATAGGCTTCCACCTGGATGTAGCCACTGGGAGATACTCATACTAATGAGTATAAGGAGGATATTCTTATTAATATTATCTCTCAGTTGGATTAGAAACCTGATGGGAAGTATATCTTTATAATGGACTTCTTAAATAAAATTTATTGTTAAATACATTTGTAATCATCTTTTAAATAATATTTCCTGTCCATTAACAATTTTGTTAAGAATACTGTTGGTACTGCTTTTGTTTTTTACATTTTAACCTCTGGTATAAATCTTTCTTACTAAACTTTAATTTGGGTTATTTTAAAATATAATGGAATGTATTCCATTCTTTAGGGCTTTAAGATCGGCTCTCTAGTGTACAAGGGATTTATTTCAACAAGGACCTTTATTTTCTTTATGAAAGAAAGAGTGTAGTAAATTATATTGCTTTATTTGTTAGAGCATGTTACTAAGAATTTATCTAATTGATTCTCCTTGATTTTTTTTTTTTAAACTATTAGGGACCTTGGGAACACAATACAAAAGCAGCTAACACTTGAGATACTTGCTAAGTTTGTTAATATAATTATAGTTCTTTGTGTAGTCTTTGAACAAGTTTTAGGATATTTAGTTTTTTTAAGTTTCCTACTAACTAGTTAACTAATAGGGGACCACTTCACTGTATTTCTTTATCTGGAGATTTATTTATTCAGATTTAGGCTTTGCATGATATCCAAAGCATATATATGTATTTGGTGGCAGTGTTCTTGAAGTCCTGGCAAAAACGTAATGAATGTTTGTATGGTTTTGGCTTAGGGTCACCTTTGAATCACTTATCTCTTTAATCTTTTAAACACAAGTGGTTCTTCTAACCTTTATTTCTGTGGACTGTTTAAGTATCTTTGGTTTGCTTAAGAAACAAAACAAAACTTCATGCTGCTAGATTTTAAGGTTTAAGATGTTAAAAATCATATATTTGGAAATTTAATTTCAACCCTTTTGAAATTAAGAGTTGTAAACTAATTTTACTCTCTATTATTTATATTGAGACAGCAATATGAAATCGTTAGTACCATTCAGCTAAATAGGGTAGAAAATTGGATTTTTTGCTGAAAGAATGGAATAAAGAATTTCATCAAATTCTTTGTACTAATTCCATGTTAAGTAAGATTGTTCCAAATATATGATTTTTTTTTAAAAAAAGATTTACTTATTTATTTATTNATCAAATTCTTTGTACTAATTCCATGTTAAGTAAGATTGTTCCAAATATATGATTTTTTTTTTAAAAAAAGATTTATTTATTTATTTATTGACNGCAGAGAGGCAGGCAGAGAGAGAGGAGGAAGCAAGCTCCCTGCTGAGCAGAGAGCCTGATGCGGGCCTCGATCCCAGGACCCTGAGATCATGACCTGAGCTGAAGGCAGAGGCTTTAACCCACTGAGCCACCCAGGCACCCTCAAATATATGATTTTTTGACATATGTGTATCCTTTAGGTAGGAACATGTATTACTTCTTTTTGGAGAAACTATACAATTTATTTTTTCAACTTTCCTTCCTCATTTGCCCCATGACCTCATCATTTCACTCCCCTTCATGATTATAGACTTCTGTTCTCCAACTGCTTAACTATGTCTTACTCCAAAAGCAGGGCAAACACTTCTGGGTACTACCAGTACCTTCGTATTCTTTCCCCGTTCCCTTGACCGGGTGTTAGGGTTTCTGATGCTATGTAAGCATGTGAGATAAGGAAAAGGAGAAAAAGTACTGTCTTGGTACCTGGCAACTGAGGAAAAGGTTTCCTGACACTGAAATGCTCAAACATTGTCTCTTAGACTTAAAAAAAATAAAAAATAAAATAAAAAAAGACTGTGTCATTGTCATTGCAGCCTGTAATTCTTAGGTGAAGTATGTTTTTGTAGAGTTGCCTGGGAATCTGATCTCTATTCATCAGTTATAACTTATTTGGTAGAATGTGTTTTAAGATCTAAACAGCAGGTTTCCAGATGAACTTTTAAAATATTTTCTCTGAAGATGAATTATATTTGTGTTCAGATTTTTATAAAAAATGTTGTGGTGCTAGGGTGAAGAGTTATGGACCACAGATCCTCATACCGTATGTTATATGTTATGTGTTTGGGGGGTTTGGTTTAATTTGGGATTTTTAATTCTTTCTTCTTTCCTGTGTAATTATCTTGAACCAAGGATGGGACTTAAGATTTCTTTTCATTTCTTGAATTGATACAGATTTCTCTTCTTACCCCTAATTTCCCATCCCTCCCCCTCCCTTCTTTTCCTCTCTTCCTTTTCTACATTCGTATACCCCAGCCTGATTTCTTTTCATTCCATAGATGCCCCAGGATTGTCCATTTTTATTTGGTCTTACTTTCTACTTTTACTACTTCTAGGATATTTTTTTCTTTTTCCTGAAAAAATCTTTTATTTTTTTTCTTAAATGTAGGTCTTTATTTTTCTTTCTATATATTGGGCTCCTGGGATATGTGGACTGATTTACCTTTGGAATATACATAGCCATGATCTCTTCAGATGTTGTCTCAGCCACATTTTTTTTTATTCCTGAGAATTCCTCTTAAATGTGTATTAGAATATCTCATTGTTTTGTCTGTCTTTTCTGCACTTTGATACTTTCTCTTTCTGCTTCTTTCAGCATAGTTTATTTTAACATTTTAGTTCAGTAAAGCTCTTCAGATGTATCAAATTTTCTGTTTATCTTATTGGTTTTTTTTATTTCACAGAGGGAGAGAGATCACAAGGAGGCAGAGAGGCAGGCAGAGAGAGAGGGGGAAGCAGGCTCCCCGCTGAGCAGGGAGCCCGATGCGGGCCTCGATCCCAGGACCCTGGGATCATGACCTGAGCCGAAAGCAGAGGCTTTAACCCACTGAGCCACCCAGGCGCCCTTGGTTGACTTCTTTAGGTACTCTGTTTTTCCTCTATAGAATTTTTGGTTGCTTCTTTTCGAAATCTGCTTAGTTGACTTTTTTTTTTTTAAGATTTTATTTATTTATTTGAGAGAGAGAGCGCAAGAGAGAGCATGAGCAGTGAGGTGGGCAGAGGCAGAGAGAGAAGCCCCTGCTGAGCAGGGAGCCCGTTGTGGGACTCGATCCCAGGACCCCGAGATCATGACCTGAGCAGAAGGCAGACGCTTAACCAACTGAGTCACTCAGGTGTCCCTTTTCTACTCTTTAAAAAAAACTCCTTGAACATAAGCGTAATTGGTTCATAATCAATGACAGACAATTCCAATATCTGGAGTCCTGGTAGGTTGTTTTTGGTGCTTATTTTCATCCCCTTTTGGGTCTTAGAGTGTAGTCTCATCTCCTTTGACTGTGTGTTGGGCTTTGTACTTAAGAAATTATTTACAGAGATAATTTGAAGCCTTGGATGTTGTTACTTTCCTCCAGGGAGAATTTTCCCATGTTTACCTGGGTCAGGTACCTTGGGAGTACTAGCAGTCATAATCCCCTTCAGTTTGAGGACTTGAGATTTTCTGGGGCAGGGAGATGACTTAAAGCCAGGGTACTGCAGGCTGCACAAGGACTGTTTCATTTCTGATTCACATGATTGCTCTTCAGGTGTGGCCCTTTAGAGTACACTGCCCCTTTTTCTAAAGCTTTCTTTCACATAATTTAAGTTTTTCTATGTCAGGCTGAAGGGCATTCTGCTTTTACGTTCCTACCAGTAATCAGCCAGTATCCCCAGAAGGAACCCTGGCATCTCAGCTTGCTCTTATCCACAGGGTAGAGCATTGATCATTGACTTTAGAAGTAGTTACTTCATGGACTCTCCTCCTTTTTGCTCCTTTTAATCTCATGGCCTTGATTAGTTCTGATTCTTGATTCCAGAGGTGTTTTTTTTTTTTTTTTTTTTTTTTTTTTGGGAGGGGGGTTTGTTTGTTTTATTTGGCCAGTGTTTCTCTTATTTAATGTTTGCTAATAGAATTCTTGATTGTTGATAGGAACTACTGAAAATTCACGTAAATATCTCCTTCCCTCAAGACCCTTACTATTTAAAGCTGTGGATCTCAGTCTTGTCTCCACAAAGAATTACTGAGGAATTTAAAAAAAAGTTATGTCTGAGCCCCATTCTCAGAGATTCTGATTTAATTGGACTATGATAAGGACGAATCTTAAACTAGAACTCTGGTGGTGGGACCTGGGTATTGGTATGTTTTAAAAATGTCTAGATGACTTTTAATATTCAGCCAAGATTAAGAGCTATTGACTTAAAGATTATTAAACCTTCAATGACCATATCAAAGGTCTGTGAAAAATGTGTGTATGCTTTGAGTGAGCATTTGGAATAGATGCTGCAAGCAGAAATTAAAAACAAAACAAAAGCTCTGCACAGGTATAGTTGACCCTTGAGCAACATGGGTTTGAACTTCCTGGGTCCACTTACACATTTTTTTCTGATAAATACAGTACTGTATATGTATCTTCTCTTCCATATGATTTTCTTAGTAACATTTTCATTTCTCTTTATCGTAAGGATACAATATATAACATATATAAAATATATGTTATTCAGCTGTTATAGATAAGGGTTCTGGTCAACAGTAGGCTATTTATAAAGTTTTAAGTAACATAACTATGGTTAAGTTATATGCAGGTGTTTGCGCAGTGGAGGGAGGGGATGTGTGGGGGAGTGCAGAGTGGGTCACCCCCCTAACCCCCCTGTTGTTCAGGGATCATCTGTACTGAAGGTATAACCCAGTCCAATCAAGATAGTAACTTAAGTTTTTTGTAATGTTAGTCTCATAGCCTATGGTTAAGAGCATTGGTACGGGAATTGCATGGGTTTAAGTCTTGGTTCTTCCTCTAGTCATTTGATTTAGGGTAGGATATTTTATCATTTCATCTCTAAAATGGAGAAAGTAAAATGATCTACTTTATGGAGTTGTGGATTAAATGAATTCATATATGCTAAGCACTTAGAACGGTGCCTGGAACTTAGTAAAGCATTATGAAAATTGTTAGCTGTGGTGGTGATATTCATTTGTGAGTATTGATTATTGCAAATATTGTGAATATAGATTATTATTTTAACTGGTCCTCTATTATTAGACATTTATATTTGTAGTTTTTCAAGTAATGCTATGACAACCATTTACATAAATTTTTTCAATTCCTAGAATTAGTTCATTGATCTTATTTCAGAAATTTAGGGTGGGAGAAATTGTTAAAAGGAACTTCTTAGAACTACCCCTCATGAGAATTATTTTGTTAGGTTGTATGGTTAATCCAGGGTTGAGCTTTAAATGGGGACAACTAATTCGCCTTAGAAAAATACCACAACAGTGTCTTTATGTAATGTAAAAAATCTCCCTTACTTTGTCTAACAGTTTTTTTTTTTTAAAAGATTTATTTATTTGACAGGGAGAGAGAGATCACAAGTAGGCAGAGAGGTAGGCAGAGAGAGGAGGAAGCAGGCTCCCTGCTGAGCAGGGAGTCCGATGCGGGCCTCTATCCGAGGACCCTGAAATCATGACCTGAGCCCAAGGGCAGAGGCTTTAACCTACTGAGCCACCCAGGTGCCCCTGTCTTAACAGTTTTTTAAAAATTACTAGCCTATATTAACATCTATGTGCCAAATATGGTTTCAGGTGTTTTGCGTGTAACATTGCATTGATATTTACAAACCTATGAGGTGTTTACAAATCAGGAAATTGAAACAGAGAAGTTTAATAATTTACTCTAAGTTCTACATCTGATACAAAGTCAGCCAGGATTGAAGATAATTTGATTTCACTTTTTGTGGTCCAAAATCCTAAGTATAATTTTCTTACTTGACTTACAGCAACTTTGTTTTGATCTGCCTGTAGAGATTCGTTCTTAAAAGCCTGTTCATAAACAAAATTACATTAATCTTTCAGGTTTAAAATTGCTTTTTAGGTTTACAGTTCTGTGCCCAGTTACAAATATCTAGTTAGATTCTTTAAAACCTCAGTTAGGTTTTCTTTTAAGGATAAATTTGCCTTCTGTGCCTTCTCTTTCTGAAGCAAACATTTTAATTTGTCTAATGGAACCCATATCTCTAATTCTAACTTGCTAAAGTAGCTTTATAAACAATTGTGCATGCGTATAAAATGTTGGGGGGTAGAGGGGTTGCAGCTGCAAGTCATTCTTTCTCAGGTAGTTTCAGATAATTCTTCTGAATTTAAAGATTGGAACTATTGGGCGCCTGGGTGGCTCAGTGGGTTAAAGCCGCTGCCTTCGGCTCAGGTCATGATCCCAGGGTCCTGGGATCGAGGCCCACATCGGGCTCTCTGCTCAGCAGGGAGCCTGCTTCCTCCTCTCTCCTCTCTCTCTGCCTGCCTCTCTGCTTACTTGTAATCTCTCTCTCTGTGTCAAATGAATAAATAAAATCTTTAAAAAAAAAAAAAAAAGATTGGAACTATTTAATGGTTTTCTTTCCAAAGGCTAGACTTTTATAATAATGTTACATTTTAAAACATAAATAGATATTTATATAATATGTATTCTGAAATTTAGAATTATGATCATATGAAATAGAGGAGCTAATATAAACATAAATACAATTTGATAAATCTTTGTTTAGTGGCTTTTAACAATAGTTATAGCTATAACAATTAGATTAAACCTGTTACTGACAATACAGTTACATAAAAATCTTTAAAAAAATTTTTTTTAGAGATTAAGAATATTCAGTAAAAGAGATAACTTTAACATTTCATAACAGGATGGTTAAACCTTGTTTAGGTTATTCATTCTACCCATGAACATTTTACAAATAATAATATATTAATGTGAATAAACATGATTAAGATAATTTTCTGTGTTAGTAATCTAACAATACAGAGAAGAATCTGAAAGAAATACATATCAGTTGTGAATCAAAAACTGAGTGAATAAATCTGCTTAATGAAATCCAAGTTAAAAGATTTTAAGCCTAATTTTAGCATTTATGCTTTTTATTCAGTTTTGTCAGTAGTGGCATGGGTGATTGTACATGTTTAAAGTTATTTTGATTTACACATTGTTTTTGAGAAAAAGCATAAGAAAAGTAAGGAATAATATAAATATGCAAATCTAGAAGCCTATATAAACTACATAAAAATGCCTTTCTTTGATGTAATAGAATAATTTACAGTTAATGTTTTAATATTTGTGTATCTAGTAGGTACCCATTAGCATAATTTTCAGGTATCTTGTTTATGGAAAAGGACCCCAAATGGCATCAACTTATCTAGGATCAAGGGGCATATTCCTGAAATAAACTGGGCCAATGGCATTTTCTTACCCAGGAATTAGTTTAGCTAATTTTATTAGTTCATTCAGCAAATGTCTGTTGCAGTCCTATTATATGATAGACATTGTTTTAATTGCTAGAGATACAGTGGTGGAAAAGACAGATAAAATAAAATTCTTGCCCTCCTGAAACAGATTAAATTGTGTCTTAACATAGAGATGGTAGCGTTCAAGAGGAAGGCCTATACTATTAAGGTTTACAGAACTCCCCTGGTTCTGTCATTGTGATGATTTCTTTCTTTAGTTTTGTGAGCTTACCCCAGTATCATTCCAATCTTTCCAGTAAAGCTGACTGCTTCCCTCTTATTTATAATTTCTTCAATTTGTTTTAAACCAAAAGAGCTTAACTAAAATATAATTGGACCATAATTTTATGATGGACTCTGCTTAGGTTAGATGTCTACCCCAAGACTGGACAGACAACTTGCCCATGAACGTGTGGGATTTGTATACAAATGGTAGCGTCTTAACAATTTCCTTCTTACTATGGAAATGAGCATTTTACAGCAGAAGATTGTTCCGTTTTATTCACTACAGATGAAACAATGTCCCTGCAGCATATACCTATCATATATGTTGTGTTTTGTTAGGATTTTCAAATTGTGTTCTATAGTATCTCATGTTTTTATTAAGAACTCGTAGGAATTTTCTGAAAGTTAGAATCTAGTACTTATCTTTTTTTTAAAAAATTTTATTTACCTGACAGCGAGAGAGGGAACACAAGCAGGGTGAGTGGGAGAGGGAGAAGACGCTTAACGCCTGAGCCACCCAGGCACCCTAGTACTTATCTTTAATAGTCTGTCTGAAGTTGAATGCTTTATTCTTAAAAGGTGAAAAAAGCAAAAATATTCCTGTCTCAGAAGATATGAAAACTATTACTTTTCAGAGTAAGTGGTTTTGTGTTTTGAACCAATGCTTTCAAGATTTTGACCTTCAACATTTTGTATTTCTTTCTCTCTCTCTCTCTTTTTTTTTAAAACGATTTTATTTATGTATTTGAGAGAGCAGAAATGAAGGGTAGGGACAGAGGGAGAGGGAAAAGCAGACTCCTTGCTGAGCAAGGAGCCCAGCATGGGGCTTGATTCCAGGGCCTGAGATCATGACCTGAGCCAGAGACGGACGATTAACTGACTGAGCTACCCATGAGCCCCTCATAGCTCACTTATTAAATTATAAGTGTCTTGAAGGCAGTCACCATGTCACCACATTCTATACCATCTTACATAGAGATGATGTTCAATAAATGTTGGCATGTTTTGAATATAACAAAAATTGACCATACGTAGTTTTATTACAGGTTTGGTTGAAATGCATTTATTAGTATAAGATTTTGAAGTATTTTTAGGTTGCAGAAAAATATTCAAGGTCCTCCCTTTTCTTAATTTTTTATTTTATTTTCAGACTTAACAGAAAGGTTGCAAAAATATGACAGAGTTTCTTTATATCCCTTACCAGCGTCATCTAATGTTAACGTCTTGAATAATCATTGGACAGTTATCATAACTAGGAAATTAATATTAGTACAATGTTATTAAGTAAACTGTAGACCCTATTTGAATTTTACCGGTTTTTCCATTAATGCTCTTTTTCTGGGCAGGCTCTATTCCAGGATCCACATAGGATTTAGTTTTTATTTTATCTTTATTCTTCTGTAGTTTGTAATAGTTCCTCAGACTTTGTCTTTCATGACCTCTGTTTAGTTGTTCAGTGTTTTCTCATATTGCTGGATCATTGAGCACTCAGGTCAAGGAAGAATTCCTGGGGTGCCTGAGTGTCTCAGTCAGTTAAGTGTCTAACTTTTTTTTTTTTTTAAGATTTTATTTATTTATTTGACAGAGAGACAGAGATCACAAGTAGGCAGACAGGCAAGCAGAGGGAGAGGGGGAAGCAGGCTCCCCGCTGAGCGGGGAGCCTGATGCGGGCCTCGATCCCAGGACGTTGAGATCATCACCCGAGCCGAAGGCAGAGGCTTTAACCCACTGAGCCACCCAGGCACCCAAGTGTCTAACTCTTGATTTGGGCTCGTCATAATCTCAGTCATGAGATTGAGCCCCTAGTTGGCTTCCGTGCTCAGCGCAGAACCTGCTTGTCCCTGTCCCTCTGCTCCTCCTTGCACTTGTTTGCTTTCTCTTTCTCTCAAATAAACAAGAAAAATCTTAAAAAAAAAATTGTTGAGATGTTTCATGGCGCAGCTTAGTAAGTTTATTTAAGTAGTATGGAGACAGGATCCACAGGCAGAAAGAGCTGCACTTTTGCTGTGTGAAGCTGGTGGTTGTATGCTCAGTGCTCAAGGGGGAGGGGATGTGCAGGGAGTATTAGATCATAAATGTTTTCTTCGAACTTCTACTCATAAAAGGGCTTTCCCAAGATTTCTCTATTGCTTAACTTATCATTCAGCTTGATACTAACTATTGGTGAGAGATATAGGCAGTCACTTGTGACTTTTAAGAATATAGAAAGCAGCACTTACTTGCTTCTCATAGAAACTATGCAGGCTAATAGGTCAGCCTTCTGGGCTAAAGGTGTACATTTTTCTGCCTCTATCCCTCATTAATTAGACTAAAGCTATACAGGTTTGACAAAAATATCGCAGAAATGATATGAGTT
Source organism: Ailurus styani (assembly GCA_002007465.1). Lineage (NCBI taxonomy): Eukaryota > Metazoa > Chordata > Mammalia > Carnivora > Ailuridae > Ailurus > Ailurus styani. Next base: position 4,301,715 of record LNAC01000042.1, on the reverse strand, counting down.
CATGAAGTCAATATGTTTTATTTACCAGTGATGTTGATTTTGTTCACTTGGTTAAGGTGGTTTCTGCTGGTTTCTTCACTTGTAAAGCTGCTATCTTTCCCTTTGTAGTTAATAAATTTTGGGGGGAATACTTTGAGACTTTGCAAATAACAGTCAAGGACCCTTTATCTTTTCCTTTTTTTCCCTTTCCCAAGACCTACTGATTTGTCATTCTAAATGGATTTTTTTTTCCCTTGGGTCCCACCCAGTTTCATGTCAGGTTCCTTAAATTCAGTTCTTTGTTCCAAGGGCCAGGTATGCAAAATGCTAGGAGTGTAAAAATGAACAAGACCCAAATTCTGTAGTATCACTTAATAGTATGCTTTGGCATCAGAGGGGCCTGATTTCAGATCCTCATTTTGAGTCTTGAAATTGTGTGAAATTGTGCAATTTGCATAACTTGACTGAGCCAAACATTAATCTCACAGAATTGTCAATGAGGAATAAATATGAAATTCTAGAAAAGGCAGAACTAATATGTAATGATAGTGCATCATTAGATGCCTGGGGCCAAGAATTGGAAGTTGAGTTCAAAGGGGGCTGAGGAAGCTCTTTGAGATGAAGGAAATTCCTAAATCTTAATTATTTTTCCAAAACTCATCATACTGTACATTTGAAATTAGCATATTTTATTGTATATAAATCATATGTCACTGAAGTTAATTTAAGAACCAAAGTTCTTTTTTTTTTATAAAGATTTTATTTATTTATTTGACACAGAGAGAGAGATTACAAGTAGGCAGAGAGGCAGAGGCAGGCAGAGAGACAAGGAGAGGAGGAAGCAGGCTCCCCGCTGAGCAGAGAGCCCGATGTGGGCCTCGATCCCAGGACGCTGAGATCATGACCTGAGCCGAAAGCAGAGGCTTTAACCCACTGAGCCACCCAGGCGCCCCCAAAGTTCTTTTTGAACATGGTTTTCCATTTAATGATGCGAGATACAGTTACTTGAAATCCATAGAAGTCTTTGGTTTTTGAAATCATCTAGTTCTCACCTAGTTCAAGGGAGCCTTGTGGCACCTTAGGAATTTGCAGGGTGATCTAAGAGTTCATTCAGGTCTGTAGTCTTTCTATTTTAGTATGTCTTAGGTCTAAGACTCTTAAGTCACTTTTTCTTAAGTGGATTCCAAACCCTTAGGACCTTTGGTGTGCTTAGAATCCAGAGCCTTTAGTCTTCTTAGAACTTTTTAAATGAATTATCTAGGAGGGGTTTGGGTAATCATCCAGGAGGTCAAGTTAACTAAAATCAACTTCTCGAGACACTTTGAGTACAGAGTTTTATCCTTCCTTTGCAACTCCAGAACTTGCTGGACCCTGATAAGCCTGTAGAAGTTCTTACTTGATAATCTGTAGTTTTTAAGATTCATTTCGTCATTGTACCCATGTGCGTATATACATATGAGCCTTACGTATAATTTATTCTTAGACTGCTTAAGGACTTTGGTAGAGAAATAATTTTTATGTGTGTATTTTATATTTTTAAAGATTTATTTATCTTTTAGAGAGTGTGTGCATGCACGAGTGGGGGAGGGGACAGAGAAAGAGGGAGGAGAGAGAGAATCTCCAGCAGACTCCCCACTGACTGTAGAGCCCTACACAGGGCTCAGTTTCAAGACCAGGAGATCACAGCTGGAGCTGAAATCATGAGTCTGATGTTTAACCAGCTGAGCCACCCTGGCACCCGTTATATGTGTATTTTAAAATCTTGCTCCTTTCTGTGTAATTTGAGCCATATTCAATAGAAAGTAGATCAATATTTTATAATTCTGGCTTATTTTGATGTTAGGCAAAGGGAGCAGTGCAGTTGGGATTTGTAGTGCTCAAAATGCTAATTGGCAGCAGCATATCAGAGGCCGTTTAATTTTGTTTTTCTCTGAAGTAAATTCAGTAGGTAGCTTCCCCCCTGGAAGGATCATAGGCCAAAGAGAATTAAGTACAAACAATGACATACAGTTTTTTAGATAGTAATAAATTTAAATAGAAATTCTGAATCTACAGAGAAGCTCCTAAATGATAGCCTATAAAAGCAAGGGCAGAGCTTTTGATTCCTGTAGCTGATGCTTAATATAACTTTGCTTAATATAACTTATAATTTAATATAATATATAACATATATAACTTATAATATGTAAATATATTAATATAATGATAGTATAAGTAAATATATAGTAATATAAGTAAATTATATAGTAATATAAGTTATATATAACTTATAATTTATATAATTTATAGTATGCTTTGATATAACTTAATATAACTTTGTTAGTGATATCAAGATAACTTTGAACTGTGCTGGATAAATTATAATTACGTGTTGTTTTTATATCTGAAGTAAAAAAATCAGTATTGGATTTTTACCTCAAATTTAAGTTCATTTTAAGATACTGTATATTTTATACCTTCTGCCAAATATTATATTGCTTTAAATGTAACTGAAGGCATTTAATCACTATGATATCATATTAATGTTATGTTCTATTAGCTATTTCTATAGGCTATACATTTTGACAAATACTTTGGAAGATTTAAATAGCTTTCATGAGATCCAGCTTTCCAACCCTAGACTTAAAAGGCCACAGCAAATGTGTATTTAGAATGTTTATTTGTCTTAATTCTCTAGAATAAAACTGAGGTACACTTTTATTAAACACATGATTAAGATTAATCTCAAAGCTGCAATTTAGATATCTATAGATGAAACATAGTTTGGAATGATACATTTTAAGCTTCTGTATCTGTTCAGTAGCAGTTATTGTTACACATCCTAAGTTGGAAACTCTCATGGTAATAGATTTTGATTGAGAACTTGTCAGTCACTGTAGCAGCTGCTTTAGATTGCATTTATATTTAAATAGGGGAAAGTGATCTGTTTAGAATTTTAAAAGTTGTTGCCATGGCAAAGTAACTTGCTATCTCATCTTTTATCTTTGCCATTGAAGTGATCTATCTGGCTGCTTATTCCCTTGAGTAGGAAGGATGAACTGTTCTGTTAGAAAGCTTTCATTGGGACAGTGCTGAATGCTTTCTAATGGGATGTAAGAAAGACGAAAGCTTAATAAAACCATTGGCTTTGGTTAGATATAATTAGAATGGATTCTTCTCAATTAAAAACAGGTAAGATAGAGCTAGACATTTTAATTTTTTTTTTAAAGATTTTATTTGTTTGACAGAGAGAGAAATCACAAGTAGGCAGAGAGGCAGGCAGAGAGAGAGGAGGAAGCAGACTACTGCTGAGCAGAGACCCCATGCGGGGCTCCATCCCAGTACCCTGAGATCATGACCTGAGCCGAAGGCAGAGGCTTTAACCCACTGAGCCATCCAGGCGCCCCAAGCTAGAAGTTTTTATTTTATTTATTTATTTATTTACTTATTTAGTTATTTATTTTTAAAGATTTTATTTATTTATTTCACAGAGGGAGAGAGATCACAGGAGGCAGAGAGGCAGGCAGGGGTGGGGGGGGGATGCAGGCTCCCCGCTGAGCAGGGAGCCCGATGTGGGCCTCGATCCCAGGACCCTGAGATCATGACCTGAGCCGAAGGCAGAGGCTTTAACCCACTGAGCCACCCAGGCGCCCTGTATATCCATGTTTCTAAAAAAAGTAACATATCCCAGCATCTCTGGTTCTCCATAGTCCTTCATTTTCTCACTTGTTCTTTTGAAAACCATGGCATTATAATCTGATGGTATAAGTGATTTTTGAAGACTAACTGAATATTTTGTTTACATTACCTTATTTATAGGAAGATGGTAGTTCAACTGTTGTCAGATTAATAATTATCTGTATAATGGATATTAACCTCCAACTAAAAATCTAGTCTTTTTCTTTGTGCATTTTTTGTCATCAGTTTAGAAATACTGGAGAGAATCTTCTTACTCCATTGTGTGTATCCCGAAAAGTCGGGTTCTTTTATTTGGGAGAGAGACCTTTATTGGTAAATGACTATTTCTATTTGTGTTACCCTCAATATATATGATTTTGGTTTTTAATATACACACTGAGTTATGTGCAGTGTCTCAGTGTATTGTAAGGCTAACAAACATGTCTTTGATTAATTTGATGTATTTTGTATCATATTGGCTTGGCAGCTTTAAGACACATTACATATTGTAATGTCATATCCTGAGATGATGAAGCTATTGCGGTAATATTTACTGAGACAGATTATGATTCTTTGGTCATTTGAGCCTGTGAAAGACCATCTAATAAAATACTAAAAGTTTTGTATTTAAATGAGGATGCCACTTAAACTTAACCTTTCAAATAGGAAAGGCTTTTAATGTGAAGCACAAAAGAAAACAAGACAGCATCACCAATATATTAGAGTCTTGTTTCTCCAATAAGTATTGAGGCTAAGTACTTGAGGGAATGAATAGAATAGAAACAACACCTGTTTTTGCTTTTGAGATGGGAAGAAATATTGAGATAGACATCACGGAAATTTAAAAGTAAAAAGAAAACTTCAGAGCATTGTTTCGTGTATTGTTCAAACACGTGTAAAATTTTTAATAAAAATCTTGGAGAACTCTAAGTATTTTTAAATTTTTAGAGTATTTTAAGAATTTATCAACTATTATGTACCTTGCCTGCTTTAGTCAATAAATAATATTGGGCAGTGTCAAAGGGTGGCACAAATTCAAATGTATCTGTATTAGACAAGTTTTACTCTAAAAGGTAGGAATATATAATATTAAAAGGTGGTTTTCTATCCTGTTCTTAAGGTGTAGAATATCAATTTTAAATTCCTTGAGACATCTTCTTTTTTTGTTGTTGTTTTTTAAAAGATTTTGTTTATTTGACAGAGAGCAAGAGAGAGCACAAGCAGGGGGAGCAGCAGAGGGAGAGGGAGAAGCAGGCTCCCCATTGAGCAGGGAACCTGATGCAGGGCTGGATCCCAGGACCCTGGGATCATGACCTGAGGTGAAGGCAGATGCTTAACCAACTGAGCCATCCAGGCACCCTTGAGAAATTTTTTTTTTCTTGTACCCTATATTTATATGGCCAAGAGATCAGACTTAATATTCAAATAATAGCATCTAAATCATCAGATGATATTATAGTTGAATGTTTAATAAATCTCTGTATAATTTGGCATGTTGCAGAAGATCTGAACATTGAGAATATCTGATTTGCCATAATTACATTCCTAATTAAACAATGACACATGCATAGTAATAGAGATGAAATTATTTGTGATTGAGACTATAATATACTGATGATGGTAAAATGGGTATTGAACTATATCTTCATTCCTTTTGACAGTGTTACCTAAAAGTTGAAATCTTTTATTGAAAAACATTGATTCCTGGCTTGGTTGGTTTGTTTTACTACTAAATTTTATCTTTATTAGTTTCTGTATTTTGTTTTTTGTTTATGATGAAATATATTTATAACATAGAAGTTTACAATTTTAACCATTTTTATGTGTATACTTCAGTGACATTAAGTACATTCGCCACTGCTATTGCTAGAACTTTTTCATCATCCCTAACTGAAACTCTACACCCATTATACAATAACTCCCCATTTTCCTCTCCCACTAGTCCCTGGTAACCACTGTTCTGGTTTTTATCTCTGTGAATTTGACATTTCAGGTATCTCATTTAAATGGAATCGTGCAGTAGTTGTCTTTTATGCTTAACTTCACTTAATATAATGTCTTCAAGGTGTTCATACTTACAAATCAGAATTTCATTGCTTTTTAAGGCTAAATAATACTCCACTGGATGTGTATACTACACTTTGTTTATCCATTCACCAGTGGACACTTGGATTGCTTTTACCTTTTGGATATTGTAAATACTGCTGCTATTAACATGGTGTGGAAATATTCTTTTGGATTCCCGGCTTTCACTTCTTTGGGGTATATACCCATAAGTGGCATTGCTGGATCATATAGTAATTCTGTGTGTAACTTTTGAAAAATAACCATACTATTTTTCCCCAGCAGCCGCACCATTTTACATCCCACTAGCAGTGCACAAGGGTTGCCATTTTTCTACAGCCTGCTAATACCTGCTGTTTTCTGGTTTTTTGTTTTGTGTTTTGTTTGACAGTAGGGATCCTAATGTGTGTGAAGTGTATCCTTGTTTGTTTTTACTTCTACTTAGGATTATCCCTCTCTTCACTGGATTTATTATGTTTTCCTTAGAAAATTTTGATCAATATAAAAGGTTATTACACTGCATTTAGCTGTTACTTTAAGGGCAAAGAATTATTTCACAGTATGAGAATGGCTAAATACGTTCACTCATTCATTTATTCACAAATATGTGTCATATGCCTACTTCATGCCTGGCACTATACTAAGCAGTGAGTATACAGTGATGGATAAGAAAATCATAGCCCCTAATCTGAGGTAACTAATTTAATGGGAGAGACAGACAATAAGCTAATGAACTCAAAAGTAAAACATAATAACTGTTATGGAATTTATTTATAAAACACTGTGGCTTCAAAGACGATGTATACAATATTCAGGGAAAATGGTTAATATATTAAAGCATACATATTACAGCATTTTATGTTGTATATATTCCAATTACAACCTCATTTTTAAAAATGCTTGTGAAAGGACACTGTTAGATAATATCAAAAAATGCTAACAGTGGTTCTAGGATGATGAGCCGCTTCATTTTTTGCCCCCTAAATTTCCTGAAATTTCTACAGTGTACATGTACTATTACTTTAGAAATTACAAACAATTACATACACAATAAAGGGAAGGAATTTAGGAATGCTGTTTAATTCTTCTTTCTCTTATGTTGCTCAGTATTAACATTTTGTTTACCTTGAATTCATGCCAAGTAAATCCAGAGTTTATTGTGATCAAAGAAGAATGTTAATTTTAGCTAGGAAGGTAATTTTTAGTTTTGGTCAATTTCTATTGAGCAGTGTCTGAATATTCTAGCATAAATAAGGAGTATTACTTAAAAAAAACCCTGAATTTTTATTAACGGGAACTTGTCATTTTAATCAAGAAGAAAAGAAATAGTGGAAAATTCACTGTAGTCCATTCTTTCTGGCTAAAAGAGATAGGCACTGGTAATATATAAGACCATAAAATATTACTAAATTTTGAATAATCTTGTTATTCTAAATTGATGTCACATTCTGATTTGAGGAGTACCCCTCAGCATAGCAAGTACAGTATATTACCTAGTAATAAAATAATGTTCCAGAAAGGGGCTCTAGGGAGGGAGCTGTGTGTTGCTATGGCAGAGGAGCAGAGATGGAAGGAAGCTATGGCAGGAATTGGAGTTTCAGATGCCCTTGAAGGAAGAAAGGAAGAGAGCCAGTCAGCCTTGACCCTTGCGTTCTCACTCCCTTTTATCCTGGACTCCAGTGTTCTGATTGTTGAAGACCACCGGGGCTAGAAAACTGTTCAGTGAACCCTTCCTCTCACCTTTTCCTGACCAGTACAAAAATGCCCCTTCTAAAGAAATAAAGAAATTTCAGCTGAGTAATAACCACTTACTAGGCACCTGAGATTTACTAGGTCTTAGAGAGCAGGCCTTGTCTCTAACCCTGTAAAAGTAGGTACTGTAGAAGAGAAAGTTGGGGCCTAGCACTGTGACTCAGTTTTTCCAAAGTCACAAGTTAATATTGTATGTTTCCAGTTTAGAAAAACAGTAACTAAGAAACTAGATAAAATGCCCAATAAGGCCTGGAAATGGACGTCTTCATAGATTTCTTTTTTTTTTTTTTTTTTGCCCCAGGGGTACAGGTCTGTGAATCATCAGGCTTACACCTTTCACAGCATTCACCAAAGCACAAACCCTCCCCAATGTCCATAACCCATCCACCCTATCCCTACCCTCCCACCCCCCAGTAACCCTCAGTTTGTTTTGTGAGATTGGGAGTCTCTTATGGTTTGTCTCCTTCATAGATTTCTGATGTCTGATTCAAAATTCCTAGCTATGTATTGTAGCTGCCCAGTTTACATGATATCTAGCTTTGAATTCATTTTGTCATCTCAGCTCTTTAGGAAGAAGTTTTTCTCAAAAGTCATTGTCCCCTGTTGTCATTCCTACCCTCCACCCCACTTTGAAATTAGAGAAAGTAGAGGTAAGGTGATTAATTAGGATTTGAAAAGGAAGGAAAATGAGAGATTTAAGGTATACTCAGCTTAATCCTATTTTCTTACCTGAGGATTTTCAAAGCTTCATTGGGGGAAGAGGGAGGTTAAATGTTTAAAAGAAGTAAATTATGCAACTTCTTACGGATAACAGTGTAATCCAGTTGAATACAATAAACTATTAAGTATCCTGTTAGCATTTGCAAGAAATTATAAAATGTATAAATCTCCCGCAATTCGCTAGATATATGATATCCATTTATTGTTTTATTCCTTAATCAATGATATTCATTAATTACTAGTTAAATATATTTTAGCTATGTATTTATTTATTTATTTTTTGTATTGAGATGCTTATTGACAAGAAGGGATAGAGGCTCCCATTTCTTAATTTTGTCCATTAATTAATACTGTAAGTTGGCATTCTGGTTTATAAATCAAGGTCCTTTTTAATGTTAGTTCCTCAGAGTTATTTATGAATCTGTATAATGCCAGTTCTTGGCTAATTTTAAGCCAATCTGTTTAGGTCCATGTTCTTTAGGTAAAGGTGTTGGAAGTTGTTAATTTAACCCTATTCCATAGTGTGGTATCTGGAATTTGTGGTCAAGTAGTTTTTAAAAGTATATACCTTTTTAACAGAATAATCCCATTTCCAATCTTGGTGCTCATCTACAATTGATTTTTTAAAAGTGAGATTAAATTTCCTCCAAAAAGAAAAAATCCTACATTGTTTACTTGATAAAATATCTAACATACTAAGTCTTGTTAGTTTAGGGAGATTTTATTGTTAAAAAGAAAGTATTTTCAAAGGCCAAAGCTTTTAAATCTTTTACAGTATTTTACTGCATGCTTGTCCTTACCACTACCTTAATTTATACTACTAACAATTTTTTTTAACATCCCTCACCGCACATAATGACACATTGTTTTTTCTTGTGATAACTTTTAATCTACTGTTTTAATAACTTTCAGATATAAAATACAGTATTGCTGTATCCACATGCTGTACATTACATACCCAGGGCTTAATTCAACTTAAATCAACTGTTTCTGTTAACCTAAAACTAGGAATTGGCATCTGATTTTCAGAAAGTAACACAAATAATTTTCCTTTTATAAAGTCCTCTTTTAAGTTTATGGACTTTGCATGTTTATGGTATGTTAAGGTGTTCATTAAGTTTGTAATGCATTAATAAGCTTGGCTTTATTTCTTCAAAAATTGAAAAAGCCCCCCAGATTTTCAGAATAGCCCTACTTTCATACAATTAAGGATTATTTTGTCTGATGCATTTGATAAATATTGTTTTACTTCTAAAGTTATTAAAAGTGATTGATTAAATAGGTGATTTAAAGTTTGTATCATGTAGTGAGTTTTTAATATAACTTTTTATATAAATATTTATATATGTAAATCCACAAAGTAAAAACCCTTTCCTGGCCCATGTTTGTTAATTACCTTGGCTACATACTTTGTCAACTTCAGGGTTGAATTAGTTCCACTAGATTGGTATCTACTGCTAAACAATTGTTCCATCCTGAGTACCATATTACCCAGCCAGTCTTTTGATTCTCTTGCCTATGGTAGGTATGATAAAGGGGAATTAAGGTGACAGATGAAATTCAAGTTGGTATCAGCTGACTTATCCTGGATTATCCAGAGGATCCTTAAATGTGTGAGGCGAACGTGATAACCACTACACTACGGAAACCGGCCAGATCCTTAAATGTGGAAGGAGAAGCAGGAGTGTCAATGTCAGAATGATGTCGTGTGAGAAAGAGTTGACTGGTGTTGCTGCCCTGAAGATGAAAGGGGCATGAGCCAAGAAATGAGGGTTCTAGAAAAGTGAAAAAGGCAAGGAAACAGATTCTCCCCTAAAGCCTCTGGGAAGAAGTGCAGTCCTGTTGACCCCTTGAGTTTTGCCTAGTGAGATCCATTTGGGACTTATCTCCAGAATTGTAAGATAATAAATTTGTGTTGTTTTGAGCCACTAAATTTATGGTATTTTGTTATGGTATCCATAGAAATAAGACACTACCTAACTCCCATGACCTTTGCTTTTCGTTAGTCACTCTAGGCCTAGGTGATGCTCCCCAATCAGCCTGGGAGGGCTTTTTCCCCAGCTGACTTCAGAGCTACAGTCCCTAGGCTCTCCTCCTTTATCAGGGTTGGATTTGACAGTATACTTAGTCACAGATAAAGAATGCAGTGTAGTTAAGTTTAACACAGATTTTTTTAAAAGGTTTTGTAACGTGGGTGATTGTTGGGAGGGCTAGAGGAACAGGTTGAGCTTCCAGGAAGGACTCTCAAAACTACTGCAAAAGTAGATAGAGTAAGTTGCTACTCCCTTTGCTTTGCTCTGGAAGCAACTGAATCTGAAGGCTGCTACCACAGCTGCTTGCTCCAGGTCATTTTGCTTTGGCCATGACCTAAATCTTATTATGATCCACTTTACCATAAACTATCTGACCCTACCATTACCTTCCTGACCGAATCTCCTGTTCCTTTTCCCCTGTTCACTTTGGTCTAGGAACATTGTCTTCTTGCTATTTTTAGACTATATTCTGCTTTTGCTACAGGACATTTGCATTTGCTTTTGCTGTTCTTTCCACCTGGCACCCTTGCCTTGATACCTGCATGACTGATTTTCTCACCTTTACCTTTTCCACTAAATAACACTATTGCAGTAGGACCTTCCCTGCCTATCCTGTTTAAAATTACAGTTCTAACCCATCTCAGTGCATCTAATCCTCTCAGCTTTATTTTTCTTCTTACTATTTATCACCTTTAATATGCTATGTAACCTACTCATTTGGTTTTCTAAAAAATTATGTTTCATTCCACTAGTTATTTTTGTTGATATATCTCTGGTACCTGTAACAGTGCCAAAATTTTATGGGTTCTCAATAAATATTTCTTGAAGAAGTAAACACACATTTCTGAAAGTGCTTTTGGTTTTTCAAGAATTGGAAACGCTATAAAACCCATTATGTATTTTTCAGTCTCTTCAGATTTTTTGATTCTAAATAAGACTTTCTTTGAATGTGGCTTTATCATTTAATCTGTAAATTAAATGATTATTGTGAAATATAAGTACCTTACCAGAGTGTTCTGGTAATTCAGAGAAATTACTTTCAATTTTATTTCTACTACTATGTTTACTGTCATGTGCATGTGTCATGCACATCTAAATCTTTTTTTTTTTTAAGATTTTATTTTATTTATTTGACACAGAGAGGGAGATCACAAGTAGGCAGAGAGGCAGGCAGAGAGAGAGGAGGAAGCAGGCTCCCCACTGAGCAGGGAGCCTGATGTGGGCCTTGATCCCAGGACCCTGAGATCATGACCTGAGCCGTAGGCAGAGGCTTTAACCCACTGAGCCACCCAGGCACCCGCACATGTAAATCTTCAACAGACTGAGGTCACTCTGCAGTCTTTCCTCACAGCTCTTCACTACTATTGTATAAATTCTAGTGTTTGTCTATGGTAGAATAAGAAACTTTTTACTAACATGATTTATCCAAAAATAATATGGTAGAGCATTTGAACATAAATTTATTTTTGATTTTGCAGAGAGATCATTATTATTAGATACATATTTTTTTTAAATGTTTGCTTGCCCTGGAGGAAAAAATAGACAATACTGACACTCATTTCAAAGTAGACATATGAAGTGAACTCACTGTTCATCAAAGAGTGGTTATCCAAATTACAGATTTTTTAAAACAGAACCTCTCCTCTCATTTCTATTACCTGTCTTTGTATGTTTTTTAACATTTCAGAGGTTAGCAGTGAATGATAATGAAGGTTGAATCAGTCTTACGACATCATAGCAACTGAAGAGCAGGTTTTGATCCCTAAGTTAGAAGATAATGGTCAGAATTAGAGGGTTTTGCTTATCTGTATTTTAATTTTCAATTATATTGTACCTTTTATGGATAACTGAGTAGGTTGCACTGAATCCGTATTATGCTGTCTCCTTAGCTCTGTATTAAAAGTCTCTCAATTCTTTGCCCTTGATGTGTTCTCTAGTAGGAGGAGCACTGCTTTTTCCTATTTGTTTTGGTAAATGTTGCTTGCCCTGTAAGTGAGCTTGATCTTTATAAAACCAGAGGAATTAATGTTAAGGAGCAGGTTCATTTCAGATCTCCCTAAACCATCCACGTGGATCAAATAATTTTAACCATTCAACATGAAAAGCTATTTATTTTCAGAACTAGTCAGAAATAGAAAGGAGCACCAACTATTCTTTCCTTGTTTCCATCAGTTTTCCAGGCTAGATAATCTCAACCTCAAGATTATTACCATTAATAGATGTAGCTGATAGTGGATACATTATCAAGGAAGCTTGCACCATGATTTGACTGTATCGAGCCTGCTCTGAGGAATCTTGGTGGAACTCAGACATTATTTGCAATCCATACTCTGACCATGCTCTCCTTACTTTATTTTCCCAGATATCCTCAAAGAGAATTCTGAGAAATTCCATAGTGTAGCTGTTACCATTTTTTAAGAACAGGTGTTGTGTACACTTAACTTCTAAGTGTACCTGTTGGCACTTGTGTATATTCTTTTCTCTTTTGAGACCATACAGGTCATTCTTATGCCCTGGAATATTTTCATGCTACTCAGAATACTCTTCTACTTAAGTCATAGGATTGTGTTTAAGAGTATATGCACATCTCTGCTGCATAGCAACAACCCATTTGCTCAATGTATAAGAGAAGTTACCCTTAGCCAAGTACACACACCTTCTTCCTTTAAATTTATAGTGTTGTTCCTACCCCTTTGCTAATTTCCACCATCTCTGTTTTTGCTTTTTGAGTCCGTTGTCACTAGGTTGCCATTACCCCTTCCCCCTTCACAGTTCAGATTTCCAGGATGAGAGACTCACTTCTCCTGCTGATCCAAATAAGAGTTGCTGGTCTCTCTCACTTCTGCTTCATTCGTAGTGGAGATGAAGGTCTGGGTGAAGATCAAAGACTGTCTGTCCTTCTGAGGTCACATCAAGAAGATGGAAAGTTAGATTAAAAAAAAAAGTCACCTAAATCTTCTGATGACGTGATTAGAAGCAAAGGTGATGAGGATGGTGGCAGGGTTGGTAAGAGATATCACTGTGGCTGTTGTTCAGAACTTTTTCCTGCCTTACCCACTCCTGTGGGAAGAGGAAACTGCAGGTCACAGTATGACATTGCAGAACACAAATGCCAACGTAACAGATCTCAACAAGTATTTAGACTCTGCTCTCCTCTCTATATTGTATTTCCTCTCTATCTCTATTGCCTAAACCTCTGGGGTGTTTATTTCCTCTAGTTAGAGCCTCCCTGTCCTATGTTGTTGTTGTTTGCATTCCCAAAGTCCTTAAGAAATACAATTCATTTTACTACTCCCTTGATTTTTTCCATCTCTTTTTGCTTTTATCTCTGAATTTGTTTTCTCCTATCTCTTCACCCCAGTCTACGTAGATATGCATTATTCTTTATTTTTCGTTTTATTCTTTAAGTCACTTAATAGATGGATCCCAGTTCTCTTGGGTGAGGGATTCAGAAGGACATGGGCCCGTTGTCTTAAAGACACTTGCAGTTTAATTTATATTACAAATATATTTTATCTTTTGTTTACACTAAGAAATATAAGGAAATATTAGAATATAACATAACCTCTATTTTCCACATTTTTCAAGATTCTGGTTCTTGGTATATAGTGTGCCTACCTTTGCTATTGAAGCTGTATTTATGCATGTCAGATAAAAATAAGGAAAGGTAAGTGGGTCGTTACAGAATAGATATGAGGTATGATAACTTGTGACCAAGTTTGTCAGGGTGCGGTCTTGGCTTCTAGTCTCCTCCCATGTGGTAGGAGTCAGTGCTCTAGTGGAGGAAGCTGGGGAGGGGAATTGTGACAGTGGAGTTCCTTTAGAGGATCTGTCTGTGGGCAGATAAAACTTCTCCCTGCATTTGCTGTTTCACAAGTTCTTACAGCTCAAAATAATCAATAACCAAGGCAGTGTATAGTAGGGTGGCATGTCCTGAGGTTCTGGTCCTGTTTTGTGGTGGTGTATTCTGCTACCCTTCAGATCAAGAGGATGAAGTACATCCGAAACAGTCCAAGAAGGAAGATAAATTTTAGTAACCAAAATTATTAAATATTCTTTGAGTCTCAAGGAAATTAGATTGCAGTTATCTGGAAAACTATTCCTTTTGAGTAACTAATACTCTGAAAGTTAGTTGGAGTTTGGTAATACTTTAATTTTCTGTTGGTTTATATATACTGGCTTTCATTTCAATAGCTTTTGAATCCTCTGTGATAAAAAGTCCTTTGGGTAATCTGTGCAACCACTTAGAAATCTAAAACGTCATAAGGGTATGGGGAGGTAGTACCCCTAAGTCTACACGTCCTTGTCTGGTACTTAGATCGGAACTGTTTTGTCTTTGCAAAAACACAGCAGTGTTTTTTGTCCCCTGTTTTCATGTCTGCAAGCACACACTATTTTAAAGTTTTGTTGTCTTGGGGCGCCTGGGTGGCTCAGTTGGTTAAGCGTCTGCCTTCAGCTCAGGTCATGATCTTGGGGTCCTGGGGTAGAGCCCTGCAACAGACTCCCTACTCGGCGGGGAGTCTGCTTCTCTCTCTTCCTTTGCCTCTCCCCACTGATTGTGCTCTCTTTTCCCCCCTCTCTCAAATAAATAAAATCATGAACTTTTGTTGTCATTATTTCTAGTAACTTAAAAGCTGATTACATACTGTATGACTATATTGATACTTACAGTTTATAAATACAGTGTTTTAAGAAGTATGTTAAAGAGGGACCTTAGTCCCGTTTCTGTATGAATTATATTATGTATAAATTATCATTGCATATTTATATAAATTAACATTTGCCAAATTACACCAAGAGGGAAAACTTAATATAATCATTTCATAATCATATAATCTATTCAATGTGATTGCATTCTCTCTTGATGCAATTTGATAAACTGGTGTTTGTATAGATACAAACTAATGTTCCACAGAATATGCAGTTTTATACATTTTGCTTTTCAGTGCTCTTCAGTGGGTGCACTTATGTGGTGTGTAGAGAAATTGGATAGGGTACTTGTTTTCTCTTAATTATGGACAGGAAATTATTTTGTTACACCTTACTAGGTCTTATAGTGAAAACAGTTGACTGTTGGCTAATTGTAGAATATAAAATATTTGTGATAAGAGCTGTAATGTGAAATTGAAATTTTTAGCACAAAGATGCCTTCCCCTGCTTTTGGAAGATTCAGTTTCTTTCCCCAAAAAATTGGTAATAATGGTGGTTTCAGAAGGAGAGTGTGAGAATGGCCTGTAATCTTTGGAAGATGTGAGACTTTGTAGGGGGATTGCAGTGGTTGAGCCTAATGCTAGATAAATGAAGCTAATGGTTTAGGCTCTGTCTTTTATTCCAAAATGGAAACTGTATTGTTTCTTGAAGAATTAGTGAACTTAAAAATGCATGCTTTATTGTTTAACACTCTGATTTGCAGTGTCTTGCCCATGGACCTTCAAACAACAGAAAGTACATATTTGTGTTAAGTAATGAAGTTTTCTGGTGTTCTGTTAACTGAACAAAGGTACTTTAGAAGAGGAATGTGAATATTTCAAATTTCTAATTGTTCTTTTCTGTTGACAAAACGTTTTTGTAGTGTAGCGTTAATTATACTAAATAAGGAATAAAGTTGGTTATTGTTTGTTTAAAATATTTTTAACATAAAGGTACTATATATGTTAAAAATTCTCAGGGGCGCCTGGGTGGCTCAGTTGGTTAAACATCCTACTCTTGATTTCGGCTCAGGTCATGCATGCGTTGGGCTCTGTGCTTAGTGGGGAGTCTGGGATTTTTCTCTCTCCTTCTGCCCTCTCCCCTGTCCCCCCATTCTCACATGCTTGCATTCTCTCCCCCCCCAAAATAAATAAATCTTTTTTTTTAAAAAGATTTTATTCATTTATTTCACAGAGGAAGAGAGATCACAAGGAGGCAGAGAGGCAGGCAGAGAGAGAGCGGGGGGAAGCAGGCTCCCTGCTGAGCAGGGAGCCCGATGCGGGCCTCGATCCCAGGACCCTGAGATCATGACCTGAGCCGAAAGCAGAGGCTTTAACCCACTGAGCCACCCAGGCGCCCAAAATAAATAAATCTTTAAAAAAAATTAGAAAGTTTCAACTTAGGAAGTTTTTCTCCCTTACCTAATTCTCATCTTATTATTATGCTTTGAGATGAAAGAGTCTAAACCTCTATGATTATTTAACTGTTGAATTTCTTATTTCTCAATTGGGAAATTAAAACAAACATTTACAGTTAGTTTTATAATTGACCTGTTTGTTTTCAGAAGTATATATTTAAGTGTAAAAATTTAAGTCTGTTGTGAACTATTTACCCTAAGCATTAACATCCCTGTAAAACTAGCTACTGGTAATGCATGTATGATTACCTTAGTGTTTAAGAGTTCTGATTAGTATTAACCTGTTTACCAGGATATGATCCACAGTCATTTCACAGTCTGATACTTGAAGACTCTTAGAAACACCAACATTATATTTTTCTTCTTTCTTTATTAGCAGTTCCTTGGCAACATAGAGATGTGATGAAGAGTCAGATAGAATGGATTAGATTTGGTCACTTGGGACTGAGCCGTTAGAAACTGGAGGTTTGTCTAAAGAGAGAAATGAAATGAAAGGTATTCTCCATCCTGTCCCCCACCCTGTCTCCCTTGACCTTACTACTTTATTTGGAAATTTCAGATTTGTAACCTAGTTTATTGTTTTAATATATTCCTTTAATATGTACTGGAGCAACTATACCGTGTCAGTAACTGTGCTAGGTAAATTCTGGGGAATATCACTATACAAAATATATGATAGACTTCCTGCTTCACTGGAGCTTATGTTATATTCAGGGATAGCAAAAAATAAGTAAACAAGATAATTTCATAGAACAATAAGTGCTATGAAGGAAACAATAGAGGGTAGAGTGGTAAAGAGTGATTGGGGGAGTTATTTTAGATTCAGTGCTCACGGAAGGTCTCTCTGAAAGGGTGATAATTAAGATGATGAGAGAGTACCAGTGGTGTCTGGTTTCTTAAAATGGTAAGCTAAATTATTCAGATCAGCTTTTTCACTGAGAGTAAATATACTGGATAAAATATATTTTTAAATGCTTTAAAAATACTGAAGCTCTGAAAAAAATAGCCACTTTTTACATAACAGCCTGTAACCAGATAGGAATATTTGAATGCTGAGCACAGTAGAGAATTAAATGGAAAGATATTTTTAAAAGAAGTAACTGGGAAGTATGGCCACCAACTGCCTTTCATACATATTTGCGTTGCAGATACATGTAGCCCAACTTGGCTGGAGATGGTCTAATCTTGTAGTGTCTCTCAAAGGCAAATTTAAACTTCTATAGATGAATCACATTATCTTACAATGAACTCTCCCTAATACACTTTTGAGCAGGTGGTCAAAGATCACAAGGCAATTGAACTAATCAGAACCACCAGGAATAAACTGAATCAAAACTGCATACACTTCAGATACTGAAATTATTAGTTGCAGATTTAAAATAACTGTGCTGGGGCACCTGGGTGGCCCAGTCGATTGAGCATCTGACCTGGGATCTCATGGGTCATGGGCTCCGCTGGGAGTCTGTACGAAGAGTCTGTCCCTCTACCCCTCTTCCTACTCTCCCTTTCTCTCTCTGATAAGTAAATCTTAAAAAAAAAAAACCCAAAACAAACAAAAAAACCTGTGCTTACAATTTGTGACACACATGAATATATCTGTAAGGAAACCATACAAAGCAACATAGATTTGAAAAGAAACCAGACTTAGAAATGAAAAACATTTATTTATTAAAAAGATTTTGTTTATTTACTTGACAGAGAGAGAGCACAAGTAGGCAGAGCAGCAGGCAGAGGGAGAGAAGCAGGCTCTCTGCCGAGCAGGGAAACTGATGTAGGACTCGATCCCAGGACCCTGGGATCATGACCTGAGCCGAAGGCAGCGGCTTAACCAACTGAGCCACCAAGGCGCCTGTGTCAAGCATCTTCAATTGAACTTTTCAATAAAATTCACAGATGTGTGAGATACTGTTACTTCTTTCCCAAAATCTTATCTCATGTCCTGTTTTTAGAAATTCATCTAAAACCTTGCTACTCAAACTTTGGTCCTTGGAATGAAATTCTCTGGCCATCACCTGTGAGCTTATTAGAAACACAGAATCTTGGGCCCCATTCCAGATTATTGAATCATAATCTGTATTTTATTTTATGTATTTGAAGATTGTATTTCTTTGACAGAGATCGTGGGAGGGCGGGAAGGAGCAGAGGGACAGAAGAAGTAGGTTCTCTGCTGAGGAGGGAGTCCACTGATCCTGATGCTGTTGTTGCTGCTGATGCTGATGTGGGGCTCAGTCCCAGGACTCAGGATCATGACCTGAGACAAAGGCAGACCCTTAACTGACTAAGCCACCCAGGCGTCGCAATAATCTGCATTATAATATGTTCCAGTGATTTTTATACACGTTAAAGTTTGAGGAGCACTGATCCTGTTTCCTAGCGTTTAAATTAAATCTATCTAACCCTTAAAGGGAAAGGCCCCTGTACTTTAAAAAATATTCAAAGTACAAAGATCAGCATTTTTTAAAAGCTTTCAAGGAATATCCCAGAGGCTGATATAATCTATACTTTTAAGAAAATAATATTTATTTTTTTCCTAGTAATTTTACCATGCTTTTTGTTATATCCCCTTCCTTTCTTTTTCTAATCTAATCCAATCACATCTTTAGTTCTCAGGTCTTTGCCGTAGACTTTTTAAGCCATTATCAGCCTTAACTTCTCCATCTTGGTTCTTATCTTACATTTCTGACATTCATCGTGACCCAGATAGAATATATTACCATCCTTTTCAAACAGTGCTTTCATTCTAACTTCCTTTTATTATATATCTGTTTTAGGCTCAGTAAAGCCTCAAATTCTCTGGGTCTTTTCACAGTTTTTCTTGTATACAGATATTTTCCCTTTCTTTATTTCTGTAACCCCCTTTCATCCCTTCAAGAAGATACAGAATTAGAATTCATGTCTTCAGCACAACTTCCAATTTTCATATGACTTCTATAAATAAAGTTTCTGACAGAAAATGGTCTTTGAAATGCATCTTTTTAAATTAAAAAATTACTGTAAATCATTAAGTTGAAAATATGCCCGCAGGTACACTTTGCTAGTTGGTTGATTGTGAACATTGATTTCTAAGTTTGTGTTTCACAGTTAATGAGGTTTCCATGTTATGCAGTACCAACCCTTACCAAATTTGACTTGTCCAAAAACTAAGTGAAAATCTCCAACAATAGAATGGTTCTTATAAAGCAAATACATCAATGCACTCACCCTTAGGTACCTAAAAAGAGGAATTATCATTCATATTTGATTGCTTAGTATAAAGTGGACAGGAAGTTACTTCTTTTTTTTTTTTTAAAGATTTTATTTATTTATTTGACAGAGACACAGCGAGAGAGGGAACACAAGCAGGGGGAGTGGGACAGGGAGAAGCAGGCTTCCCGCTGAGCAGGGAGCCCTATGCAAGACTTGATCCCAGGACCGTGGGATCATGACCTGAGTTGAAGGCAGACGCTTAATGACTGAGGCACCCCAGGTAGTTACTTCTTTTTTTTTTTTTTTTTAAGATTTTATTTATTTATTTGACACAGAGAGAGATCACAAGTAGGCAGAGAGGCAGACAGAGAGGAGGAAGCAGGCTCCCTGCTGAGCAGAGAGCCCGGGGCCTCCATCCCAGGACTCTGAGATCATGACCTGAGCGGAAGGCAGAGGGTTAACCTACTAAGCCACCCAGGCGCCCCAGGAAGTTACTTCCTAAGGGTAAATGAAATCATAAAAACGGAAACTAATACTAACTTAAGCACAATTTTAGAATGGAAGAACATTAAAGATCATAGTGCCCTTATTTTATAGTAATGTAAACAGCAGTTAAATGTTTACTTCTATTTCATGCCAAAAAAGTATGCAGGGCACGTCTCTCAGCTTTGATTTTTAGTCTGAAGTCCAGAAGCTTGAAGGTGTAAAATTTCCAAATTATGTGTAATTCTAATTTGGAATAAAAGGTTAACACTCGGATTAAATGACAACATTTGGAATCAGGCTGTATATGTGAGTAGTTTTAAACACAAAAACTTCATGTTCTAAAAACTGATCTAAATAGTAGAATGTACTTTGTTAGTTTGTGGTTAATGGATTGTTGGGGGCATCTACAATTGTATGTTTAAAAGTCTATTAAGATTTTGCCAAGTTTCACTCGTTGCATTTTTTTCCCCCAACTGTCTTTCTTTATAAGGTGTGGCAA
The DNA here is from genome assembly GCA_002007465.1 of Ailurus styani. NCBI lineage: Eukaryota > Metazoa > Chordata > Mammalia > Carnivora > Ailuridae > Ailurus > Ailurus styani. Next base: position 4,281,233 of record LNAC01000042.1, on the reverse strand, counting down.
GCATTTTATAGCTTTTATAGCTTTTGTGTGCTTCAGCTATGTAGCACAGTGGGAATGTATTCAGTTTTACACTTAGGAAAATAACTCTCTTGTTTTCTGGGTTGTAACTCCTGAAACAGTTTTAACAATTTTACTCTCAGTTTTTATTGAAGAGTAGTTAAATATTCCTACTATTTTCAAGATATTTAAGATACCAGTCACTCAGAATAACGGTTAATGTCTGCAGTATATTGGTTTCCAGACCTTATTTTGTTTTTGTTGTTTTGACGAGATGGGTCAGTCTTTATTGGTGAGTGCTTTGGTGAGTGGGTTGAGGTTCCCCTAGGTGAGCCTGGGACTCTGTGAAGAGTAAGAGAAGACTCATCCCCAGTTGGGTAGGAGTTTTCTGCACTTGACATGAGTACAGATGTGAAACGGCCCTGAGTCACAGTAACTTCTGCTCACCCATGGTTACCCAGACGTATTATGACCCCCCCCCCCCAGGCTGGGCAGTGAGTGGTAGGTACCCAGGGAACAGCCACACAACAGCCTAGTCTCAAGTATAATGGAGGAAAATATTTGTGTTTGTTGAAATGAGCATATTCCTGATAATCTCACTATATTAGTTTGGAGAATTGGAAAAACAAATAAATAGCTAGAGCAAAAATATTCCTTAAAAATATTTTCCTTGGTGGGGATGGCCAGGAGAAGAGAGGCACTGTGGGTTTATTGTACAGGCCATGTCTCGTAATCTGTTGTTTATCTTTTTGAACAAATTTCCTATCTCCAAAATATACCCATATAGTTTCTGGGTTAAATTTTATTAGCATCAAGATGTTCAAATCTTTATTGCTGTTTGAAAAGTAGTCTGTTTTAGTGGTTGTTTTAGAAATCTTCCTTGCCCCACCCTTTTCTCTGTGGGCTATCTGCAAGGAGGATATTTGAGATCTAAATTTAATGTAGCTCCAAATATTTACTTTTAAGTGATTTTTAAAGCTTCAAAACAGTTATGCTCTGAAATTAAGTGAAAGAGCCTTTTAGAACTTTAGAACTTAGAATAAAGAACTTTAAGGTATAATTTTAAAAAAGACTAAGAGGTTTTTATTGTAATCAGTCCTGTTGTATTTTTTTTAGTAGCACTTGCTTCTAAATCTTTGGTAGGTAACAACTTTGTATGTAGCTACTATTTAGACTTAACATGGTAAGCCTTGTATCTTGCTTATCTTAGTGTAGTTTTCAGATTATTATTTTATATGCTTTTTCAACAAAATACCAATTTTTTTTCTTTTTTCCACTGAATACTTAGTATGGTCCACTTTTCGGGCACCAGCAATTCTGAAAATCCTTGTTTTACCCCTGATTGGACCTTTTGGGGATCATTGGAGGCCTTTTGGGAATCACTGATCAGTCTAGCCTATAGGCTAGAGCAGTAGCTCCTCAAACTTTTTGTCAGTGGAGCTCTTTAAAATCTTTCATCGAAGTTTCACATGTCTTAATGTATTGTTGTTCTTTTGAAGCAGTAGGTGCAGAGGTGGGGTTTGAACTCCATGTACTGTGTGAGCTAGGGAACCCTGATGGTCCCATGGTCCCAGTCCAGGCTAAGAATAGGTCTTTAATAAGTGATGGGTCAGATGAAGAAGGATCTTTCAAAAGGGAAAGCAAAGCGTGTTGTCTTAAAAGTTTGAGTAACGGTTGGTTGGTTATGGTTGATTTCCTTGAAGTAGGTCGTAGGATTAAATCAACAGCTGTTTAAGATGCTTTACATGTGTGTTGTGTTAAATATGAAATTAGTCGAGCCTAAGGTTCAGGAGAAAAAAGAATAATGTTTACATAGTCTTGGGGTTGGATAGGAAATTATCATAGTATTTGTACTAGATGGGATTTTATATACAGTTAAGCAAAGTTAAAAAATAAACTTTGAATGCATAGTGTTCACAAACAAAAAAAGCTGTTGAGGTGTTCTTTTTTCCCCTCTTTTCATGCATTGGCATTATAGAGTTAAATGTTTACATTACCATTGGTCCATTTAATCACATGTACTTAGGAGTGTGTATTTGGGTTGTGTTAGAATGAAAAGAAATTATTATCTTTATAATTTTGTGCTTGTCTTGAATTTTGGTTGATGCGGTTACATTTATAGGCAGTGTCAAATACGTAATTGTGTGGATTTTAGTCAGCAGGTTAGTGTATTTTGTGTTTTTTTAGCAATAGAATTCTTAGTATGTGGCTAAAGAAAATGTTTGCTTATGCCACCAAACATAGTTTCTAAATACTTTTATTATTTAAATAATAATATTTTATTATTTATTATTTACAATATCGAATGCCAGCCATTCATCTCAAACATTTAACTTCAGGATCTGAATTATTACTGTATGTCATAATTTACTAAGGAGATGCTTCTCTATCAGAGGAGTGCATCATATGGCAAATATTGTTTATAAGCTTTATAAAAGAAATACTTCTGTATTGAGTCACTGTCATCTGAAGAATGACCAAATAAAAATTTATGCACCAATTTGATGTGTTCCCTGAGCTCACTGATACATAGTTTGATACAAGAATATAAAAGAAAAAATCCTGTCTAACAATATTGGCAGTGGATTCATGGTGAATACTAAGCTACTGAAGAGCTTCATGTATTTCAGATATTAAGCATGGAATGAGAGTTTGAAGCTACATAGTTCACTCAATATAGTTCACATAGCTCAATCAGTGTAGAAATCTCCATTTTATTTTTGATAGGCCAGCATAAGTCATCTACTTTTAAATTTCTAGAAATAGTAACATTAGTGAGAGATGATCAATTTCATTTTTAAGTAGCTGTCATTATTGGAAAACTCCTTATTAGTTAAAATAGAGATGCCTCTTATTGTCTTATTTTCCATTCTGTGGTCTCAGTTTTGACTTCTGGAGTTACTTTTTTTTTTTTTTTTTTTTTTAACAATTTAAGCCTAATCTCATCTAGAGTTCCACACGATGGCAGTTGACCTGTTTAAAGATACTTACCAAGTTCCTCCAGTAAATTTTTAAAAAATACCTAGTGTAGGGCGCCTGGGTGGCTCAGTGGGTTAAAGCCTCTGCTTTCGGCTCAGGTCATGATCTCAGCATCCTGGGATCGAGGCCCGCATCGGGCTCTCTGCTCAGCGGGGAGCCTGCTTCCTCCTCTCTCTCTCTGCCTGCCTCTCTGCCTACTTGTGATCTCTCTCTCTGTGTCAAATAAATAAATAAAATCTTTAAAAAAAAATACCTAGTGTATATCTTTGGCTATAACATTGAAATTCAGAAGGATCATTTATCATGTATAAATGCCCTTTTGCCCACTTACAGGCAGAGTCTCTTCTATGTATGTTGGCTTTGTCGTTTTTCTCGAGCTTTTCATGTTTTATGCCTTGATAGTTTGAGAAACTTTGCAGAGGTAGGGGGTATACCTGATCCTGTAATTTTTCTAAATGTTCAGATCAATCCCAGTAACTTTTTAGGCAAAGAAAATATTTTAATCTAGTTTCATGTATTTAAAAAATTGACCCTTAAGAATCACTGTATTTAATATAGTGAATAGTAATGTATCGTCGTTAAAAAACCAACTGCAAAATTCTGTACATTTGCCTTTAATGCTTTTTCAGCCCATTCAATCATGGATTGTACAATAGGAATGGGATAAATAGTTTTAAGATTCTTCAATTACAAATTGTCACTTGTTGGATAGGAGTATTTAGATTGCTTTTGTGGTGTGTTTTAGAAGAACTGAGATGCTTCTAAAATGAAATTAGTGAAAGACATCACATGCCAATCTTTGTTCTCCTCTAATCACACTACCAAAACTTGGTGTATTTGGAAGAATTCTCTTCTAGTGAAACACCTTCTTAGTCCAATTTTTTATAATGGGTATACTTGCAGAAAAGAGTAATCTTCTATTAGCAGTTTTGCAAGCAGTGGACGATTACATTACCTTTGCCTCTACTTTCATGTAAAGAAAATATTGCTAGAGCCATTTTATTTTTGTATAAAAGTAGGAGTTTTCATAATATTTTAAATACCAGATAGAACAGGAAAAATTCCTTTCTAATTTGTTATAAAAACAAAATTTAGATGAATATTTTTATGAAATTCTTAAAACATGCTGGCAAGTTTTGTCATAGGCTGTTTAGCATCCCAGTGAGATTTGAGAAGTACTTACTGTTTTCCTTGTAATGTTTTCTATTACCTTAAAATGCACCACTAATGCCTGGGGACAGTAGTGAGTTAATGAAGAATTTTAGCATTGACATAACCCACTCAGCTTATTTTTTTGTTGTCAAAATATCCAGGAGAAGACATTTAGTAATGCTATGAGCCATAGGAGTTGCTGAGCTAGTTCACCCTCATAGCACTACTGGAATATGCAGGGAATCCTTAAATAAAGGGTATCAAAGTAAATAATGCACACAAGAGCACTTAACAGTCAGCAGGGGTTGGTTTGCATATATAAGCAATACCTGCCTACTGATTGATGAGGCCTATTACCATGAGATTGTATTAAAGGTAACAGTTCAGTAATTCTGTGCACAAATGAGTAATAGCCAAATGATTATAGATTTTAATTAAAATGGTCAAAATGAAAATTCTGATTGGAATAGATTGAATCATTTTATATTGACTCATTCTACTTGAAATTATTGAAGTTTAAAATTGCTACTTGAAGGTAACTCATGCTATGAGTATTCTAAGTAAAGTTTGAATGATTTTAGTTTTTCTAATGTTAACATATGGTTAGTCGAAACGAATCTTCAGATATTTGCTAACGGAAGATTTTGGCTTAATCCCTTTATTAGCAGTAATTTTTGTTCACTAGCAGCTGCTAAGTTAGCATTAAAGAGAAGTTCATTATTAACATTCTGTTGTGTAATTTTTCTAGTCCTTTCATCATATGGTTAATGGTATTTATTTTAAAGATTTTTATTTTTTGAAGTAATGTCTGCATCTAATGTGGGGCTCAAACTCACAACCCCTGACTCAGAAGAGCCAGTTGCATGCTCCACTGACTGAGCCAGCCAGGTGCCGTGATTTTATTTTATTATTTTTTTAAAGTAATCTCTGCACCCAGCGTTGGGCTCTGACTCACAACCCTGAGATCAACAGTTGCATGCTCTGCCAACTGAACCAGCCAGGCGCCCTGGTGTTTACTAGTATTTTTTAACTTGAAACTTTATTTCCCTCTGTTACATAGATTGATTGAAATAGCAATCTTATAAAACGGAAAACATTTTAAAATAGTGCTTTTCAACTAGGTGAAGAAGGATATCCATTATGTAGGAGGAAGGTTAAATTCTTTTCTAAGAATACTATGAAAGTTTGTTGGTTAATAAATTCTGTATGGATTATACCTAAATACACTCTTTCTCTTCTTCAAGCTGATGACTACACCAAAAGCTGGTAGATCTTAGCCATTTAGGAACTCCAGTTCATCAGAGTTTATGAGACTCTTTGTAACAGCTTACAAAAAAAAAAAAGTTGTGCTCTCAAATACACTTTCATGCATATACCCTCACATCCATCCATCCATTCATATAAAATCCTAAGTGATACACATATAGGTACATGCATCTTTCTGTCTTCTTTAGATTTTGTGGTCCTTGGCTTCCTAGCACACGAATAAAAAGATCTACCAAATATTTAATTTGTACATCCTGCCAAGATTCCCACAATGATTCGCACAGGCCTCTGGGCATCAGAGAACACCCAGAGGGATGCGAACTGGATCTTTATGAGTCGGTTACATGGTACCCGTGCACTGCACAGTTCGTTAAAATGTGGTGGAGAAACCGTCTCTTTTGTTTTACTTCTCATCTGTTATTCTCCATTCAGAGTTGTTGTTTTTTTTTTTCCACTTCACAATATGTGACACTCCTCTGACATCTCCAGTGTTACAGCTGATAGTTATTTTTTTAATTCTGAGCTTACTCCACAATACATGGCTTCTCAGTATTTTTTAAGTAGTATGTTACTGTCTCTATCACATAAACACAGTAGCACAGAAATCTCCTTTAAATGCTGCACTTAGGGGCACCTGGGTGGCTCAGTGGGTTAAGCCTCTGCCTTCCGCTCAGGTCATGATCTCAGGGTCCTGGGATCAAGGCCCGAAGGGCTCTCTGCTCAGCAGGGAGCCTGCCTCCTCCTCTCTCTTTGCCTGCCTCTGCCTACTTGTGATCTTTCTCTGTCAAATAAAAATTAAAAAAAAAAACAACTTAAAAATAAATAAATAATAAAAATAAATGCTGCACTTAGGATTTTTTGTGTACTTCTGTTCATCCAGTTTTAAAATAATTATCTCAATTGTTATCTCTATTTTCAGTAAAATAAAATGGTGCAAATCATTGTCTTTTAGCCGTATTTGCAAAAGTAATCTAAAAGTAAAAGTACTTCTTTAAATCGTAGCCTATAATGGCTAAAAGAGGTATTCATATTTCTGAATTGTGGAGAAAAGAAAATAATACTGTATTAGAAAGTTTCTTAGATCGAGCATTCTTGATCACTTCTTTAGGTCCAGGCTTCCTGACAAGTGGTTTAAATCAAATAACTCCTGTATTAAATCTCAGAGTCAACTTATGTAAAATCTTCCCTAACTGGTCAACATATATTGGGGAACTAAATAATTATAAGACAAGTTCAACAAGTCTTACATAGAAATATGTTCATTTTTCTTTCCACAGCTCATGTTTCAGAGCAAAATAATGTATGACATGTTGAAGGACATATATACCATTAGTTAATGGGTCGTATTTGACATTTGATCATTAAATTATATCCAGCACTCAAGCAAAAATGAAGACTGCTTGTGCCGTGTTTTGAATACTGTGGTATTTTGAAATATAATTGCTGAGCAAAAATGACATGTGAATGCTTTATTCAGTAGAATTTATTCCACTATCAGTTATCTGTAAGGTTCAACACATTTCTCCAGTGAACTTTCTAAACTCAGCAGTATGTAACCTTTTAGTCCAGCACATGAATTAATGTTTTGACAAGCCTTATAAAATGGCAAGTAGGTGAATTTATTATGAAACAATGCCGAATAGAATTAAAAAGAATTTGAATAGATGTAATGACTGTTTGTATTTGGCTAGCTATATCTTAAGAACGTTAGGTAAGCCCAATTCTATTAAAAATCCCTCACACTAATGTTAAATAGCTAATTCTGTACCTACCCAAATGCAAAATTGAGAAGGAGTTTGAGATCAGAAAATTGCTGTGTCCATGACTGTTAATGTCTAGCTGGCTGCTACCCCCTCTGTTGTATCCAATGTGCATTATATTTTTACCTTTCCCCATCCCTTTACCCTATGTGTAATATAAGATGTGTGATTATTGACCTTCCATAATCTTTGAAGAGTGGTAGAAAGAAAGGTTAAGCAGGCTCAAATTAAATATAATCGCAGACATCAGAGGGACACCCCAGAAAATGGGAACAGCTGGCCTTGTTATGGCAGTCTCCTGACATTTAACTAGGCTCGTACTTAGGAATACAGAAATGGGCTTTATATTGAATGGTTGTCATGGATATGTACCATTTGATGCTTTAATGTCCATATTTATAATATCGGGTACCTCTCTCACTTGCCATAGATACGGCGTGTTAGAGTGATTTTGCTCTCTTGTGATACTACACAACTCTAAAGCTCTGAGGCTTAATTATTCTCATGTTATGTATACTTTGTGGGTCTGCTGTGACTCTGCTAGATGGTCTCATTCTGAGACCGGAAGGAGAAGGAAAAAGTGATGGAACTTTATGATGGGTCTTAACTGGTGTTTGTCACTTTCACATTTCATTTGTAAAAGCAGGTCAAACAGAAGCAGGAAATATAACTCCCCTATAGAAATAGACCCAGGAAAGAGGGGCAGGTAGTATTAGGACAGTAATAAAATCTACCACTTAGGTCTTAAAATTTCTATCTTCCCACCCTTACCAACCAGCTCTTACCGCTACTGTTCGTTATAGAGAAGTAGACATTTTTTTAAAGCTTTTCTATGATTCTTTTTTTCTTAATTACTGTTTACATATCATTGAACAGGAATTAGGAAGTAACAGTAAAATCATTGACAGTAGTGAGTGTACACAGATTAGCTTACAGAGCATATGGTGTCATTCATACTGGTGACCTCTTCTGAGTTATTATAAAAAAAAGTTGACAGTAATATAGAAAAAAAATGATCTTTTCCTCCTCTTACCTACCTTTTAGGGGATTAAGGAACCAATAGAAGGTTCACAAATTACTTCATATTATACATTTTTATATCTCATATTAGGAATTTTTTTTTTTTTTAAAGATTTTATTTATTTATTTGACACAGAGAGAGAGAGAGATTACAAGTAGGCAGAGAGGCAGGCAGAGAGACAGGGAGAGGAGGAAGCAGGCTCCCCGCTAAGCAGAGAGCCCGATGCGGGCCTCGATCCCAGGACGCTGAGATCATGACCTGAGCCGAAAGCAGGGGCTTTAACCCACTGAGCCACCCAGGCGCCCATATTAGGAATTTTTGTAAGTAGACTAAATATAGATCTTCTGCTCTTGTATTCATATGGATATAAATTAAAAATATTTTGAAGTACCAAAGCTTTTAAAGTAAGGTTTCTTATTACTTAAAATTCAAGAAAAGCACATAAAAATCAAAATATGCTTCTTTGCTCTTACATTGATAAAAGCGATACACATTTTCTAATTTTTACTGTTAGGTGTTTGTTTATTGTATTGCCTTCCATAAGCCTACCTGGATTCTGCTTAATGCTTAGTTATTACTGTAGAAATGTTACTGTGGTTAATATGAACTGACTTCTGTGTATTGTGTGCATATCTTAATGAAATATTCTGGTTCTGATCAGAAAGGGGGTATATTTACATAATGTTAATCATGCGTTGTTAGCATTTGGAAAAGAGCAGTACTGTAATTTTAGTGGGTTACAAAGATCTGTCACACAAATTTAGCAACCAACTGCTCAAAATACATATCACTCTGTCCTGGAAATTGTCGAGGTTAATTATAAGTTGTATTGTCTTTTTTTTTACAAATCTTACTTTTTTGGCATATCTTAATATATTTTGGGTCTTACTTCATTTGTAGATTGGGGAGTTTTCTTTTTCACTATACTGGAATAGTTCTCCGCATTCTTTGTTCTGTCACTTGCTGCATCTGACTGGGATACTTTGACTTTATTTTATTTTATTTTTAAAAAAGATTTTATTTATTTGACAGAGAGAGAGATTACAAGTAGGCAGAGAGGCAGGCAGAGAGAGAGGAGGAAGTAGGCTCCCTGACGAGCAGAGAGCCGAACCTGGGACTCGATCCCAGGACCCTGAGATCATGACCTGAGCTGAAGGCAGAGGCTTTAACCCACTGAGCCACCCAAGTGCCCCATTTTATTTTTAATTAAAAAATTATTTTTAGATTTTTCCTGGTTTGTATTTATTTGATTTAAAACCAACTAGTACATTTTAGAAGATAGACTCTTTCAGAGTGCCTTAAAAAGCAAAACATTCATTTAGCAGACTATTGACTGATGATTTTAATCTTTTAGGTCCTGGGTTCTGAGAAAGACTGATAATAAATATACAATATAAGTGCTATAATGGAGGTTTGTCCTAGTGGTTTTATTTTTTTTAATTTAATTTCTTAAATTTTATTTAAATTGTCCTAGTGGTTTTATATATTATAAAGCCATGTTCCATTTCAGTTATTAAACTGTTTTGGGGTTTTGGTAACGTTATAATGGTCTCACATTTCTGCATAGGCTTCTTAAAATCCGCTCCTTAAAACAAACAAACAACCCATTTCTTAGAGACTACCTCATTAGGAACTTAATCAACACCAGATCTGAAACAGTATTCTCACTAGTTTTCAGTATATTTATCTCCCCACCGTAAATGGAAATAGTGCTTCTCTTATCCAGTCAGATTAATGGGATTGTTGAGCTGAAGTCATCCCATCCGAACGAAGTCCAACAAAACTTGAAGGGTACTCCTTCAGTATATAGTGACTGGGACTTGGTATTGATGTGTTTCAGGTTTTCCAGGCTCTTTTCCTCCCTATCTTTCATTAAACCAGATTAAAACAAAACAAAACAGTGCTTATGTTTCTTAGCCTTTCAGTCAGCTTCCTAGGATTAGAGAAGAAAATTGGTCTTAAGATAGTGAAGTATAGACAAAGTTGGAGTAGTCAGAATAAACCTTAAATAAACCACATTTTAAATAGTTTTTCCCCCATATCCTTGATGGTTTTGGTTAAAAAGTTGTCGACACATTTCAGATGTTATGATTGTAATAATAAATGCTGTGTTTAGTTGCTAGAGTAATTGAAACAATTCTTGGTTTACAGAATTCTTAATGCAGTCTTCTCTAAAATTAAATCACTAAATTCTAACTCTAATTCTGTATCACTGCAGAATATCATCCAGTCAACCCAAAATATTTGTGGCAATTTAAAAAAAAGTTTCTGAGCAATTGCATTTGTTTTACTTTTGTTATTTTTAAACATTTTTAAAAATAACTTTTATGAATATACAGAGAATTTGAGGCAACTTATAGGGAAGGGAGAAGCAATCTAGACTAGAAAAAATTGGAGGTAAAGATGAAAAGACAAAATGTGCTTAATGTGTATATAAGCCTTCAAGTCTACACTGTCTATTATAAATAGTTTTTAAGAGAATAAAAAGGAGTCTAGAAATTTTAAAAATGGCTTTTGTGTTAACTTATTAAGTGTTAATGTGTGGTATTGTTAACAATGTTGGATTTTCTACTTAGAATTAGGAACATATTGTTAAATGAACATTTGCCATTTGCCACTTAATGCATGCAAGGGACTTTAGATTTTAGGATATGGAGTTACAAAATGATACGAGATAATGACAGAATTTTTTACTTAGTGCCCATCTGGTATCATATGCCTAGTGTTAGCAACTTTGTGTGAGGAGGATTAGTACAGAAGATTGGCTGTGTAAGGAAAAATAATAAAATGCTAGATAAAATAAACAAAATAAAAATATTTTAATAAAAATAAAAATGTTGGGCGCCTGGGTGGCTCAGTGGGTTAAAGCCTCTGCCTTCGGCTCAGGTCATGATCTCAGGGTCCTGGGATCGAGGCCCGCATCGGGCTCTCTGCTCAGCGGGGAGCCTGCTTCCTCCTCTCTCTCTGCCTGCCTCTCTGCCTACTTGTGATCTGATCTCTCTCAGTGTGTCAAATAAATGGATAAAAAATCTTTAAAAAAAAATAAAAATGTTAATTTGGCTAGAACGTAATGATACCAAACACTGGCTAAGTTTCACCTTTACGATTAAGGAAACAGAAAGTAACTATAATTGAATTAATATTTTTTATGTGATACTAAAGCTATCCAGATGGCTGAGATTATCTGTGTCATAACAGATTACACTAGAAATTAGCAATATATAAATATTACTATGTATTACTAAGCTACTAATATGTAAGTATATAAACCTATATAGCTATAAATAACATATCAGACTTTGTAGTTTACCGTGAACTTCTGTATGCATTGTCTTATTTAAGAGAATGTTGGATTTAGGGTGGGGTTTGATAGTTTCTGTATGGTCCCAAATTATTTTTTTCTCTTAATGAGAACCCATGCCAGCGCTTTTGAGTTGATATCCTCAAGCTTGATACGATAGGTTTCACTGCTCTCAATAAATCAAATTCTTTATTAATTCTTGGCTTAGAAACTGAAGTAATGTTTGTTTCTAAGAATTCATCAAGGACTTTGACTTTTCTTACTTAAATACCATCTAGAATCTGGGATATCAGTTCTCATCTCCTGCCTCCCACCCTCCCCTCACCCCTGTGTTGGTTGTGTGTGTGTGTGTGTGTGTGTGTATTTAAAGATTTGTTTATTTTAAAGAGGGAGAGAGAGAGGGAGAGGGTGAGGGAGTGGAGGAGAGAGAGAGAGAGAGAGAGTGCACACACTCGAGTGGATGGGCAGACACTGCTCTGAGCATGGAGCCAGACGCGTGGAGCTTGATCTCATGACCCTGAGATCATGACCTGAGTTGAAACCAAGAGTCAGACACTCAAGCCACTGCACCACCCAGGTGCCCCACCCCCTTTTAAAAAAATCTGTAGTTACCACACAGTGAAAGTGGTCCCCAAGCTCCTTTCAAGTGTACAGCCCTATCCGTCAAAATAGATTTTCCTTTCTAGTTTCTGTTCAGATTTTAAGTATGCTTCCTTGTGTTTACATATCCTAATTTACGCTTATTAGTAACTTGACACGGTCTCCATTCTAAAGTTGCGTCGGCTTAAAATTTTTCTCTTTGTAAAATTATGCATTTCAGTCTTACCAACCTGAGTCACCTGTGACTGTCCGACCTATATAGCACACTCTTTTCCTTTTCCCAGGGTAGTCTGTAGTGCTCCCAAAGACATGTCAGCATTGTGGTGTTTTAGTTTTTTGTTTATTTGGGATTTTTTGGTGATAAAAGCATAAACACGTAACATGAGAGCTACTCTCTTAACAAACTTTTAAGTGTAAAGTACAATATTTATAACTATAAAGTATAGTGTTGTAGAGCAGATCATTAGAACTTTTTCATCTAGTATAACTGAAACTGTACCCATATGAAAAGCAAGTCTTCTTTCCTCCCACCAACCCCATCCTCTGGCCACCACCATTCTACTTTCTGATTCTGTGAGTTTGACTACTTTGGATACTTCATAAAAGTGGAATCATGCAGCATTTGACCTTCTGTGACTAACTTATTTAGCCGAATGTCCTCTACGTACATACATTTTGTTGCGTATGACAGGATTGCCTTTTTTTTTTTTTTTACTCTTTATTTTAAAGATTTTCATTTATTTGACAGAGAGAGAGAAAGAGAGAACGAACGAACAGGCAGGGGGAGCGGGAGAGGGAGAAGCAGGCTTCCTGTTGAGCAGGGAGCCCAATGGGGGGGCTTGAACCCAGGACCTTGGGATCATGACCTGAGCCAAAGGCAGGGTCACCTCCTTTTTTTTTTTAAAGACTAAATAATATTCCACTGTATGTATATACCACACTTTCTTTATTCATATGTTGAGGGACCTTTAAGTTGTTTCTGTCTCTTGGCTATTGTGAATCATGCTGTAATGAAAATGGGAGTGCAAGTGTCTGTTCAAGATCCTGATTTAAATTCTTTTGGATAAAAACCCAGAATTTGAATTGCTAGATCATATGGTACTTCTATATTTAATTTTCTAAGGAACCTTAGTACTGTTTTCCACACAGCATTTTACATTCTTACCAACAGTGTACCAGGGTTCCAATTTCTTCATATTTTTGCCAGCGTTTGTTATTTTTTTGTTTTTTTGGGGTAATAGCCATCATAACAAGTATGAGGTAATATCTGGTTGTGGTTTTGATTTGCATTTCCCTGATGACAAGTGGTGTCTTTTCCAATATACAAATGTATTTTGTATGCCATTTGTATATCTTTTTAAGAAAAGTGTGTATTTATTTATTTATTTATTTAAAGATTTTATTTATTTATTTGACACAGAGAGAGAGATTACAAGTAGGCAGAGAGGCAGGCAGAGAGACAGGGAGAGGAGGAAGCAGGCTCCCTGCTGAGCAGAGAGCCCGACGCGGGCCTCGATCCCAGGACGCTGAGATCATGACCTGAGCCGAAAGCAGAGGCTTTAACCCACTGAGCCACCCAGGCGCCCGAAAAGTGTGTATTTAATCAAGTCCTTTGCCCTTTTTTAAATTCAGATGTATTTTTGCTGTTGAGTTATAGGAGACCCTTATATATTTTGGATATTCTTTATCAGACATATAGTTTGCAAAGGTTTTCTTCCATTCTGTAGGTTGCCTTTTCATTTTAATTGATTTGTTAACAGGAAGAGTCATTAACAGAAGATTTTAGTTTGATATAGTCCTGCTTGTCTTATTTTTGCCTTGTGTTGCCCATGCTTTTGGTATCCTCTCCAAGAAATCATTTCCAAGACCAGTATCATGAAACTTTTCCCCTGTGTTTTTTCTAAGGTTTTATAGTTTAAGGTCTCATATTTAAATCTTTAATCCATTTTCAGTTGGTTTTTATGGATGGTATCAGATAAGGGTCTGGTTTCTTTTGCATGTGGATATCCAGTTTCCCAGTGTGATTTGTTAGAGACCATCTTTTCCCCATTGTGTTGTCCTGGCACCTTTGTAGAAGATGATTTGACTGCATGTATGTGGGTTTATTTCTGGGCTCTGTTGTGTTTCCTTGGTGAATATGTCCATCTTTATGCCAATACCATACTCTTCTAATTACTGTAGTTTTGTAATATGTTTTGAAATCAAGAAGTGTGAGATCCTCAGCTTGTTCTTTATTCTCAAGACTGTTTTGGCTCTTAGGGGTCCTTTGTAGTTCCATTGTGAATTTTAGAATTCTTTTTTTTTTTTTTAATTTTATTTCTGAAAAGAAAAGTCATTGGGATTATGATAAAGATTACATTGAAATCTACAGAATATTTTCAGTAGTATAGGTGTTTTAACAGTATTAGGTCTTCTAACTGATGAACATGGGATGTCTTTCCATTTATTTGTGCTGTCTTTAATTTCTTGCAACAATGGTTTGTAGTTTTCACTGCACAAGTGTTTTGTTTCTTTGGTTAAGAGTTGGGTGTGACAAAAACTAGTTCCTCAGGTATTCCTTCCAAAAATCCAGAATCTTGGATGCATACTCCATTTTTCTCTCCCTCCACCCCCAGGGAGAAGTTCAAAGCCAGGGCTATCTTCCAGTGCTGATCTGTCCCATCTGGGTGGAAGGATTGATGTGAAGATAGTGAGGTTTTCTTTTTACCCATTTCAGTGCAGCTTTTTTTGGCCTTGTGCTTGCCTGGGGTACTGCAAGATTTTAACTGGACTCTAGAAATCTTATAAAGCATTTTGGTCTTTATGTTGTAAAATTGATATTTCCATGGGGAAATAAGGGTTGGGACTTCTTATTCTACAGTCTTGCTAATGTCACTCCAATATGGTACTCTTAATTGCTTGAACAATGAACACTAATCAAGTACATACTGTATGCCAGGTTTTGGATTATAAGTTTGGGTTATAAAGATGAACTAGATGTCTGGGGTGGAAGACAGACATACAAATAGTGAATAACTGTAAAATGTGTTGTTGCTGTATTTAGATGGAAGCAAATTGTAGCTTAATGTCTAGAGGCCTTCCTCAGATGTTTTAAAGAAAAGTGGGATTTTAGCCGGGCCTTTTAGGCTGAGTAGGAGATTTAGAGGAACATCCCAGGGAGAAGGAACAGTAGTGAGAGTGAAGGGAACTATACAAGACTATGTCAAACGGAGAATAGGGAGAAATCCACTGGGGAGAAGAAAATGGGGATAGATAAAGTAGAAATGCTTGTTTGGGCCTTGATTACCACAAGTTTAGTTTGCCAGCCTAAGGAGTTTGGATTTACGGCATCAAGTGTTTTTTGTTTGTTTGTTTGTTTTTTAAATAGGATAAAATAATAACCTCCCTCTAGTCATAAAATCCTATCTCCTTTGTGGAACATGAATAACAATGAGGAGTTACTGCATTTAGGGGAATCAGTTGCTAATATTCATGCTAGAGATTTTAAAAAGTAAGTCTATGACAGTGGCCTTGTAGATAGAAGAGGTAGGATTTGACAGAGATTTCTGGGATAAAGCCAAGAATTAATAACCAAATAAAAGTAGGAGGCAAGAGAAATGTTAAAAAAAGTACCCTCTTAGGGCCACAGGAGGTTACTCGACGCAGGAAAATGGATAGAGTAACAGATGGAGATTTTAATGTTTCAGAGACAGAAACATTTGACAAAACCCAAATTTGTGTTGTTTACTCTAATTCTTGAGTTTTGTAAAGTCTTCAGAATAAAACAGGGTGAAGGGGGAGGGCCTGGGTAGCTCAGTGGGTTAAGCCTCTGCCTTCAGCTCAGGTCATGATCTCTGGGTTCATTTGAGCCCCATGTTGGGCTCCCTGCTCAGCAGGGAGTCTGCTTCGTCTTCTCCCTCTGTACCCACTCAGTGCTCTCTGTCTCTCTCTCAAATAGGTAAATAAAATCTGAACAAAACAGGATGAACTATGAATTAGTATTTCAATCAAACTGGATTGAATTATATGCTTGCTAAGCTTCAGAGCTTGTGTTATTGTCTGATGTCACCCTGCCTGGCTCTGCTCTTTCAGGCTCCTGTGAGGCATCTACCTGGGCTTTGCTCCCCACGGTACTGTTGGCTCTGAGCTGCTAGTTGTGATGAAATACAGGAGGAGGTCCCAAGTCACAGAATAGGTTTTCTTCTGTAACATTCGTTCTTTATTTGTAATTCAGAATTGGTTTTCCAGTGGAAATTCCATTTAGCTAACAATACCAACTCACCTAGAAAACTATCAGGAACATGGGAGGGATAGAAACCAGAAGCTTTTCTGTTTTCTTTTAGGCTTTCGATCTCAGCTCTGTTCCTCACCAGCTTGAGCAAGTTCCTAAACCTCTCCATGGTACAACTTCTCATCTATAAGAATAGTACCTATCTTGTAGCTTTTTTGTTAAGATTTTTTTTTAAGATTATTTATGTATTTATTTATTTATTTGAGAGAGAGAGAGAGAGAGAGAGAGAGATCACAAGTAGGTTGAGAGGCAGGCAGAGAGAGAGGAGGAAGGAGGCTCCTTGCCAAGCAGGGAGCCCAATGCGGGCCTCGATCCCAGGACCCTGAGATCATGACCTGAGCTGAAGGCAGAGGCTTTAACCCCCTGAGCCACCCAGATGCCCTTTTTGTTAAGATTTTTAAGGAAATTTTTAGGCAGAATAGTGAGTGTCCTGGTGATAACCAAGTGAGATTAAAAAAAAAAATTACCTGGGTAAAAATATACTATAATGTGTGGGAATAGTGGCAGTCCTATTAACCTAAGTATTTTTGAGGCTCCTTCACATCTGTTTGAGAGAAATACTCTTGTTAATGAACAGCAAACCATGCTGAACATAAAATAGGGATTCTGAACTTCCTTTCTACACTGGTTTCATTATGTTTTTGTTCTGTAGTTATTAAATTTTTGCCAAAATTGTATCCCCAGTTTTCTTCAGTCTAACGTCCTTCCAAACGAGCTATTTCTGCTGTTCTCCCCAGTGTTCTTAATACCGTTTGAAAGTTTTAATTCTATAAACTTATTCTCTTTCCTTTTCATTCCTCAACTCACTCATTAATAATAGAATTAGGGCATTGTGTGTTGTTACTTTATAGGACAGCCATCTGTCTTACCTAGCAAAATCAGCATAATTTAAATCTTAATATCATATTGAGCACCTCTATCAGGGACAAGAATTTTTCTTACTTGGTAGCAGTACAGTCCAAAGCTAAAGGTAGTTTGTCAAAATGACAGATTTAGGTCTCAGGTATGTACTTTGAGGAATTGATGATGTAACTTTCTTTATACATGATTTTGGAGATGCAAGTAGCATACCTAGGACATATTAATTTATATATTTTTAGTGGCTAGAAGGTTAACTTGAATTCTCACTCAATTCTTTTATTTATATCTGGGTAGTAACATAATTATTAAAGTTTTCATTCAGTATATGAGCAATGCATTTATTCATAACTAATTGATTCATATCTCCATAATAATCATCTTGCAATGCTTTCAAAGAATAGAACCTGCCAGTAATGTTTAGAAGTTGTCCAACTTTTTTTTTCTTCACTTGAGAATTACCTCCCCATCAGTATTTTTACCTTTTTACTGGTACTTGTATCTAAATCATAGATTTTTCTATCACTGTCAACATTCATCTCACAAAGTGAAATTTCAGAATGCCTATATTATATGTCTTTTCTCAGAAGTACCTTTCTTTGGTATCAAGCTTTATGTTAGGTGGTTTCTAGAAGGGCATTTTGGAAGGAAATACCTTAAGATGGCCTTTCCTACTCTAGGTTAAACTTTATGGTTTGGAGTGATACAGTTTTGGATTTTTATCACAGATTTGAAAATGACCACCAATGAGGGGCACCTGCGTGGCTTAGGTAATTACGCGTCTGCCTTCTGCTCAGATCATGATCCCAGAGTCCTGGGATCCAGCCCCACATCAGGCTCCCTGCTCAGTGGGGAGTCTGCTTCTTCCTCTGCCTACTACTCCCCCTAGTTGAGCTCTCTCACTCTCACTCTATCTCAAATAAATAAAATCTTAAAAAAAAAAAAAAGAAAGAAAAAAATGGCTACCAATGAAAAATAATTTAGTTTTTTTTCTCAAGGAGACTGAAAGTTTTTCTAAGTATTATATTGTCATTTAACTCACATTTTAAAGCCAAATGTGTTGGCCCACTCTACATAGACCCAGTTAAAAAGAGAGTGGCATGGCTTCTGGAAATCTTAGTGTATCATCAGTGATATTTAATTTTCAGGTCGTTCATTACCTCTTCACCTCCCATTAGAAACCTGGATGGGAGAAGCCGGTTTTAGAAAAATTAATGTAATACAATTGTTTTCTAAAGTAGTAAATTAATTACTCCCTCTGTTTTACTCCTTTCCTCTCTCTTCTTTCCTTTTTCTTTTTCTGCTCCTCCCATACTTCTTCCTCCTTTCAGTATAATTCTTTTTCAAATAAAATGTTAGAGAAACACAGTACAATTTGTTCTGTTATTCTTTCATTTGGCATATACACCGTTGGTAAATAAGGGAATGATGTCAGTGTAATATGGAAGTAGGATTGGTTTATAGTGGTATTTCTCAGCACCTCCAAGTTGAATGAAAACTTCTTAAACTGAATCCTGAAGCTGCCTGCAACTTGTTGACCCCACATTCTGCCTTTTGATTTTGTTTAACTACATGCTGTATCTTAAAAGATTTGTTCTCTGTGCTCCACGGTTTTCATTCATTTTGACCTTTTTCTCATCCAACTGTTACATCCTTTTCTATCAAGCCCTCTTCAATTTTATTTTTAAAATAATGCCCTATATTTACTGTAGTAATTATTTATAATTATTCATTAGGTCTTTTTATTTGAGTATTTTTATTTACCACGTCTTTTTGAGTAGTGATTATGTCTTTTAGTTCTGTGGTTCAAATTACATAGCATTTGAATGGCATATACTAACCCTGTTTTTTCTCCCAAGGCCAATTATTTATAGTGTATGACTTTGTAGAAGACAAAAGGTTTTTTCCTAGGACTCATATAATACCTTATGGCTCAAATGCTTGTATATAGATGGAGAGGTAGATTGGCAATGATTTATAATGGGGATTCGAATCTTACCTTGTTCTCTCTACTTTGTGCCCTAAATCAGCCTGCCCTTTCTGGGATTCTGCGGGGAACTACTCGGGATCTAGAGAATGAGATGTAGAAACATTTTGTCCAAAGAACAGGCAATCCATCCTTTCCTTACGCACTCTAAATCCTTTCCTTATATCCTTTTGGGTTCCTAGGAGAATATGTACTTGGACCAAATCACCCTGGTGTTCTGTAAAATTACTGAGCTGTACCTCAGTTTTATACTTTCCTCTTTTTTTTTTTTTCCAAGTCTTTGGAAAAACCAGCTTTGTGAATTCTCTTTCTTTACTAGAAGACTATTGTTAAGGACATTGTTCATTGTATTATGTAATTTCACATGTGACAAGTGTCTTTTTTAAGATTTTATCTATTTATTTGACAGAACACAAGCAGGGGGATGGCAGGCAGAAGGAGAAGCAGGCTCCCCACTGCAGAACAGGGAGCCCAACATAGGGCTCCATCCCAGGACCCTGGGATCATGACCTGAGCCAAAGGCTTAACCGATTGCACCAGCCACGTGTCCCCTCATGACAAATTTCTAAGAGAGTTTATTTTGGAGTACATCTTACAGGAAATGGTTTCCTCATTTTTGGTAGTGCAGATTTCTGTGAAATGTTGAATTTTCTTTTCTGCCCTGAGTGCTTGGAAACTTCACAGTTATGGCAGGTATGTTGACCCTTACGGTTGACATAGTTGTTTTCTTTTTCTCTTTTTTTTTTCCTTTTTATTCCTTTTTATCAATCATGTTACAGATGTAACATGCTTTTTAAAATAAGCTTTCTCTTTTCGAAGAGAGCAAGTATCTAAAACCATTCAGTACGTAAAAGGTAAGGAGCAGGAGGCAGAGAGACTCACTAGTGGACTCTAATAATCTGGGCATGAGATGGTGAGGGGCAAAAAATCAAGTAGAGTTGTTGTATTTCTGTTCCAGTAACCAAGGCACTCTGGAGGTATGATCAAGAGGAATTCTGGGGATATAATGTACAGCACGGTTACTACAGTTAACAGTATTGTATTATATATTTGAAAGTTGCTATGACATTAAATCTTAAGTTCTCATCAAAAGGAAAAAAAATTTTAACTATGTGAGTGATGGATGCGTTAACTTAAACTAATTGTAGTGAATGAATTGATCCATACATCATACTTAAACTAATATAATGTCACGTCTGTCAATTATATCTCAGTAAAACTGGAAAAAGGCCAAGAAGGATTTATCCTAGGAATGATAAGATGGTTTATTAATTGGAAAAGCTCAGTATAACTTATTATGTTAATAAATTAACAGAAAAATTATTCTTTCAATGCATACCTTGGTTTTATCTAAAAACCAGAATTAGTAGCTTTGGCTTTAATTGAATTCTTCCTCCTGTGTTGTAGGTAACCAGATATAGACATGTAAACTTTTATATAGTTCTTTGTGAGCCTTTCCCTCTTCCTCTCTCTTCTCTCATCCAGTTCCTCTTGCACCTTATAAGGTGCATATTTTTATTTTTGTGTTTTGGTTTTTTCACGAGTGTTTTTCCCCCCTGGCTTAGCCTGAGTTTCCGATGGAAAACAGGCCCCAAATAAGAATCTTTAGTTCTGTATTTTATCAGTCTGTCCCCTTCGAATGAGTCTTAAATGTGCACGGTTGTTCTTCCATCAGTAAATTAGGGAAATTGGGATTCAAGAAATGAATTTTATCTAAGATTCTTTTGTCCTTGACTCATTCACTTACATCTTTTAGTTTTGAAGGTAAAATGTTACAGCGGTTTAGAATTCTAGTTGGGCATGCCACTCATCAGTTTATTACCTTTCAACTCCATATTCACCTTTCACAGGCTGCTCTGGAAAAATTGAGGTGAACCTTTTAAATGTTTTTCCTTTTTCTGTTGGCACAGTGTCAAGTTTTGTCAGTGGAGGGTCCTGGCACAGTCCCACTGAAGGAGAAAGGGAGCTGCTTTCATGGTTCTGGTGGCCTTGCAGCTTCCCTGGCTCATGCAGTGCACAGTGGTCAGCAGCCCCAGCAGCCGGCAGCTTCCTCCGCTGTGTCCTTTTGCACCCACACCTCCACCCCCCATGCCCTTGTGTAGCAGAGCACTGATGTCACCTGTTGCGCCTACAGCAACAGCGGCTAGCCACTGTGGTTTCTGCGTGATTTCCTAACGGAGGGGTTCTGGTAAGACACCTCCCCAGGAATGGTTTTCTTTAACATTCTCAGGGATAGATTTCCAGCATGTTCTGCTGGTGGAGTACCCCAGCCGCTTCTCTACCATCTAGTGAACTGTAGCTGTGACCTTTCCAACAACATCGCTGGGTCTTAGCCAGGCCTGGGCTATGGGACTCTCTCCTTGTTGCTCTTTCAGTCTTAGGAGTAGTGGTTGCTCCTTGTAGCTATTATTTTTACTCTTCAGAGCTCTCTTCTTGGTATGCTGCCTCTTGTTACTCCAATACCCTGTTTAGTTAATAATAATTTTTTATATTAGATTTTCTCTTGGAGTGCCTGAGTGCTCAGTCTGTGAAGCGTCCCACTCTTGATTTCAGGTCAGGTCTGGATCTCAGAGTGGAGAGTTCAAGCCCCACAATGGGCTCTACACTGGGTGTGGAGCCTACTTTAAAACAAAAACAAAACACTTGCTCTGTTCAAATTGCTGGGTGATTTTTAATTCCTAATTGGACCTTGACTGAAATACTCTATGGTTTGTAAAATGCATGAATCTAATACATATAAATTTCTTATTAAGATGTTTCTTTAGATTGCTGTTCTTGAGCACGGGAGTGGAATATATTTCATCATGTTAATTTTGATGACTGTTGATTTTTTAAACTAAGTTTTTAAACTGTAAGTTGATTTTTTTAACTATAAGTAATTATTTAAATTCAGAATTTTAGGTATGCACCTCAGCAGTATGACCTTACTTATGTCATGTGGTGAGTAGATGAGACATCCATCTCCTGAGTTAAAAAAAAAAACAACAACAAAACCTCTATGCAGTTTATAGTATGCTATATAAATTTATTAGTTTCCTTAGTAATTTTATGAACTAGGTTGCAAGTATCCTTACCCCATTTTCTGTAAGAAAAAATTAAGACTCTGAAGTTCAAAGGGTATTCCCTAAAACTCTTGGATATTAACCATCAAATGGTAGGTTCACTGGAACATCTATTGCTTGATCAGTTAAAACTATTATGCACAATGCTAGGCAAGTTTATTGTAGATATCGTATAAATCACCCCTTCACCAGCTTTGTCCCCACACATCACCGTTTTTTTTTTTTTAAAGATTTTATTTATTTATTTGACACAGAGAGAGATTACAAGTAGGCAGAAAGGCAGGCAGAGAGAGAGGGAAGCAGGCTCCCCGCTGAACAGAGAGCCCGATGGAGATGCGACGGATGCAATGGATGCGGGGCTCAATCCCAGGACCCTGAGATCATGAGCTGAAGGCAGAGGCTTTAATCCACTGAGCCACCCAGGCGCCCCACATCACCGTCTTGACTAACTTTGTGAGGTATCATTTTAGTATTTTCATTTCCCTGGATGCTATAGTACATTAAATTGAGGGCATTTCTATTCCTGTGTCACATTAGCATCACTGTGGCTTATGAGATAGTATTTTGTTTTTAGTTGATTGCAAATGTTGATTTCTCCTTTTTCAGTTTGCAAAACTATATGACAGGAAATCTGTAGCTAAATATCACTTTATGATTTCCGTCTGTTCAAGTACAATAGTGTTTATGGCATAGTCCAGATTGTAGGGTGATAGAAATGTCCTTTTGCAGCAGATAGAATTTAAAATGATCATTGTACATTCTAATGAGAAAACATTTTTAAACAAGTACTTCACTTAATTTCAAAGCAGAGTAACTGAATACTACGATTTGATGACAGCATCTGCTCTACAGTGTGTGTTTGTGCTGTCAACAATAAAAACTTTTTGACTCCCATAGGAATTGATCCGTTTGCTCATATGTATACTAAAAATGGAAGCTGGGCAGGCAGGGAGAATAGTGTAAGTCAATTTGAATATCCTTGAAAAATATCTTTTTTCTACTACCATGGAGAATATCTTCCATTATTTTGTGTGGTTTAACTACAGGAGTGGGTGGGGTGTTGAGTTCTTAATTATGTGGCAGTATAATTTTTGCTAAATTTTGTTTTGGGAATGTGTTTGCATTTATCAAATAAAAACAGTTTCTCTTATCATATGGAACTCTAACCGTTTCACATATCTTTGGCTCTACAGTTGAGAGTAGAAGAAAGGAGATAAAAATGATGGTCCCGGGAGTACATTAAAGTGTTGAGCAGTTCCAACTGATTTGAGTTCCCATGGTGTCTGCTTCCTCTGTCACACTACTGCACATGCACCTCTCATTCTGAGGTCTGACCGACTGCTGTCTGGTCATTTTCTTATCTGTTTTCTGTGCAAACAGATGCAGTGCTACAGTAAGTGAGGAAAACCATACTTCCGGCCATTGATGCTCCATTGCACCCTTTTTTTTTTTTCTTTAAAGATTATTCATTTGAGACAGAGAGTGAACCTAAGAACATGAGTTGCGGGGAGGAACAGAGGGATAGGTAGAAGCAGGCTTCCCCCTGAGCAGGGATCCTGATGTGGGGCTCGATCTCCGGACCCTGGGATCATGACCTGAGCCGAAGGCAGACACATAACTGACGGAGCTACCCAGGCGCCCCTCCACAGCACTCTTAATTACCAAGTAGCACTATATTTCCTGAGTTTCAAACTCATTTTAGTTACTGTTCTTACTTTGATTAATCGTTTTCATTGTCCCTTTTCTTTAGGTCTGTATTAGTTTGTTAGGGCTGCCATTGTAAATTATCACAGATCGGGTGGTTTAAACAACAGCAGTTTATTGTCTTACAGTCTTGTGTGCTAGAAGTGTCAGATCAAGGTGTGTTAGCGGGGTTGATCCCCTCCTGCCCCCACCACCGAGGCTACTCTTCTTTAGTCAAACACACATAAACAAATCTAATAAAAATTTTAACGCAGTGTTATACGTATTAAATACGTATTTAATGGCATTTTATCCTGAAAAAGACCTGACGTTTTCTTGTGGAAGTGGACATTGGAAGAGTAGCACCTTGTGAGTTATTGTGACATGGCAGAAGGTAATCTGAAATGGGTTGGAAACTTTGTAATATCAGATGTGAACGGGTGTGGCTCATGACACAAGAAGTAAACTGAGGTAGCTGGTCTATGTTTGAGGTATGTGTGACTTGTGTTTTCCTACCCTACTCAGTTCTGCTGGGTACATTTTTCTACATTTATCAAGAGCTTCTTAGGGATCAAATCAGTCCACAAGCAAGTACAAACTTTGTGTTGTGCTCACCTTGAATCCCAGTGTATCAGTTGTGTCGGAACAAATGCACATTTCAAAGTGAAACAGCAGAATTCATGAAATTGGCATAACTTTTAATGATAGTAATTTGGGAATATTTATCAAATTTTAAATGTATATACCCATTTACCCAAAATTCTCATTATCCTAGAGATAGTAAGTACTTAGGCAAAATGATATAATTACAAGTATATTCAATGCAGCAGTTGTTTGTTACAAAAGAGATTATAAACATCTTAAATGTCCATTAACAGGTCAGTGGTTGAATAAGTGATGGTTCATGCATTCTGAGGAGTACTGTGCTGCTGTTAAGGATAATCACTTACACAAAACTGGTGTGTAATATTCCTCAATATGTGTTTAAAAACCAGAGTTCGGAACAGTATGTATAATATGTTATCACTTACATAGAAGGTATTATTTTTGTGTGTGTTTATTATGAACAGAATAAAACTGAGTCCCATGCTAATATCTTAATAATACCAGACTTTGAGTCCCTTACACACAGGAACTATGTTTTATTAATGTTTCTCTCTTCAGCAGGGTGCATAGTACCGAGCTCTTACCAGGCACACAAGTAAGGATGTGTTGAATGAGAAAATGGACATGTCTCTTAACATTCATGTCTGTAAGAAAATTTGATACACAGAATACGAAATGTAAAACAGACTGACAATGATTGAGTTACTAAGGTATTCATTCATATTACTGGGTTTTGTTCTGTTTTTTTTTGTTCGTTTGTTTGTTTTCAAGCAGCCAAGCTTTCCCTATACTTAGAACATGATTCTGCTATCAGCATTTTGGCTTAAATGTATCTTTTAGGACCATGCTACTGCAACATAATCCACTGTAGAGAAACTAAGTGATGAAGAGCCATTGAAGAAATTGGAGGAGGGGGAAAACAGGATGAAGGGCAGACATGTTAAGTTTTTAATATTTGAAGAGCTGTCATTAGGAGGCATTATTTATGTTCTGTGTTTTCCAAAAGACAAAAACAGGGCTATAATAGATATGGAAGGTACAGGGAGACACATTTCAGCCTAATGTAAGAGCATGCTAACTGCTATTAACAATTGAAAAAGCATTGATATAAAGCCTTTTGGTAGCAATTGTTTGTACAGAGATTCCTGTCAGGATTAATGGTAAAATGGAGAGATCTGTAGTCTTTGTTTAGAACCAGGCATATTAGGGTTTGAATGCTGTGCCACTTAGGAGCTACTGTGACCTTGGACAAGAAACTTAGCTTTTTAAATTTCCTTGACTATGAGACAGGTACAATAAAATCTATCTTACGGGATTGCTGTCAGAACTAAGAAAAGGCAAAGTACCCAATACCGTGTTATATTATGCCCTCAATAAATGGTAACTGTTGCCATTGGAATAGGAATGCTTTCCAATACGAAGTTATATTGTTTAGTTTCTAGGGTCCATTCTAAAGCTGATATTTTTGTAAGTTTTATCTATTGTCTGTGGTTGAATTTGTATGTGTCTCTGATTGAATTATCATAGCAAAAGTAAAATTTTGAACTGGGAGAATTTAGTAAATGCCATTATAGTGTGCTAACCATGCTTAATGTGTGTTTTAATAATTATAAGATATGTTTTGCAGTTAAGGTGACTAGCTAAGGTTACATAGGTACAAGTATCATTTGGTACAAGTAGGTACAAGTAGAGACTGTACCAGCCAGGGTTTAAAACAGAAATGCACTATGTATGTCCATAGAGGTAACTTAATACAGGGAACTGGTTAAATAAGTGTTGGAGGGTTGAATGAGTGTAAGTTTGCACATCTGTAACTCCAGGATCACTCAGCAGAGTATAGAAGGGTAAATTTGGAATTAAGAGACAACAGGTGTTAAGAATGGCTCAGAGAGGGGCCCCTGGGTGGCTCAACCCGTTAAGCATCTGCCTTCAGCTCTGGTCATGATCCCGGAGTCTCAGGATCGAGCCCCATTGGGCTCTCTGGTGGACAGGGAGTCCTCTTCTCCCTCTGCCCCTCCTCACCCCACTTGTGCTTTCTCTCTTTCGCTCTCAAATAAATAAATAAAATCTTTAAGAAAAAAAAAAGTTGCTCAGAGACCTCTCAGTGGAATATCTCTGTTATGTTTTTAATACCACATTTCTATATTTTTTCATGTTTAAAGCTTGCGTTTTGAAGTCCTTTTTTCTCTAGAAGGGACTTACCTGTACACACACTTTTCTTCAGTCATTTGAAATATGCTCATTCCAGAAAGGATGACTGAGTTCACCAAGAATTCCAAACAAATTACTTCCCCCTCAACTCTTTGTTAAAAATTTGATCTAAAATTTCATGAGTCTCTAGAAACTTTTCCCTTCTTTATGTGATTCTTCCAGGAATTAATATTGT
The DNA here is from genome assembly GCA_002007465.1 of Ailurus styani. Lineage (NCBI taxonomy): Eukaryota > Metazoa > Chordata > Mammalia > Carnivora > Ailuridae > Ailurus > Ailurus styani. Next base: position 4,254,305 of record LNAC01000042.1, on the reverse strand, counting down.
AGAATGTAACATTAAAATTATAACCTAAAATATGATTTCATTTTTAGTAGTCACAAATTTTATCATTTGAATAAAATTACTAGTGTGGGTTTTTTGGTTTTTGATTCTTGCAGTTAGAGCAGGGTGGACTTCCAGGGATAAGGCTGTCTTTATGATTTAAAACATACGTTTTTCTTTATAGAAGTAAACCAATAGATGACAGTTGTATTTTTAATTAAGAGTAGTTTGGTATTTTTGAAGAAAGTAATTTTTTTCTCCAGATACTAGAATCCATAGCAGATGTGCTGATACAATGAAGAAATGTTTCAACTAGACACGTCCACTGCATTTCACTTAGTTCTGCGGTCCCCAGTGAAGCCACAGCTGTCTGGTGGCCCTTGCTGTCACTGAGATACTTCCGTGTCTTCTAATGAGCGATCTTGTAGTTGCTGTTAAGCATGTGTTATCATGCATCTCTCTTAAAACTATGGTATGACCATACTTTTGAAAAACCTTTTCTTTTGCCTGAGGGAAACGCTTTGGGTGAATTGTGTCACTCACGGCATTTTAGTGATTTATAGAAGTTACATAAGTGTTAGTAAATAGTCTTACTGCCTTTAAAATACCTCAGTATCTTTATTTGAGGGAGGGAGGTTTTACAGTATTAAATACTATAAGCATTTAACAAAATTATTCAAAATTTATAGTTTGGTTGCAACTGTTAAGTAAGGAATATCTGATTAAGTAAAAAGCAGAAAACAAGTTGGCAAAGTTCCTTAGAAGTTCTTTTTGATGTTTTCTTTCCATGTCATCCATTATGAGCTTTAAATTGTATGCCTAGCTTTAGTGGCATTTCAAGGGTAGAGTTTAGGGGATATTTGGCTGCTTTAGATGTGTGAAGTCTGTACTTCAGCCTCTGGAGGAATGGCAACATAAAACTACATAAACTCCTCAGTTGTCAGCTTAGAAGAAAAAAAGATACTAGGTACAAAGTTCAGGAAATTCTTGATTAAAATAATCCTAAATTTAATGTAAACCATTTATTAATATGTTGATTTTAATAGTGAGATTTAAAATCAATTCACTTTTCTGAATTGTATTAATCAAAACCCTCCACAGCGCTGTTACCTATGTTGGTAATAGTGTGATACAGACTGAAAAGTTTTTACCAGCCATGAAGATGAGGAAGGTCAGTTAATACTAGTTAAGGAGCATCTGGGTGACATAGTCAGTTAAACATCTGACTCTTCGTTTTGGCTCCAGTCTGATCACAGGGTCATGAGATCCAGTCCTATGTTTGGGTTTCTCTCTCCCTCTCCCCCTCCCCCTGCAAATAAATAAGTAGATCTTTGAAAAAAATACTGCTTGAGAACAGTGTAGATTTTTGGTTATGGAATAACATTAGAATGCCAGTGTCAGTGTTCAGCACTGTACACAGCTCCGTGTGTTAACCATTTTTTCTCCAACTGGAATTCTGTCTAACCAGTATTCTCATGAGCTGCATCCACATCCTTTCTTTAGTGTCCATTTTCTTTTATCAAATAAAGACAATTGCTTAATTATTGTGGTTTTATGCCCTGAGTTACTCCATGTCTTAGAGATTTGTTAAATAAGCACTGTAATTAAATCACTTTACTACTGATCATGGAAGGGAAGCATACAGTAGACAACATGTTTGAAAATTATAGAAAAGAGACATGATTTTAAAAACCTGAATGAGAAGTCAGCATATAGCACTTATATCATTCTTTCTCAGGTAGAATTATATCCTCAAGATAGACCAGAATAGGGCACCTGGGTGGCTCAGTAGGTTAAAGCCTCTGCTTTCGGCTCAGGTCATGATCTCAGGGTCCTGGGATCCAGGCCCGCATTGGGCTCTCTGCTCAGCAGGGAGCCTGCTTCCTCCTCTACCTGTCTCTCTGCCTGCCTCTCTGCCTACTTGTAGTCTCTCTCTCTGTGTCAAATAAATAAATAAATAAATCTTAAAAAAAAAAGATAGACCAGAATAGGTGGTGATACTGTATGAAAAGCATATTTAACATGATAGCATAATTTTATGTTGGGGAAAATGAAAATTAAGAAGACAGTGTTTTGTAATACAACCCACAGGAGTAAAATTCAGTAACTGGTAGGGATGAAAAGTTCTCAACTAAGAAGAATGGGGAAAAAAATCTTGTTGTTATCAGAATGGGGCGAAGTTTTTAAAATATTAAGAAGTACTGCCTTAGATTATATCTGGGTGTTTTCTGGCATTACTGTACCTCCCTCCTACTTCTGCCAGGTCTAATAATATTCCTTTGAAGGGCCGAACAGTACAGGATAACACTAAAGAATAACCAAAACTTTAAGTAGACCGTTCAGATATCTCTACCAGTCAGGTGATTTTCATGTCAGGAGAAGTCCAAATTGAAACTCTCAGCTGAGGTAAATCTGCACAATGATTTCTAGATCGTGTACCAGGTAAGCTCAGGGTCCTACAGATGTGCCCTACCACCAGCTCTGAGAGCCATGGTAGAAGCCCGTTGGGCTTCGAATCACCCTTCAAATCAGAGCACTTCCACATTTTTATGTTTTTTATTTATTTGGTTTACTTGCAAAAGACTTTACTAGGGGAAGAAAATAATTCTGTTCTAAAAAAAATAATTTGGATATTTGGATAGCCATGGAAGAGCCTTCCCACAAGTAACACCATTTGCCCTTTATGGTTGGCACACTTAGTTTGGGAAATTTTTCTAAAGAGATTTTGCTCTCTATTCTTCCACACGAAACTGACAACATCATTTTGTTTGCCACACTATAAATAAATAGTGGAAAGATGAGAGGGTGAATTAAAACTTCTTTTGAGTTAACTATGGGCATATGTTGCTTTAAAGTTATTTGGGGTATATTTTGTAACTTACTGCAAGCCAAGCTTCAGTTTTGCCATTGCTAGTCTTAAAGAATGTTTTCCTTTTGTCACTGCTTTGCTCTGTAACATTTGGTGTCTCTTTATTTCTAGCACAGTCAAATCTTAAGCCGGCTTTCTAGATCTTCTGTAATCTGATCCCATTCTTTATATCCCTTTAATTTCTTGGAATTTCTCATATTCTAAGATTTATTGGATCTAAAGAATCAGGTCTCTGCCTTATTCCATTAATATGCTATGTTCATTATCGCCTCAATGCTTTCATTAATGTCATTCTTCTCTGATGGAATACCCTGCTATGGACTGAATTATGCTGCTCCAAAATTCATATTTTGAAGCCCTAACTCCCAGTGTGGTTATATTTACAGATGAGCTCTTTGGGAGATTATTAGTTTTATATGAGGTCATGAGTGTGGCCCTCATATAGGGTTTAGTACCCTCTTAAAAATAGAAGAACACACCAGAGAACTCTTTCACCACCAGCGAGAAGATGGCCATCTTCAAGCCAGACAAAGAACTTTCACCAGGAACCAAATCAGCAGCACCTTGAACTTGGACTTCCCAGCCTCCAGAACCATGAGAAATAAATGTATATTGTTAAAGCCACACAGTCTGCTATTTTATTATAGCAGCCCTAGCAGGCTAATACACCCTGCTTCATTTCCTCCATCCTAAAATTCGACCTGCTTTTGAAAGCCTAGGTCATAACCAATTTCATGTACAAAGCAGTCCTGGTTCTTGTTTGTCCCCCATTCTTCTGAAATGTATGACTTTTACTCTCTGAACCATTCAGTTGAATACTTGGTTACATGCTACCTTATATTCTTCTTTAATGGTTCCATGTAGACTCATTAGAATGAGATAGCTCTCTGCATATTGGAGGCTAAAATAAAAAGGAGAGGTACCCAATTCATCTAGGCCACAAAGATGATGCTGGGAAAAGTGGCTAGAAGATTTATCCAGATTAGGAAACTGAAGCTCTGTAAGGTGAAGAAACATTTTTGAAGGACACTTACAGGTGGATAAAGACCAGGTTTAAATATACTGATCTTATAAGTAGAATTCTGTTTCACTTAAAACATATACACTACTTTTTAGTTTCATGCCCCAGAAGAAAAGTAGTTCAGTAAAAATGAAAATAAATCAGTATACAGTTTTATTTTCAAATGCAAAGGAAGCAAAGCATTCCAGTGGTTACAGATGTTGTTCTAGCTTGCTCCCATCTATGCTTTTGCTGGTTTATAGGCCTTATAAAAAGAGTTACAAAGCCCTGCGGTCCTTATTTAAATCAGGAGAGNTTGACAGAGAGAGAGAGATCAGATCACAAGTCAGCAGAGAGGCAGGCAGAGAGAGAGAGGAGGAAGCAGGCTCCCTGCTCAGCAGGGAGCCCGATGCGGGCCTCGATCCCAGGACCCTGAGATCATGCCCTGAGCCGAAAGCAGAGGCTTTAACCCACTGAGCCACCCAGGCGCCCCCATCTATGCTTTTGCTGGTTTATAGGCCTTATAAAAAGAGTTAGTTACAAAGCCCTGCGGTCCTTATTTAAATCAGGAGAGAAAGAAAAGTCCATTTGCTTTCGATGCAAAGATCATAGGATCTTTTCAAATTAAAAAAAAAAAAGTCTTTCCACTTGACATTAAAACAAGTTAATTTGCTAATAGCTTGTTGCTCAAGAATTAAAAAGTCAATTTTTTAAAGAAAAGCCCAGAGTATTTAACTTAGTATTACTCCCTTTTGGACTTTTCTCTGGTAACAGAAGTTTATTTATATCTTAAGGTAGATAATCCAACAAACTCTCACTACCAAAAAAATTTAGGTAGCCTAAATTTAACCATATCATGCTTCCCTTATACTTTATTATCCCTCACTTCAGTGGTAAGAAACAAATTCATATGTTACCATTCTTACAATATCCTGAATGTAAAATGGTGTTATAATAATTGTAACTAACCTTATATTTGGGGTATAGTAGAAGTATTTTGTAATGAATGAATGTTCTTTGATTCTCAGGTCTCATAAATTGGGAGTAAGTGTTTTGGTTCTCTAAGCTTCAGTGTTCTCATGTACAGAATGGGATGAGCCTAGGTCAGCAAAAATACTTATATGTCAGCCAATACCAATTAAAGATGAATCTCTGCAACAAAGGGCAGATATTCATATTTTCTAGCACTTTCTAGTTAATTCTCCTTTGGGTTCAAGATCGAGAACCACTGAACTAGATGATCTGTAAGTCATGCAACTCGGTGTGGTCCAAGGATTGCTTGCCAGTCTACAGATATTTATTACCAGTCCATGAGGACATGTGAAGCTTGTGCCAGAATGTAAATCAGCTAGAGCACTAGTGCACTATTAGGCTGAAAAAAATTTTTTTTTGGTAGTGAGAGTTTGTTGATTAGAAAGTAGTGATTTTAATTTACACTCAGGCACAGGGTCCTTATCTGCTCTCATTTGAGCAATTCAAGTAGCACTTTCTCCACAGTCTTTCCTAGTTCTTAAATTGTGGCTGAATAATCACTATATTGTTGTCTAAAATACCCTGAGTAAGTTGCTATTGCAATATTAACTAAAATCATAATAAAGAATTTTATTTAGATAATGAAAATGGTAAAGTTTGAAAGGTTAGAAATATTGGGTGACAATTTTTTAAAGGGCAAATGAAAAAGTTCAGGTGTCAGTCTTCTAAAATGGAAAATGTTCTACTCTGCAACCATGATATTATAATTCTAATATTTTATGACATAATTTACTGCTTCAGTGCACTATTCTTTCTTCATTGTCACAGAGATAATTGAATTACACATGGTTAATTATTAAAAATGATTGCAGGTCAGTTTTAAAATGTAAAAAATTCTGTGATTTATTGAATAGGACTCCAGTAGTGATAGCAGAAGAAAATTAAGAAAATAGTTGCTCTTAAATGTATCAGTTAATCAATAAACATTATTCTGCAAATAACTCATAACAAAAGGACTGTTCATGAGTGAACTGAGAATACCAGGCTCATGAGAAAGTTCTATTACAGAAAAACTAAAACTGATTGTATGACATGAAACTTACAAATTTATAAACTTCTTTATATTTGAAGAAGATATTAGTACTATAAACAGATTGGGAAAAAGAATTCATCTATTTTGGAGTAACTGTGGTATGTCCGTTCTCTTTCCCAACTCTGTGTAATTTTATATATTAAAGGTGAAAAATAGAACTTAATATTAAAATGCTAATTTAATTGAAGGTCTAATTTGAGCTAACTTTTTAAAAAGATTTTATTTGTTTATTTAACAGAGAGGGCGTGAGCAAGCATAAGCAGGGGGAGTGGCAGGCAGAAGGAGGGGGACGTGGGGCTTGATCCTAGAACTCTGGGATCATGACCTGAGCTGAAAGCAGATGCTTAATGGACTGAGCCACCCAGGCGCCCCTTAACTACTAACTTTTAAGACACAGAGTTAAGGTCATCTCTGTTTCTGTTACTGATACATTTGAAATTTTGTTATTTTGATTCACTTATAGTTGTTTATGGGAAATTATTTGCTTTATCTCAGAACAGATATAGATTGTTGTAGGTTCTTCTAGATTGGCTAGGATAGCTCTTTACTATTGGAGTTAATTTCCAAAGTAGTCAGGATTCTTTTTATTTATGGTCCTACTAACTATTCATCTATTCTGAGTTCTTATTTTGAATAAGAATGCATTTTCCTTTTCCTTTCCTTTTGTTGCTGTTTTTTCCCCAATGATTTTGATAACAAAGGTAGTCCCAATAGTACATATTCTTGGCCTAAAAAGCTATGAAATATATATATTGGAAGACCAGTGTAATTAGAAGTTTTGAATAGGCTCCAGATTAACTCCCACAGATTTTATGGATGAACAGCTGGTTCCATTTGACCATCTGTGATGACTGCCCTTTATAAAAATAATTTTCTCCCTTTCATCTGACTCATTCTCAGTCTTTGGTTTTCCTAATCCATTTAGTGTGTTGTAAACCCAGTCTTCTAATTATGATGAGCCTCTAGATTGAAAAATAATAATAATAAATGCCATTGTTTAAATACTTTAATAAATTATGAAAGCTGAGATTATATATATTGGTGAATCATTTTCAAAATGCATAACTAGGATAGTAAAATGAATCCCTGTTTACTTATCACTAAGCTACAGCAGTATGAACTCACATACAATCCTACTTCATTTATACCTCCTCCTGTAGCATATCTCAGACATTGTATCATTTTATTCACAAATATTCCTCAAGGGCGTTATTGACACATATTTGGCAAACTAGAATGAATGAACTACAAGAACCCCATCAGGTGTTCAGAAGCAGTAAATAATGAAGAATCTTTGCTAGGAGGGAATATGAATTTTCTCCTGGAGTTAAATTACTAAGTCATATGGTAAATACATTACTAAGACCCTGCAGTATGAGTATGAAGTGCCCTTATGTACTCATTGTCATGTCAATTATTTTCTGGTTGTTTTTGTAGTTCCTCATTTCTTTTTTCTTCTCTTGGCTCTTCCCTTGTGATTTGGCGACTTTCTTTAGTGTTATGTTTGTATTCCATTCTCTTTATTTTTTGTGCATCTATTTAATAGGTATTTGATTTGTGGTTAGCAAGAGGTTCATATATAACATCCAATGTATATAGCAGTCTATTTTAAGTTGGTAGTCTCTTAAGTTCAAGCACATTCTCAAAGCACTACATTTTTACTTCCCTCACATTTTCTGTTTTTGATATATCTTACGTCTTACTTTCTGTATTCCTTGACTAATTACTATAGATCTAGATATTTTTACTCCTTTTGTCTCCATACTACCTGTATAGGTGGTTGATCTACCTTTCTTATGTGTTTACCTTTGTCAGTGAGATGTTTTCTTTCATAACTTTCTCACTCTTATTTATGGTCTCTTCCCCTTTCCACCCCCCATGAAAAGAAGTCCCTTTTACATTTCTTGTAAAGTCTGGTGGGATGTTGAACTCTTAGCTTTTGTTTGGAAACTCCTTATCTCTCCTTCAATTCTGAGTGATAATCTTGTTGGGTCCAGTATTGTTGGTTTTGTTTTTCTTTCAGCATTTTGAATATATTTTGCCACTCCCTCTGTCCTGTAAAGTTTCTGCTGACAGATCAGCTAGTAGTCTTATGGGGATTTCCTTGTTCATAAGTAGTTGTTTTCTCTTGCCCTTTTTAAGAGGGGAGTAGTTCTTAATCTTGATTAAATCCAAAAAAATGAGTAGACCACCTACCTTTTAATTTACTTCAAGGTGTTGAAACAAAAATGTGATTTGTTGTAAGAATGATTTAATGAGATACCAGTGAAGACAGTCATAGTAAGTTACTATTACATGGCAAATGAAAATGTAAGCTCTTTGAGATTGGAAATGTTAGTATTACAGGAAAATAACTGGTATATATTGTACACTTGGAAAATCATTATTCTAGAGCAGTTAGGGTTTTTTTTATTCCCTTTAATTTCTGTGATCTATGGCTTCCAGGGTTACTATTATGTATGGTTTTCTCAGATTCCAAAGGGAAGAAAATAAATTAATACTAGATTGATAATTTTATTCTTCAACCAGATGTAATTCTTTTCATTATGGGATTTTAAATTATTCACTAAAATTATCCTCAAGTTGTAAAGGTGCTAGTAAGTGTGACCACTTAATGAACTACATTTTCAAAAGTGCAAATATAGTGTGTCAGGATAGTAGAGGAAGGCTTTAAGAAATCAAAATCTTTTGCAAGAATCTTGAACTTTCAAAAACCTTTCAAATTCTATCAGTTGAGAAACTATTACAGTTTTACCAAGTATTTGTAGTAAGCTTTTCCTTTTAAAGGATTATTTAAAATTGGATCAAAGAATTAAAGTGTCAGTAATCTTTATAAAAATAAAGAGATAAAAATATCCATTGTGGTAGGTTGAATAATAGGCCCCAGAACCTGTGAATATGTTACTTTACATGACAAAAGAGGTTTACAGGCATGATTAAATCAAGCATTTTGAGATCTGAAGATTATTCTGGATTATCTAGGTAATCTCAGTGTAGTTTCAAGGATCCTTTTAAGAGGGAGGCAGGAGTGTCATAGAAAAGGAGATGAGCGTATAGAATCAGGGGTCATAATCAGGTATTTGAAGATGCTATGATGCTAGCTTGGAGGGTAAAGGCAGAGGCCAGGAGTCTAGGAATGAATATACAGAGCTCTTAGAAGCTAGAAGAAGCTTCTGGGAGTGGATTTTACCCTAGAGCCTCCAGAAGGAGTATAACCTTGCTAACACCTTGATTTTAGGACTTCTGATGTCCAGGATTATACTAAATTTATGTTCTTCAGAGCCACTAAATTTGTGGTAACTTATTATAGCAGCAATAGGAATAATTTTCAACAGTGTCACTTATTGGTATTTTAAGCATTACTTCTAAACATTTTTTAAAAATGTTTTTTCTTGAAAAACATTTTCTCCTATTCTCCTTTAGGATTCAGACTTTCCATGTACTCAGATAAATGAGTGAGACCCTGTTGCAAGTTGCTTTTTTCTGTTAGACATATCACATAGTTGAGTTCCATGGCCCAGATTTTCTAATGGTCCTACATGCCCATGAAAGAATATTGTCATGATAATTTGGCAAGTATCTTCTCGACTTGGTTTTCCATTTGTAGTGTTGATTATATTTCTCAATTTTTCATGCATCTATTATATAACCATCATTGCTATAGAGACCATATATATAACAAGTTCTATAATAACTGTAAGTTTGACATTATATATATTTTATAAGTGAGGATCCTGAGTGTGATCTAATTAGTTTGAAATAAATTAATATTTGTTGTGTAAATCTTTTTTCCCCAGAAGGATTAAAATTCAACTTTCCGGGATGTTTGGGTGGCTCAGCTGTTAACTGTTTGACTCTTGATTTTGGTTCTGGTCATTATCTCAGAATTGTGAGATGGAGCCCTGCATTTGGCTTACACTGGGTATGGAGCCTGCTTAAGATTCTCTTTCTCTCTCTCCATCCCCTCCCTCTTTCCCTCTTTCCCTCTCCCCCTCCTCCCCTCTAAAAAAATAAAAAAATAATAAATGCAATTTAACTTCCAGTACTGTTGTTTAGGAAATAAAACAAGTTGTTGAGGAAAGTGACTATCTTAGATTTTTAGCACCGTTGATTTAATTGGGAAAATAAGAAATACCATTCATAGTATAGTTGGATTTTGAGATGGGCTTTGGAGGATGCGTAGGTTCTTGACAGCAGTTGGAGGGACAGTATTCCAAGTGGAGTGAATATTGAGCAAAGGCTCAAAGATATGAAAGCATGAACTAGGTTATGGGGACATAACAGTTTGGCCAGAAGACTTATTTAGGGAAAGAGTAGAGTACTGATTCTACTGTCTATATATTTTTGTGGCCTCTTTTCTCATTTAACATTTTATTGGGAGCTTGTTTCTTGATTAGTGTTCATCTAGTAGAATTTGGTTTTGGATGCTTTTATGGAAGAAGAATGATAGGCAAAAGCTTTGTAGCATTAGTGAACAATATACTTTATTTGAACCAATGATGTTTTAGTTCTAAATAGACATAAACTTTATTCTCCCTTAATGTTGCAGTTTAAAAAGTTATCAAATTATGTTTGGTTTTGTCATGATCATTCTTTTGATCAGGGTGTCTTTGGTCTGTTCTATGACAATATGCTGTGTTATTAATACCCAGCAATTAACTCATAATGATTCTTTTATGATTAAGGAAAATGGTGAAATGTATTGAATATACAGATGTATATCCATCAGTACCATTGAAATAATTATCTTAAGAACATACCATAATTAGTAGTCTATGCATTTTATTTTGGGTTTGGGCATGCCATCCTGGAAACTCAATCTACATGTAAGTAATTAAACTACTCTTGTATATTATTCTAACATTTACTTTTAAGGCTATTATCATGAAAAACATTTTAAATTAAGTATCAAATGAAAACATAAGTTCAAGAAAATTAATTGAATTTTATAAAACTAAAGCTAAAAATATTATAGTGACAGATGTTATGGAAATTCTGGTAAAAATTATAGAGACCGTAGAGCTATAATCCAACCCCAACCCTCCATTTTATAGATGAGGGAAAAATTTACTGAAGGGTTGTCAGCCAGACCTGTTGAAAAAAGGGTTTCTGTACCCAAAGTTTTCAGCACTCTTAGTATTGTTGTTAAGGATCTGAAAAGTTCCATAACTTGATGTATAGGCCTGATTATAGCAAGATATTTTTATTATGACCAAAGAACAGAAACCAGCCAAATGCCTATCAGTAGGATTGATTGAATAAATTATGGTACATTACACAGTGAAGTTCTGTGCTGCTTTACAAAGGAAAAGAAAGGCACAAGGAAGGTCTTTATGTTTTGATACGAAAAAATCCTTAAGATATATTTAAGTTAAAAAGAAATAAAGGCAAGGTGTAAAGTATATATTATCCTGATATTTGTGTCAAAAGAGGTATTTGTTTTTGCTCATATTTGTATAAAACGATTTCTGAAGGGATAACTAATCATAGTACTTACATATTATGAAGAATGGAAATTGGGTAGATGGAACAAGACCTGTCAAGATGTTTTGTTGCATATCCTTTTGAAAATACTTCTTAATATTTGAACCATTCAAATAAATTGCTTTTTTCCCGTCAAAGTAATCTATAATTTTAATAAAATTCCTATTGTACACAATTGTAAATTGTTTTTAAATTTCCAATGGAAAAAGTAAATTGGCAAAAATAATCCCGAGCCTTTGTTTTTTAACCCTCGTAACAATTTTTGGGTGTATAGTATATTATTGTTAACTATAAGCATGATTATTGTATACCTGATCTCTAGAACATTTTTTTAATCTTGCATAACTGAAACTGTGTACCCACTGAACCAAAACAACCCATTTCCCATCTCCCAGCCACTGGCAGCCACCATTCTACTTTCTGTTTTTGTCAGTTTGACCACTTCACATACTTTATATAAGTGGGAATCATGCAGTATTTGTCCTTCTGTGACAGGTTCATTTCATGTATCATAACATCCCCTAGGGTCATCGATATTGTTATGTGTGACAGGATTTCCTTCTTTTATCAAGATTAAATAGTATTCCGTTGTGTGTATATACCACATTTTCTTTGTTCATTCATCCACTGATAGACATTTAGGTTGTTTCTACCTCTTGGCTATTATGAATCATGCTATAGTTTACATGTGAGTACAAATACCTCTTCAACAGCTTAATTTCAGTTCTTTTGGATAAATACCTGAAAGTAGAATTGCTAGATCATGTGGTACTCCTCTGTTTAATTTTCTGAGGAACCTCAGTACTGTTTTCTATAGTGGCTACACCATTGTGTATTCCCACCAACAGGGTACAAGAATTCCAATCTCTCCATATTCTCATTAACACTATTTTCCTTTTTTTTTTTTTTTTTAAATTATGTTCACCCTAACAGGTGTGAGGTGAGACGTCTTTGTGGTTTTGATTTGCATTTCCCTGATGATGAGTGATGTTGAGGAACTTTTCCTATACCTCTGGTCCTTTTGTATGTTTTTGAAGAAGTGTTTATTCAAGTCTTTGCCCATTTTTTAATTGGGCTTTTGTATTTTTGCTACCAAGTTATAGGAGTTCCTTCAGATATATAGTTTGCCAAGTAATTTCTTCCATTCCATAGGTTGCCTTTTTACTGTTAATTATTTCCTTTGCTGTGCAGATTTTTTAGTTTGATGTAGTCTGGCTTGTCTATTTTTGCTTTTATTCTTTTGTTTTTTTGTTTTGTTTTGTTTTTTTACAGAGAGAGAACACACTGTGTGCGTGTTGTGAGTGGTGGGAGGAGGGGCACAGGGAGAAGGAGAGAGAATCTCAAGCAGGCTCCATGCCTATCACTGAGCCCAGTGTGGGGCTCAGTCTCACAACCCTGAAATCATGACCTGAGCTTAAGTCAAGAGTCGGACACCTAACTGACTGAGCCACCAAGGCACCCCTCCATTTTTGCTTTTGTTACCTGTGCTTTTGATATTATAGCTAAGAAATCATTGCCAAGACCAGTGTCATGAAGGTTTTCCTCTGTGTTTTCTTTTGGAGTCTTATAGTTTCAAGTCTTATATTTAAGTCTTTAATCTATTTTGAGTTGCATTTGCTTTTTACAGCAGTTATTATTTTGAAAATAAAAATGAGCCCATTTTCGTTTTATCCATGCCTCCTTTTAGTATTTTTGGACAGATAGGCGTTGGCTGTGTTAAATAACAAAAAAGTGCTCTCTTGCATTGCCCACCAAGCATGCCTAAACATACAAGCCTTTTTCCTTCAAAACAAATTAACTTCCTGATGAAGAGAGATTGTGTTATTACTTAGTTCTTCTAGAGCATCAAGTTGATAAATATATCATTCATTGGAGATTATGTATTTCCATAGTCATCATTGAATAGATTATAATTGGCTATATTTTATAATACTGTAATTTAGGGAATATGTTAAATGAAATTCTGTGTAAAAAAAGATCTATGATTCATGGGAATTTCCTTTCCAGACTTTTTTTTTTTTTCAGCTTTACACCGCATGAAAAAATTAAATGAGTGCGTCCTTACTAATAGTGTGTCTAAAACCGAGCTCTTTTCATGGTGGCTGTTTAAAATGAAAGTGAAGAGGAGCCATGCTACTGTTTCTTCTCCCTTTTTTTCACTCTTCAAGATTAGATTTTGCCTGTGGAAAGCAACATATTTGTGTAAGGGGATGCATATAACAAATCTTTCCATATAGAGAACAGTTCTGTTAATTGTGCCTTCTAACTCAAAAAATGCAGCAAGGCAAAGAAGTAATACTAGGGAGGATCTTCATGATGATTTAAATACTGTTTTGTGTCGAGCGGGACTGACGGGAAGGGATAATAACCTAGATCTATATCCTTAGAATTAATCCTGTTTCTGGGTACAGTGTAAAAAATTTTGTAAATTCAAGAACTGTTAAACTTTGGGCATGGCTCGGTGGGTTAAGCATCTGCCTTCAGCTCAGGTCGTGATCCCAGGGTCCCGGGATCGAGTCCCGCATCGGGCTCCTTGCTTGGCAGGAAGCCTGCTTCTCCCTCTTCCACTCCCCCTGCTTGTGTTCCCTCTCTTGCTGTGTGTCTCTCTCTGTCAAATAAATAAATAAAATCTTAAAAAAAAACCGTTAAATTTTTAAGATGAACATTCTGAATGAAAACTAGTCTTTAGTGTTACTTTATATGTGGCTTTACGTTAAACCTTTAGATTGGATCATTTTACAGACCAGGTAAACCCATTAAAAGTGCCTTTTACTTTAAGTAACTGATTTGGTAATCAACAAAAAAAATTACTCTAAATTTATTGTAAAGCGAAACAGTTAGGTTTTTTCCCCCTTTCTTAAGTGCTGGAGGTTTGTTGTTTATTCCATTTGAATGTAGTCAGAAGTGAAAGTAAACATTTTATTGTTACAGTCCTGCCTTATATTCTGCATGGTTAGTCCGTGCCCTGCTATAAGTATGGTCATTTGGAACTAAAAGACATCTTTCTTACTGAAAATGTGGATGTTTATTTTCTAAAGTTATAAAAATGCTTCTAAAATAGGACTTTACTAAATGCACCGTCTCTGATTCTAAGTATCAGCTTTAGTGTTTATCAACAAAAGGGTATATGTAGCCACAAAATACATGTATAGAAATATATAGTAGTTTGTATCTTAGCTGAGTGACTATATTTGTGCCATAATGTATTCTATGAGAATAAATATTCTTTGGTTTCCAGAAGTAATGCTTATTTTAGACAATTTGGGAAATAACTGGAAAATACCCTTCCTTGTATCTTAAGTCTCAGAGAAGTTAAACTTTGAAATTTATGTAGAATCATGAAAGTTGAGCTTAGAACAAATTTTTAGTAATCAGCAGGCCAAACCAGTTGGTAGGAGAAGGATTTTATGGTATTGAATGCTAGCTTTATTCAGTCATTTAATTTTGAAATGTGCCATTACTCGTGTTACATGGAACTAAAACATAAGAAAATGAAGGCCATTAAATAAACAGCAATTACAGGCAGTACCCACATTTTTGGACATTTCAGCTAGACTTGTTCTTAGTTTCTTAGTTGACATCATTAACCATTCCTGTCATCTTTATCATATTTACTTCATTGATTATCTGGAACTCAAACATAGGAAAGTGGCAGTTAGATGTCAGGCATGAGATTTCAGAATATATTTCTGTCTTGAGACATAAATGAGGGTATTTTAGAAATTCCACATAGGTAATTGTTTTTACTGTTCCCCCCTTTGAAGTGGGAAGTGCTTTGATAATGCCACAAGTTGTTATTTGAAAGAGCAGCGATTTTCTGGTTGTTTCAGTCTTTCTGAGAAGCTGCTCTTAATAGATTTAAATAAACTGAGATGATAAATGAGAATAAAGGGGAGAAATAATAGGGCAGGCCTTGTTTTTAAAGTAGCAATTTATTGCCTAGGATGTCTCTTTCGGGAATCTAGTTTTTAGCTATTCTTAATCCATATTGTCTTTAATTTCTAATTTTCAATCTCAGAAAGAGAAATGAATGACTCTCTTTGTACCTCAGTATAGATAGACATTAGTATGTACATGTATGGCTTCTGTAATTTTAAAAGCCTGGGCCAGAAGCTAGTTTTTGAAATAGAGTTTTTTTTCAGTGATATGGGAGAACTACCATGTTTGTATAGTTAAGGGGAAAAAGCAGGTACAAAAGTGTTTATATGTTATGATTACTGTTTAATAAAAGCATAGGAAAAGAAACAGTGAAGAAATGTTCCTGGATATGTACAAGGGTTATATTTGGATGGTGAGCTTGTGTATTATTTTCTTTTTTCTGGTTTTTGAATCCATCTTTTTCAGGAGTGTATCAGCTTTTACAGTAGGAAAAAAGTAAACTCAAAACACCCTAGAAACCCTTCTTATTCCGTGGGACTAAGCCCCTGTTTTGTTGTTTGATGCATATGGGAATTGTACCTTAAATATTTTAAGTCAGAATATATAAGTACATTCGTTCATGCACATATCAAAAATATTAAATAAAATTTTTTCTTTGACTATGAATCTACTTAGGGGAGTTCCACATTAGTTTTGTTTTATAAAGCACACTTAAAATACTTAGTCCGTATTTTCCACTTTGGGCTTCTTTTAATATGTAACCAGAAGTCCCTAATACCTTTGCAAAGCAGCCTAGATCTCCAGAATTTTTTCTCAAGTGTTTTGCAATTGTTTTGTTAATGTCTGATTCAAGAGCAGTTTTCACTTGGTCTTCCCAGAGTATCCAATTTGATTTTCGTGGAAGCGACAAACCCTCTTACTTTTTGCACTCATATATCATTGATTCATACAATTACAATATTAAATATAACTGGTTGTAAACTAGTTTGGGGATGAACAGTTGAACAAAAGGTGAACTTAATGAAACTAGCAACTTTGTTCTTTGTCACTATGTATATTGTATAGTATGTATTCTTCTGAGGGGGAAGCAGGGATCTGGCTTCTTTAATTTACCGTAATATTTTGAGATTCATTCATGGTGTATGTATCAATAGGTCTTTCCTTTTAATGAATAGTAATTCATTGTATGGATATACTACCTTTTGTCATTTATTTGATGAACATATTGATATTTTCTGTTTGCAACTATTAAAAATAAAGGTGAACATTTGGTCAGAAGACTTTGGATATATGTTTTCATTTTTCTTGGATCAATACTTAGGCATGGGATGGCAGGGTTCTATTGTTGGGTGTATGTTCAACTTTTTAAGAAACTCTCAAACTGTTTTCCAGAGTAGTTGTCCAATTTTTTATTCCTACCACCTGTTCCTGAGAATTCCAGTCTTGTGAAGACTTAGAATGGTATGGTCATTCTTTAAATTTTATTATATTTTATTTATTTGTTTTTTAAGATTTTATTTGAGAGGGAGAGACAGAGAGAGAGAGAGAGAGAGAGAGAGAGCAAGCGCACAGGAAGGGGAAGGTCAGAGAGAGAAGCAGACTCCCCGCCGAGCAGGGAGCCTGATGTGGGACTCAATCCTGGGACTCCAGGATCATGACCTGAGCCAAAGGCAGTCACTTAACCAACTGAGCCACCCAGGCACCCTGTTCATTTTTTAAATTTTAGCCATTTAAATAAGTAATGTGTGGTATCTTATTGTGCTTTTAATTTTCTTTTCCCTAAGATGAGTAGGAATTTTGAACATCTCTTCGCATTCTTTTTATCGGTATCTCCTTTGGAGAAGTATCCAAGTCTTAGTCCATTCAAAGAACTTAGGTTGATTGTTTTCTGCATATACTAGATGCAAAGCTTTTGTTAGCTGTATATTTTACTAATATTACCTCCTCTTCTGTGGGTTTCCTTTTAATTTTCATGTCTTGATTTTAATGAAGTTGAATATATTGATTTTTGTTTTTATAGTTCTTGCTTATAATGTATTTAAGAAATATTTGCAAACCCAAAGTTACTAGGATTGCATTTTTTCTAGAAGTTTGATAATTTTAATTCCTATGTTTAGGTCTATGATCCATTTTGATTTTGTTTTTCTATGTAGTGTGAAGTGTGTTTTTAAGCATATGGCTATCCAGTTCCTATATCATTTATTGAAAAAGTGATCAATTTTCCCATTGAACTGCTTTGCTAACTTTATCAGAAGTCAATTGATCATGTATATATGGTTATATTTTTAGATTAACTCTTCTGTTTCTTTGATCTTGATGTCTTTACACCAATAGCACACTGTCTTGATTACTGTAACTTGATAAAATTCTTGAGATAAAGTAGTGTAAGTTCTCTAATTCTGATTGTTTTCAAAATTGTTTTTAGCTATTCTAGATCCTTTGCATTTCCATTAAGTTTTAGAATTGCATTATACCAAATATTTATACCAAAAAGCCTGCTAGAATTTTGATTGGAAGTGCATGGCATCTATATATAAATTTGGGAGAGAATTGACATCTTAACCATGGTCTTTCAACCATGAACATGGTATATCTCTCTATTTAGGTCTTATTTTTCTCAATGTTTTGTAATTTTTACTGTATGTCTTGTATATCTTTTTGAAAAGTTGTCCATATTCCTGTGCTATTTTAAATGGTAGTTTTGAAATTTTTAATATTTGATTTTTATTGGTATACAGAAATAAATTGACATGTTTTACTGATTTTTGTCTCTCATAACCTTGCTAGACTCATCAGTTCTCCTAGGTCAATTCTTTGGGAATTTCTGCAGAGACAACTATGCTTTCTGCAACAAAATGTAGTTTTACTTTTTGCTCTTTAATTTGTGTGATTTTTTTTGTGTGTGTGAATTTTTATTTCATTTTCTCACTTTACTGCATTGGCTAGAGCCTCCAGGATAGTGTTGCATAAAAGTGGTGAGAATGGACATTCTTGCTGTATTACTAATCTTAGGGTAAAAACATCCAGCATTTCAATAATGATGTTAGCTATAGAGTTCTCAAAGGTATCCTTTTATCATTTTGAGGAAATTCTCCTCTATTGCTACTGTGCTGAGATTTTTTTTTATCATGAATGGATGTTGAATTTTGTCAAAATGCTTTCTCTGTATGTATTAAGGTGATCATACGGATTTTCTTTTTTAACTTGTTAATATGATGAATTGCATTGACTTTTGAATGTTAAACCAACTTTGAATTCCCACATCTGTTTCATGATTATCCTTTTATATATTGTACTCACTTAACTAAATTTGTTAATTTTTGCCTCTGTGTTCCTTTGGGATTTGGTCCTTAGTGGGTTTTTTTTGGTGGGGAGGAGGCATATGATCTTTATTGAGCTTATCCATTGGAATGGAAATAATGTCCATATGGAACCAAACATTTGTTACTATAACTTCTGCCTCACAATTAAAATCCAAACAATTTTTTAAAAACAGTCAACTCAGTCAAAATGTACTATTTAAGAATCAGTAGCTTCTTTGAAGTCATAGTAACACTTAAACATGGTTGAGGCGTGAATGCAGAAATTTGATTGGTTGGAAAGCTAATTAAACTTCCAACTTGCTCAAATAGAATTGCAAAAAGGCAAAATTGTGTTTTTCACAGAGATATAGTCCCCTGGAATCACAACACTGGACAGCTGTTAAGAGTACTTAGAGTCCTGAGATAATAAGGAATCCAGGCATCCTTTCAACAGTCTTCAGTTGTCCTTTCTTCCCAAGCAGAGATTTGTGGATGTGTGGAGTGATACCACCACCAGCAATTGTAGCCTTGACCGGAGAGTCCAACCCTTCATCTCCAGGAATAGCAAGTTGCAAGCAAGCAGGGGTGATATATTTTACCTTCAACTCTTTTGATGCTGTCCTGCAGTGAGGTACTCCAGGATGGCTGAGCCAGATACCACGACAGGTGTCGAGTACGTGCATTGGCAGCTGCAAGCCGGCTCTCTGTGAGTGGAAACTGCCTTCGTCTTGGCCTCTCCAGAGTCATCTAACCTTTCCACCAACCATTTCGAATTCTTCTGAGACTCAAACAAGCAAGGCAGAGCAAGGACCAGTCAGCCAGCCAGTGAGATCCCGCTGTCTCAGTCCTTTGTTGCAGTGTGCTTCCAACTCTGTAGTGTCCTGTGATAGCCGTCTCTTTTGGTATCACAGCAATGGTGGCTGTGTAGAATGAGTTGGGAAGTGGTCTTCAGTTTTCTTTAAGTTTGTGTTGAATTGGTATTTTTCTTAAATGTTTGGTAGAATTTCCTAGTGAAGCAGTCTGGGCCTATTGTTTTATCTGTAGGAAGGTCCGTTTGTTTTGTAGGAAGGTTTTCACCTACAAATGTAACTTCTTTAGTAGATAAAAGGTTATTCAGTTTAGTTACCTATACTTGAGTGAGCTTTGTTATTTTTTGTTTACCAAAGAATTTGGCCATTTTTTCTAAGTTTTCGGATATTTTAGCATTGTTCCTTTATTTTCAGTAGTGACTTCTTGTTCCTGATGTTGATAATTTTGTCTTCTCTTCTTTTTTCTTATTAGTCTGGCTACAGACTTATCAGTTTTTATTGATTTTTCTGTATTTTCTTTTTTCTGTTCTGTTGATTTCTGCTTTTATTTACTCTTTCTAGTTTCTTAGGGCAAAGCTTTTTAGTTCATTAATATTAGACCTACCTTCTTTTTAAAAATGGTTTTGTAGTACTATTAAGTTTTCCTGGAGGCACTGCTTTAGCTACATCTTAGAAATTTCAGTATATTTCAGTTTTATTAGGTCCAAAATGATTTTTTAGTTGCCTTTTTGGTGTTTCTTTTGTACTTGGGGTTACTCGAAACATTTTCTTTAGTTCAAATATTTGTAGACTTCTCAAATATCTTTTTTGTTATAGGTTGTTAATTTAATTCCATTGTAATCAGAGAACACACTTTGTGTGATTTAAATTTTTTCATATTTATCAAGCCTTGTTTTATGACTCAAAATGTTGTCTGTCTTGTTAAATGTTCCAGGTGTGCTTGAAAAGAATGTGTCTCAGTGTTCTGTTTGGAGTGTTCTGTAAATGCCAGTTGGGCAGTTAGTTAATAGTAGTGTTCAAGTTTTCTACATCTTTACTGGCTTTCTGTCTACTTGTTCTGTCAATTATTGAAAGCATAATGGTGAAATCACCAATTATACTTGTAGATTTGTTTATTTTTTTGAGTTTTTTACATGTGTATTTTGAGGCCTAAAGGTGCATAGGTTTTTAAGGTCATGTCTGCTTGATGAAATGACCCCTTTATTATTATGGAATAACATTTTTTCTCTAGCAATATTCTTTCTTCTGAAGTCCATCTTATTAATGTTGCAAGATTTCTTTTTCTTTAGTGCTCATGGTTCTTGGTCACACTGCTTCGAGGAATGAATGAAGAGGTAGACCAGGTGAAGAATGGTGGGCAGCAAAGTTTATTGAGCGATAGTAAAGCAAACACAGTACAAAGCTCCTGAAGAGGGAGGGGACCCGAGAGGGTTGCCACTGGAGTTTCTAAGTCTAGGGGTCTTTATGGGCTTATTGGTGGGCTGTTTTACTCTGATTACCCCTCAGTGCACCTGTTTCCCACCCAGATTTTTGTTTACTCACTCATCTACATTTCAGGTAGTTGTTCTGTGGGCTCCTTCCAGGATGGTGTAAAATCCTTTTAAGGTTAGTTTCCTCCTAGGGCAGGGTACCTGCCTGCCTTTCTTCCTGCTATCCTTCATTATTAATATGGCCACTCCAGCTCTCTTTTGATTTATGTTAACGTGATAAATGTTTCATTCTATCCTTTTCCTTTTAAATCACTTGTTTCTTTTATTTAAGGCGGGTTGCTTTAAGGCAGGATGTAGTTGAGTCTTGCTTTTTTATCTAGTTGACAATTTCGGCCTTTTCATTGCTGTTTATATGTTATTAACTCTTAATATGCAAATATCAACTTTCTGAAGATAGGAAACTATAAAATATAAAAATCATTATCAAAACTTATTAAAATATAAAAATTAATAACAATAGGTAATATCTAGTTTACATGTAAGACTGGAAACTATATTCTGATCAGAATTTCTTCATATATAGGGGCACCTGGGTGGCTCAGTCAGTTAAGCATCTGCCTTCAGCTCAGGTCCTGATCTCAGGGTCCTGGGATCCAGCCCTGTGTTGGCTGCTCAGCAGGGAGCTTGCTTCTCCTTCTCCCTTTGCCCCTCCCCCCTGCTTGTGTGTGTGCTCTCTCTCTCTCTCAAATAAATAAAATCTTAAAAAAAAAAAGAATTTCTCCATATTTCTTCCTGCAAAATGAATACCCTTAACATGGTTCTTGAATTAGTGGTTGTATCCAAAAATTATTTCAGACTAAAAGGATGGGAACAGTAAAGGTCAGTTAGAATTAATAAATATTCCAATAAAATGGGTTTAACAGTTTATTCTCAAGAACATTTTAAATATTTCATGTATGCCTCCCATAATGATGGTTATAGCGTCCTTGAAGGAGGAATTCCCTAGCCTTTGGAGACCTAATGGTGGGTGGGGGGCAGGGAGAGAGATGGGACACACACTTAGCTCAGAAGAATCGGTGCCATAAATGGATGTCTCGACTGGTACACCCTTTCATCTAGTTTATACCATGAAGTTGAATAGTGTTATTTTTTACAGACCTAAACTGTTGAAAATTACTGTAAATTCCAAATTAATGGGGATAGCAATGAACTATTTACATAAAAAAGAGACTATTCTATAACTGTCTTCTTAATAAACTGAAAGAAATACTCTATAGAACTTGAATTCTCAGTTCCTGGACCGTCATATCAGCATCACCTTGGAACTTGATAGAAATGTAAATCCCTTGGGCCCTGAATTAGTTAACGGGAGAATGTGGGAAGACAGGAATCTATATTTTATAAATCCTACAAGTCATTCTGTTACATGCCCAAATTGAAAACCCTTGCTTTACAGAATGATATATATCAAGCTCTAGGGAAATAATGGGAAGTTTTGAGCATCACAAATTGTAATTCTCAAACAGCTATTGGATTAGGTTTTAGTTAATTATCTCCAAACCCAGCTGGAGTTGAGTCCTAGTTATTCCTTCTTCTTTTTACTTCCTAGTCAATGGAGCATAGGTGCAGTTGTTGAAGTTGAAAATAATTCAGCTTTGTAGACAGTATTGGCATTTCTTTCTTGATTTTGAAAATGCTTTAATTTTCTTGGTATGGTATTTCAATAATCAAAGCATATCTATTTTAATGACAGTTTGCACTAATGCTAAAATTTGAGGACATTTCTGAATCTTCCTGCCAGTTTGATGTTAATATTGTAGCTGGATTACAAAGTTTACATATAATTGAGTCCCTCCTATTGTATTTTTCCTCCAGTGTTTATTGCTTTAGGAACAATTTTTGTCTTCCCTGAATAACTTTTTCTACCTTCAGATCTTTCATATTATTGTATCTTTATTTTACTTTAAAAAAGAATAATAGCAGAGATTTATTTTAATAAAGTACATTCTGTGGCAAAAAACAACAAATGTTGGAGAAGTTGTAGAGAAAAAGGAACCCTCTTACACTGTTAGTGAGAATGCAAGTTGGTGCAGCCACTTTTTTTTTTTTTTAAGATTTTATTTATTCATTTGACACAGAGAGAGAGATTATAAGTAGGCAGAGAGACAGGGAGAGGAGGAAGCAGGCTCCCCGCTGAGCAGAGAGCCCGATGCGGGCCTCGATCCCAGGACGCTGAGATCATGACCTGAGCTGAAAGCAGAGGCTTTAACCCACTGAGCCACCCAGGCGCCCGGTGCAGCCACTTTGGAAAACAGTGTGGAGGTTCCTCAAAAAATTAAAAATAGAGGGCGCCTGGGTGGCTCAGTGGGTTAAAGCCTCTGCTTTCGGCTCAGGTCATGATCTCAGCGTCCTGGGATCGAAGCCCGCATCGGGCTCTCTGCTCGGCAGGGAGCCTGCTTCCTCCTCTCCCTGTCTCTCTGCCTGCCTTTCTGCCTACTTGTAATCTCTCTCTCTCTGAGTCAAATAAATAAATAAAATCTTTAAAAAAAAAAAATAGAGCTACCCTATGACCCTGCAATTGCACTTCTGGGTATTTACCCCAAAGATACAGATGTAGTGAAGAGAAGGGCCATACGCACCCCAATGTTCATAGTAGCAATGTCCACAATCGCCAAACTGTGGAAAGAGCCAAGATGCTCTTCAACAGATGTGGATAAAGAAGATGTGGTCCATATACACAATGGAATATTACACAGCCATCAGAAGGAATGAATACCCAACTTTTCCATCAACGTGGATGGGACTGGAGGAGATCATGCTGAGTGAAGTAAGTCAAACAGAGAAAGTCAGTAATCATGATTTCACTTATTTGTGGAACATAAGCAATAGCATTGGGGGACATTAGGAGAAGGAAAAGTGAAGACAGAGAAATTGGAGTGGGAGAAGAACCATGAGAGACTATGGAGTCTGGGAAACAAACTGAGGGTTTTAGAAGGGAGGCAGGTGTGGGGATGGGTGAGCCCGGTGATGGTATTAAGGAGGGCATGGATTGCATGGAGCACTGGGTGTTATACACAATGAATCATGGAACACTACCTCAAAAACTAATGATGTACTGTATGGTGACTAACATAACACAATAAAAAATAGAAAAAAAAAGGACACTCAACAGTGTATAAAGCACTCATTTATTTTTAATTTAACAAATATTTATTGAGTGTCTCTACATGCACTGACTTCTAGGCCTTGTAATACATGTTTTACATGTACATTATGCTTGTGCATTAATTCTCCATTAATTCTTAACATTAATGAAAATACATTGTAAAAATCAAATTTTCTTTCCAAACTTCATCTCACTGATGAACTGCCACTAAAAATATATTGGTTAATGCTCTTGAGATGATTAGGTAAGAACATTAAAGTAGCTGTTAAATGTCTCATCAATCACCAATATAATTCTTTTTGTTGTTAGATTACTAAGTTAAAGAATATGAATTATATTTTACTTAATATACTTGCTAAACTTGATTATAGTTTTTTACAGTTACTACACAAATTAAAAAATGTGAAATTCTTATGTTACAACCTTCTTTTATTATCAAAGAAATGCCCTAATCACCTATATGAAATAGTAATATTGGTAGTAGCTAACATGCAGTTCTCACTATATATTTTAAATTTATGTGTATCATCTGTTATGTGCATGCTCTGTAGTAAGTTTTTATATACGTTCTTTTGTTTTGATTTTTTAAAACGGCCTAAAGAGGCACCATTATTATCACCATCTGGATGAGGATACTACGTGTCAAAGAAGTGATCCCCACCTGAATACTGATGTCAGGATACCGTTCTCATGTTAATCTGACCCCAGAACCTGTGCTCCACATTTAACTGGTTGTCCAAGATTTAGTGTGTTTCTATGTTAGGATAGAGTTGAACTGTATAGTTAAATACAGAATGATATTATAGAAGTACTTTTTTTTCAGGTACCTATTTTTTTAAATAAAATATTATAGGGAAAAATCATAGGTAAACCAACTTCAAGACTTCTTTCTTTATGCATCTCAATCACTTGAAATGAGTACTTTGATAGAACACAGGGACTCAAGCAATCTATTCCTTTTTTCAGTTTCCATCAGTGAACAGAAAGAAAAAACAATTAAAATTACAGTCAGAGGAGTGAAAAGAAAAACTAGTGAGCAAAGGAAACAGAATCTTAGGAACTCTATGGGACATGGTTAAGTGGACCAACATATACTGTTAATCTTACTGCACATCCTTTGTATGTAATAAATGGCTTTTTCTTGCTGCTGTGAAGATTCTTACCTTGGCCTTGGCTTTTAGCAGTTTCATTTAATTTGTCACTGTGGATCTCTTTGAGTTTATCCTTCTTGTAGTTCATCAAGCTTGAATGTGTAGATTCATGTCTTATAACAAGTTTTGGCGGTTTGCAACCTTTTTTCTGCACATAAGTCCTGTATAGGTTTTGCTAGATTTACAACTGGGTTTTTGTGTGATTGTAGATGATGCTGAATTTTCATTTTTGTGTCTATGTGTTTATTTTTAGTATAGAAATACAGTTGTATGTATTATTATTATTATTTTTTTTTTTTTTGAGAAAGAGGCAGAGAGAGATCTTACACAGGCTGCACACCCAGCATGGAGCCCAATGCAGGGCTTGATTTCATGACCCTGAGATCATGACTTGAGCCTAAATTAAGAGTTGGACACTTAACCTACTGAGTCACCCAGGCACTCCTGGATTTTGTATTTTTATTATATATCTTGGAACTTTGCTGAACTGACTTATTCTAGGATTCTTTTGCTTTGTGTGTGTGTGTGTGTGTGTGTGTGTGTGTTCCTTGTGATTTTCTTCATAGAAAATTTTATCATCTTCAAATAGGGTTAGTTTTATTTCTTTTTCTGTCTGTATGCTACTGTTTTTATTATTATTTTGCTTTAATGCACTGCCTAGAACTTCCAACAGTATGTTAAATAAGAGTAATGAAACTGTATGGTAGACCTTGTTCCTGATCTTAGAAAGAAAGCATTCAGTTTCAGTTTTTCACTCTTATGGTAGCTGTAGGATTTTGTAGAGGAATTTTTTCTGTATTCCTATTTTTCTGAGAGTTTTTATCATGAACAGAAATTCAGTTTTGCCAGATCCCTGGGTAGTTCATTTTCAGAGTTTCAAAATTATGAATTCAATTTCTTTAATAGTTATGGAGCAGTTCAAATTATAAATTTCATATTGAATGAGTTCTCACAGTTTGATTCTCAAGGACGTTGTCCATTGTCAGGCTGTCAAATTTATATGTGTAGAGTGGCTTCTAGTATTCTTCTATCCTTTTGATGTCTGCAGAATCTCTAACGATGTCTTGTTTGTTCCTGATATTAATAATTTGTCTTTGTTTTTAGCAGTCTTGCTGAAATTTTATCAATTTAATTGATATTTTCAAAGAACCAGCTGTTTCTTCTATTCATCCCCCCACCCCATATTGTTGTTCTGTTTTCATTTTCACTGGTTTTTGTTCTTTCTTATTCCATTCCTTCTTGCCTTGAGTTTACCTTGCTCTTTTTCTGGTTTTTGAGGTAAGAGCTTAGGTGATTGGTTGGAGACTATTCTTTTTTGATGTATCCATGTAATGTTGTAACTTTCCCTCTCAGTCCTGCATTAGCTGTATCTCACAAATTTTCTTTTAATTTCCTTCAGTGTCTTTTTAAAATTTCCTTTGATACTTTTATTTTTTGTTCTCTCTGGTTTTGTTGTTTCTGTTTTCTTCTTTCTGCATTTCTCTAGGTTTTATTTTTTTTTAGAATTGTAATGTATCTATTGCATTTGATTTTAAAGTCCTCATATAGCTTTTTTTTCATGGTTGCTTTATTTATTTATATAAATATCATTTGTCATGGGATGCCTGGGTGGCTCAGCTCGTTACATGGCTGCCTTCAGCTCAGGTCATGATCCCAGCCAGGATCCTGGGATCGAGTCCTGAGGTCTTAATCAGCGGGAAGCCTGCTGCTCTTCCTGCTTGTGTGCTCTCTCTCCCTTTCTCTTTCTGACAAATAAATAAAACCTTTAAAAAATATATCACTTGTCACAGTCTACTGGTGTCATAATTTTACCAATTCAAGTGAAGTATAGAAACTTCACCATCATTTACGTCCCTTTTCTATCTGCCATTTACTGTATAATTGTCTTAAATACTTCCTCTGTATGTATGTAGAACCACATCACACAATGTTTAGATAACTTTCATTAGCTAACCTTTATGGTAGATCTACTGGTGGTAAATTTGCTTAGTTTTCTTTCAGATGAGAATATCTCATTTATATTTTCATTCCTGAGGATTTTTTTTCTGGGTATAGGATTTTTTTGTTTCAGCACTTGAGAAACATTGTGCCACTTCCTGCTGTTATTCTGCTATTGTTCCAGTTTTCTCCTATAGTTAAGGCTTCGTGTACTCTGGCTACTTTCAAGATTTTTTTCCTTGGTCTTTTTCAGAAGTTTGATTATGACGTGTCCTATTATGGATATCTTTGGTTTATCTTGTTTGGAGTTTGTTCAATATTTTGAACGTTTCTGTTTAGGTCTCTTGTCAGAATGTCATGTTTTCAGCTGCAGATTCTTTCAGTACTCTTATAGCCCTGCCTTCTTTGTCCTCTCAAGACTCTGTGACAGAGGGGCACCTGGGTGGCTCAGTTGGTTAAGTATCCAGCTCTTGGTTTCTGCTCAGGTCATGAGCTTAGGGTTGTGACATTGTGATCTGTGTCGGGCTCCGTGTTCAGGGTGAAATCTGCTTGGGATTCTCTCTCCCTCTACGCCTTCCCCCCTCTTGGGTGTGCACGTGCTCTCTCTCTCTCTAAAATACACAGATCTTTCCTTAGATCCTATAGTTCTCTGAGGCTCTGTTGTTACTGTTTTTTGCAGTATATTTTCTCAACTGTTACTGCTATTGGGTAATTTCTTTTGTTCTGTCTTCCAGTTTACTAAACTTTCTCCTTTTCTACCTACCATTCTGCTGTTGAGCTCATTCACAGTTTTTTATTATGATTATTTTAATTTTGAGTTCTGAAATTTCCATTTCAGTCTTTTTTATATATTCTTGTTTATTACTCAGGTGATTTGCTGAGGCTTTCTGTTTATTCATTTGGTTCAAGCTTGTTCAGGCTTGTTTATAATTGTTCATGAAAACATTTTTATCAGGGCTACTTTAAATCTTTAATAATGCTAACATCTCTGTCATCTGGATGTTGTTGTTTCTTGATTGTCTCTGTTCATTGGGTTTGAGATCTTCCTGGTTCTTGGTATGTTGAATAGCATTCAATTGAAACTTGGACATTTTTGTATTCTGAGACTCTGGATCTTATTTAAATCTGTTTCATTTGACTTTTTCTGATGCTGCTCTGGCAAGGTAAGGGCTGATTCTTTTTTACTTCCAAGTGGAACTGGAAGTCCACCACTGTCAACAGCTCATTGATACTGCAGAGCAGAGATGGGAGTGGCTTTATCACACTGGAGGAGGGTGCAAGTCCTGATTCTCCACTATGTCTCTTGTAATACTATCAAGAAGGGGAGGGGAAAAGGTCCCTCATCACTGCCATGTGGAAGTAAGTATGTTTGCATGGTTTCCCTGACACTGTAGAGGTAGCTTAATACCTGCTGCCTGGGATGAAAGTCCTGACCCCCTGCTTGGTCTTCTCTGACACCACCCTCTCAGGGACACTGAGTACCTCATTACAGCCTTGTGAGGGTAGAAGTCTGGGCTGCCTACCTACCTTGTGAGGATGAAGATGAACCAGATTTTTCTGTAGGGTTTGACTAAAGTAGAATTGTCATGACTGAGAGTTTTCAGTCTTGCTTTGCCATCCGTCCCTTGGTCCTTTAGCTAGAGAGAATGGACTTTTGTTTGGTTCTTTCTGTGTGTGTTCACTTCTGGACTGCCAGCTTCTACTGCTCCCAAGCTGGAATATGTGAAGGGAACTCTCCACTTTGTCATTCCTGAGTCCCAAGAACCCTAACTAGTATGCTGGCTGTCTTCTCTCTACATTTTAGAGTCCTGTGCTTGTCTTTTATATAATGTCCAGGGTTTTTAGTTGTCCGTAGTGGAAAGAATAGCAAAGCATTGGTCTACTCCAGCTCCTTTAAAGTGAAAGGTGCTATCAGCTCTTTTTTTTTTTATAGGATGATCCACTTCAATGTGTAACTTTTGATGATAGCTCAAGCACCCCTCATTGACTGCCTGGAAACCACACAAAGTGCTGGCCAGTGTTCAGTGGCCAGCCTTCAGCCTTTCATGTAGAAATTTATTTTGTCAGTCCCCATGGTGATTGAGTTCAAGGAGACTGATCCAAGCTAAAAATATTGTTAAAACAAATGATGTATACAATGAGACAACCAATTTATTGGATTTATAGTCATTGCCAAGTACTACATCCATGAGGACCAGGTAGTGTTTGGTTAGATAGATAGTACATTCACAGTGAGTGGTGCTGAAGAAAGGGTCAGTTAAATAGCTTCATAATTTCAAAAAAAAAATAGCTTCATAATAACTTTCTTTTGGTGCAACTTTGTCCCTTCCTATTTTACATAGTGTACACATATTTTGGGGAATATATTACACTTCATGATATGGTTGGGGATTTACACAATCCTAGGTTTGTCCCTAGAGAATGCTGAGGATCCACTTTAATTCAGATGTGATGGCACCAAGCTGTTAGAGTCCACTTTATTTAGCTGTGCCACAGGCATACTTACCATGGGCTCTGGACAGGTCAAGTTTTGTGCCAAGGCATCCTTACCCATAGTAGATGGACAGTCACAGATGTCATGGATGTCAGTCATAGATGGACACTGCCAGTTTCCTCGGTGGTTTCTCTTCACCTACAGTCCTTACTTATGAGTAACATATTTTTTTTCTCTATATACACTACTGCCTTAAGGCAGTTTACTATTACACTTAATATTACACTATTAGTTTTGCTGCCCTTGGAGTTTTTTTTTTTTTTTTTTAAGTAGTTAATCTGGAGTCATAGAGCCCCCTTCCTGAAATGCACAAGTCAGTCTTCCTGGAGAGAGGGTCCATAGTTTTCATCATATTCTTAAAGGATTGATTCCTTGACCCAAAAAGTCATAATGCCACGAATACTTTTGCTCTGCTCTGTCATGCATATATGGTTTAAACCTCTTATAAACCATCTTAGCTTAGTATCTCAAGTACTAATAGTGTCATTGCTCATTTCTGTGTTTTTTCTTATAAATATTAAAATTTGGTAATATTTTTCTTTGCCTTTTATTTACTACTTATTTACCTGTATTCTAACTATGTATTTTTTACTTTAACATGCAGAAGTTTCTGTATTTGAAGACAAGGCAATGTATTGCTTTTTCCTTCCATTATTTACCTTCGCCCTTAAGTCCTAATCTGTTATCCACAATACAAAGATACTACATATTTTGGACATTTGTGAAGTATTTATTTTCTGCTGAAACCATTTTAAACTTGAGTTGTGGCAGGGGGAGAGAGTTATATATGCATGGGTCTCTTAATTTGTATTAAACACAAAGCTTATTTCTCTATAATTTCTCTTTCTCTGTAAATGTATAAGTGAAATTGTTTAATACATTTAATAACATGTTCAAAGAGAAAAGGTGTTCCCCAGAACAACAATTATAATGTTAAAAAAAAATTGTCATTAAAAGATGTGATTTAATGGGTGCCTGGGTGGCTCAGTGGGTTAAAGCCTCTGCCTTCGGCTCAGGTCATGATCTCAGGGTCCTGGGATCGAGGCCC
>LNAC01000042.1:4204121-4223627 GCA_002007465.1 Ailurus styani | reverse complement strand
CTGCCTGCCTCTGCCTACTTGTAATCTCTCTGTCAAATAAATAAATAAAATCTTAAAAAAAAAAAAAGATGTGATTTAAAAAAAAATCTTCTGTTTTGTTTTTCTGTAGTCTGATATATACATCTTTGTGACTTTAATGTTGTGTAGGATCTGGTTTGGTGTATTTAGTGCAGTCTTTTATATTTAGTTTGATCATTACTTTTTTTTTTAAAGATTTTATTTATTTATTTGACAGAGAGAGATCACAAGTAGGCAGAGAGAGAGGAGGAAGCAGGCTCCCTGCCGGGCAGAGAGCCTGATGCGGGCCTCGATCCCAGGACCCTGAGATTATGCCCTGAGCCGAAGGCAGAGGCTTTAACCCACTGAGCCACCCAGGTGCCCGATCATTACATTCTTGCACCAAATAAGGCCTTTTATGCCTTGCTAATGCAGAAATAGGTAATTACTGCTGTTATGAACAGTCTTTTAAGAGTTGAGTTTGTTGATAGTCTGCTACAGGGAAAGGTTCATTGAGCTGAGAGATACATGCCACCTTGCACAGGAATCTACAACTAGAATCGCTGTGGAGTTCAGGATCTGCCCTCAGGGTTGGACGCGTTAGTGCTGGGTGCTGGTGGTGCCTAGCCTGTCTGTAATTTCGTGACTCTCAGATTGCACCCCGTATGGTTTGTAGGCTGTACATTTTGTGGGAGTTGTGAAATAGCTTGCGTAGCAGATTCTTTATAATTATTACTCAAACATGAAAAAAAAACATTACTTCAGAAAGCATCATGAGTATTTTAAATTACTGCCTACAGTCTCTTAAGTGCACTACAAACATGCTGTACCTAATAAAGCTTCCCCATTGATTTAAGAGAGTCTTGGAGGAAGCTGTAGTAACTGGATGCAGAGCATCTTTGATAAAAGAGAATGGAACTGTTGAATACCTAGTAAGTAAAGAATGTGGCTGGATTGCAAACACCCTTACTGATTACACATTTGTCACAGGTGGAAAGAGGTAGTATTTTACCATCAACAGTTACTACTATTAGTCAGCTAAATGAGATTTGATTTTTTTTAAAGATCTACTTATTTATTTTAGAGAAAGAGAAAGCGTGAGCAGGGGGAGGAGCAGAGACAATCTCAGGCAGACTCCCCTCTGAGCATAGAGCCCAGCTCAGGGCTCCACCATGTCAGGACCTTGAGATCATGACCTGAGCTGAAATCAAGAGTCAGAGGCTTAACTGACTGAGCCACCCAGGTGCCCTGAGATTTGATTTTATAAACAAATATTACTAACAAAAATGCTCTTGACGTTTCACACTATTTTTATCTTTTTATGTATTTTAGGCATAACACTATGTTAATAATTATCCAGTTAAAGCAAAGTAAAAACACTTGAAAAATAGAAAATGCATGTGAATCAGTTATTTGAATGAGGAAAGTAGTGACTCCCATATTTGCACCTTTGCATAGAAATCTTTTTAAATTGTGCTAATCTACAGTGCATGTAGTTTAATACACATGATGAACCAAGAACTATGATTAATTTTTACATGTGACATGGTCCTGCTAGAGTTTTATCATTTAAAAAAAATTAAATCCACAAACTAAATGATCACTTCTTTTTAAAAATATTTTTAAGGGATATCTGGGTGGCTCAGTTGGTTAAGCATCTGCCTTCGGTTAACCATCTGCTCAGGTCATGATCCCAGGGTCCTGGGATTGAGCCCAGCATCAGGCTTCCTGCTCAGCAGTCTGCTTCTCCCTCTCCCTCTCCCTCTGCCTGCCACTCACCCTGCTTGTTTTCTCTCTTTCTGTGTCAAATAAATAAAATCTTTAAAAAGTAAAATAAAATAAAAATATTTTTTAATTTAGTAGCTAATTTTCCCAACAGTTATTGGGCATGTAAAATTTTATTAAGTAGATGGAGTAATTATAAAAACTATTAATATTGCAGGTTTTCTTCTTCTTCTTCTTTTTAATTATTTGAGAAAGAGTGAGAAAGAGAGCACACAAGCAAGGAGAAGGGCAGAGAGAGAGAAGCAGACTCCTAGCTGAGTCGGGAGCCTGATGTGGGGCTCCATCCCAGGACCCCAGGGATCATGACCTGAACCAAAGGCAGAGATGCCCAATCAGCTGAGCCACTTAGGTGCCTGCAGATTCTGTTTAGTCATTGAGTATTCTGTAGGTAAAATGGGTACCCATATATGAAATAACACATAAAATCTTTTCCAAGTATTTGATTTCAGAAAAATCATTTAAAGTAAATTCAGCATTGTTGCTTGTAGGTGAATCTTTTACAGGCAATTTTATGCTTGTCTGGGCTGCTAGAGGAGACCTCTCACGCTTCTGTCAGCACTTGAATGACAGCACTGTCTTATTTCCCTTTGTGGAAAGAGGACGGCGTGTGTATGTAACAGTATCATAATAGTTTTGGATCTGATGACAGTTTGAGGTTGTTTGGGAGATAAGAGTCCTTAAAAATTATTAACTATAATAATATGTGTAGGTTCTCAGTAAATACTGGTTGAATTTAACCTGAGGTAGCTTCTAAATCTTATGTAGATGCTTGTAGCCTCATATATTACCTTGATTTATAGGTCCATTTGCAAAGCACTGTCAATTTGAAAAGTAATATGCTTTTTGTCATGTGGCGTGTGATTCATTAAAGTCTGCCCTGCTTCCTTTTTCTTTTTCTTAGCTTCCTTCTATAGATTGTCTCTACTTGCCCCTTCAGTGTTGGTATTTCCTAAAGTTCTCTCCCAGAGTCTCTTTCCCATGCTACGTATTCTAGATTATGTAGGTAGTTGCGTTCATTTCCATGGTTTTCCCAGTTGTCTTGTACTTCAGTGTTTATTCTCAAATCTTGACCTATGTGCCCAATTATCTACATAACATCTCCTGGATATCCCAGGCAATGCAGTGGTGTGTTCAATATTAAGCTCATTTCCTTCTCTGCACATTCCCATCCAACTCACCCAAGGGGAAGAAAAAAAAGAAACATATATGCATATACATATAGAATATATGTACTTTTCCTCCTGTTTTGGAAAGCCCACAGCTAGTAAGTAGCAGGCTTGGAACTTTTATTCAAGTCTTGCGAATGTGATTTTTCAGCTCAGAGTATACTTTCTCTAATGTGGTGACCATATCTTCTGAACCAAAATATAAGATGCATGGTTTGACAGTATTTGAAGCCTGTGATTGTTACTGTAATTATACCTCATTGCTTTTTCATGTCATTATATTAAGTCATGCTTTATGGTAGACAGATACCAATAACACATACGATATTTAAAAATTGCTATTATGAGACGTGGTATGTGGGACATATGCATGCATTGTATGTATGATTTAACTAGTTAGGGAGATCAGATAATACTTGCCCTTTGAGCAATGATGACATTCCATGTAGAGGTTGAGGAATTCACCAGGCAGCGTTAGGGTACAGGGGAAATGGAACAGTGTTCCAAGCAGGTGAGACAGCTTGCACAAAGATCTAATGGTAGGAGGGTGCATGGTATGTGTGGGCAGCTGTCTCTGTGCAAGGTAATTTGTAATCTTGTTACAGGTTTTTATCCCCTCATTTCTCTCTTCCCCCTTGCTTGCTTCCTTATTCTAAAAAACATGCAAAGCTGAAATTTATATTAAATAGAGAATAATAGTAATAGAATGCAAAATGCTAACTGCTTTTCAAACTTCATGGTAGTGATTTGAGTTAGACGAACCATAGAATTTAAGGAGTAAACATAGCCAGGACTGGGACTCAACCAGTTAAGTGTCTGCCTTTGGCTCAGGTCATGATTCCGGGGTTCTGGGATGGAGCCCTGCATCAGGCTCTCTGCTCTTCAGGAAGCCTGCTTCTCCCTCTTCCTCTGCCTGTCACTCCCCCTGCTTGTGCTCTCTCTCACTCTCTCAAATAATAAAATAAAACCTTTTTAAAAAAATCTTTAAAAAAAAGAAAGAACATAGTGTGACTTTATTTATTTATTTATTTATTTATTTATTTATTTATTTATTTATTTGACAGAGAGAGAGAGAGAGAGAGAGAGAGAGAGATCACAAGTAGGCAGAGAGGCAGGCAGAGAAAGAGGAGGAAGCAGGCTCTCTGCCGACCAGGGAGCCCAATGTGGGCCTCGATCCCAGGACCCTGAGATCATGACCTGAGCTGAAGGCAGAGGCTTTAACCCACTGAGCCACCCAGGCGCCCCATAGTGTGACTTTTGAACTACACTGGTCTGTAGTATTCTAAACTTGATAACTGTTTATTCTGTTGTTCTCTGTATATGCATGTGTATTATCCTTCAAAGAGTAATTCTGAAAGTTCGATCTTCAAAACATTTCTTCAAATGCTCTTACTCATTTCTTGAATAGGAGAATTATGTTTGAGGAATGGGAGATTATTTTCATTGTTTTTAAAAAGTCAGCTCACAACCGTTTTTCTTTGCAGAAAGGGCTATTGCAAGACATGAAGTTCGAGAAATTGAGCAGCGACATACGATGGATGGCCCTCGGCAAGAGGCCTCACTGGATGAGGAAGAGGACATGGTGATCATTTATAACAGAGTCCCCAAAACTGCAAGCACCTCGTTTACCAATATTGCCTATGACCTGTGTGCAAAGAATAAATATCATGTTCTTCACATCAACACTACCAAAAATAATCCAGTGATGTCACTACAAGACCAGGTAAACATGTAGGGAATAAGTAAATGCTTTCTGACACTTCTTCATTCATATTTTGTATCTCAAGAGGCAAAAGCATTTTAAGGGATATGTGTACTGACCTCAATGAATTGTAAGTCTTTTGAGGAACAGGAACAAACTTTTTTTTAAAAGATTTTATTTATTTGAGAGAGACGGTGTGTGCATGAGGGGGTGGCACAGAGGGAAAAGGAAAAGCGGGCTCCCCACTGAGCAGAGAGCCAGACCTGGAGCTTGATTCCAGGACCCTGGGACCACGACCTGAGCTGAAAGCAGACACTTAATTGAGTCACCCAGGTGCCCCTGCCAAACAAATTTTTCTATAATTTTATATTTTTCACAGTATTTGGTATATTTCCTTGCATATTATACATTTAAATATTTATAAAATTAACAAACTTATTAAAAGCTTGAATTTTTTTAAGAGAAAATGAGGCTGTTTAGTATGATATCCTTTTAAAAATGTGAAATATTTTTAGCAAGATACCTTGCGATAGAAATCATTCTGTTGTCTCATTTTATGATAGAGAAATCTTTATTTAATGAATACCTGTGTTCTGTATCGCTCAGGTTTGTGACTAGCCTCCTAAACTTCATCTTATCTTTACTAGTAATTTATATAACTGTGAACTCCTGGAGAACAGAAATTGTGGCTTATATTTTTAACATAACCTTGCCTTTTAAGTTGTCAAGGAATTTTAGATAAACAAATGGGTAGATATGAAATAGTCTTAAGTGGAGGAAATTATCTCATGAAAGAAAATCACTTATCTGTTTAGCAGTAGTAGCACACATTTTCTCCACACCTGAAGTTCTGACTATAATTATAAATGAATAGAATTCTCAATAAATATTGAGGGGAATGGGAATTGGGCCCTATGAGGAGAAAAGATAATATTTGAAAATACTATCTAGGATTAAATACCATGTTAAGGTAGCCTTATTAGAAAGGTTTTGTGGTAGTCATATGGTTAAGAATGTATGTCTTTGAAAACAGCTGAACTTGTTATTGCAGAACTGACTCTTACCCTACTCTGAAGCAAGAGAATAACACTGCAACATAAGGTTAAGGTTTGGTTTCTTAGAGAGCTGTTTGTAAAGTCTAATAGTATATGACATATCATCTGCCCATACAATTCTTGGCTCTCTGCAGTATCCTCAATTACTCTTTTTCATAAAACCAAAAATCTACATCCATCAGCCAAACTAAGTAACTCTTCTGTAAATGAGAAGAAACATGAGCTTATTTAGCTAAGTGGGTCATAAAAACTATTCATTATGTAATATTGTACATCTCAAGGGCAAGGATCCTAAATAATCCATTTTTATATAGTGTGTGGTAGATGTTAAATTTCTTTGCTTGATTGCTTTTCAGAATACATCTTGGTTTAAAGAAACATCTCTTAATACTCACATAGTAATTTTAGATTTATTCAGTAATATATTTTAGAAAATATTGCTTATTTTGTGTCCAGCATTACAGAGTTGTATGATAGCTAAAAGATGTCTGATGGTGATATTGACCATTTTTTTCCATGAAATAAGAATCTCTGGAAGCTGCCCACATAGGACTTTTACAGGCATCATGTAGTGATACATTTTCCCATTTGCATTTGGATGAGATAAAACTATTTTTCTTTCAATAGCTTGTTAGTTATATACAGAAAAAAAAACAGTAGAAGAGAAGCATAAACACCATCTTAAAAGCAGTTGGATTACATAATGAGCAGCACTTAAAATATGTTTGTGTGGGGCAAAGTAGCAAAATAGTCTTTAGCTCCAGCTCTTTCCTGGATGTATTTTGTACATACTGTATGAGGCACTGTGCTAAACTGTTCACATATTTAATTAGTTCTCAAATTTTAGAGGCAAAGTCCAAATATTTTGAGTCAGGTATGAAACTGTTGAGTGGGTAATAGCTAGCTCTGCATATTCTGCCATCCTTAGAAACAGTTGTCAACTCTGCTCTCAAGTTTTCATTTATTTATTGAGTATGTAATATATGCAGGGATGGTGCTACATTCTTAAGTAAAAAGCAAGGCCACATCTTTCAAGAAGCTTATTTGTAATTTACATGGAACGTAAAACAAATGTAGAAACTATGAAGATTATTTAAAGAAAACATCATTTATGATATTCTCACCAAATTATTTAAGCCAAAATGTTTCTCACCAGAATGTTTATTTATTTTAATTTTTTTAAAGATTTTTTATTTATTTATTTGACAGAGAGAGAGAGAGAGAGAGAGAGAGAGAGAGATCACAAGTAGGCAGAGAGGCAGGCAGAGGGAGAGGGGAAAGCAGGCTCCCTGCCGAGCAGAGAGCCCGATGTGGGACTCGATCCCAGGACCCTGAGATCGTGACCTGAGCTGAAGGCAGAGGCTTAACCCACTGAGCCACCCAGGCGCCCCTCACCAGAATGTTTAATCTGGACCTAATCTTGAACAAACAGGCAAATCCGTCTGGTTAGAACATCCTACAGAATAATTGTCCTGAACTCTTGTAAAGTATCAACACCATGACAACCAGACAAGGTGTGGTTGGGGGAGAGGCGGGGCAGTCCTTTCTAGAGGTGAGAAGACTGAGAGATATGAAATCCTAATGTAACGTGTGATTTGTAATTGGATTCTTGATCAAAAATGTC
Source organism: Ailurus styani (assembly GCA_002007465.1). Classification (NCBI taxonomy): domain Eukaryota; kingdom Metazoa; phylum Chordata; class Mammalia; order Carnivora; family Ailuridae; genus Ailurus; species Ailurus styani. Next base: position 4,216,298 of record LNAC01000042.1, on the reverse strand, counting down.
TGCTATTTGTTTTCAGATGGTTCCGAAAAAATTAAGTGTGTCTGTGCATATGGAGAAAACAGAGAAGCAAAAATGGCAAAATGTGAAGTTAGTGAATCTTAGTGAATGCGTATACAAATGTTGACCATATTCTTTCAACTTTTCTGTAGTTCAGGGGTCTTTCACAATTAAGAAATTGGAATAATTAAGAGGGAAAGTTAGAAGAAGGGTATGAAAAGATAAACATTTGAGAATATGAGGCATGGGAAAAGTAAGCAATGAGAGGGAGATGGACTCAGTCATGGGAGTTCTCTCTGTGAGGCGTGCTTTACTCAGTGAATAGGCAAGGATTGGCAAGAGACCAGTGATTGATTAGCTCCTCTAGTTAGAAAATGAAGTTTACTCTGCTATCATGAAAATATCTCTGCGTTAGAGAACATCTTGTCTTTAAGGTAACTGTCAGATAGGTGTTAAGTGGCAGCGTCTTTTAGGATCTTAGTTCTTTTCTATTCTCACCTGTTTAGGTTTGTGATCATATTTAACCCCTTTCTACACATTGGAAATCTCCAGAATTTGCATTCTCTGTAGGACAACTTAGTAATTTTTTTCTTTTAATTCACTATTGGGCACCTTCTGGTCTTTTGCATGATTCGATGTTTGTTGCAGATTCTTATTTTTCAGACCACACCTTAGATGAGTGCTTCTTAAAAGACTTGTATATATCAATCACCAGTTAAAATAGATTCCAATTCAGAGGGACTAAGATGGAACCTGATTCCAAAACTGATTCTTCTGGTCCTTGAACTACAGTTTGAATAGCAAAGATCTAGAACATAGTTCTCAGTGATTTATGAGAAATGCATATTATAGTCTTCCTAGGATGGTGAAGTACTTTGTCTTTAAATTCATATTCCAGCCTCCCCATCAAAATCCATATTCCTTACCTTGGCCAACAGGTCCTTTTAAATCTAGCCCATGTCCATTACTCCATCTATGTGTTTACTAGCCACACTGGCCTTTTGGTTCATTGAATGTACCAAACCTTTCCCATTTCAAGGCCTCTGCACTTAACATTCTGTCTTAGAATACACTTCTCCTGGTCTCTCACCATTGACTTCATGTACCCTTTTAACATCCTCTAGATGACATCCTCTCGGAAAAACCTTACTTGGCCATCCTATATATTAAATACTTCTTCCAAGTTACTGTACACCATCATCATGCTTTATGTATCTTTCCTATTACTTACTGATTTATTTGTTTCCTATTGGTCTTTTCCTCGGTATAAGCTCCTAAAAGGCAGGAACCCTGTTCATCATATTATTCACCACTGTATCCCTTGTGTTTAGAATGGTGTCTGAGACATAGTACATGTGCTCCATAAAATTTTTGTTAAATGAATGACTGAATGCGAGAACAAATGAATGGACTTAGGTTCTGAAAATAGTTCTTAGTTGACCACAATGCCAGTGGTGATAATTACTGGCAGAATGAGCCCCTCTGATTGATGGTAGTATGTTCTCCCTTTAGCTCAGGTGATTTGGGACACACCCACCCTTCTGCAGAAGGGACTGAACAGTACAGTTCTGAACTTAGGTGAAATATTCTATTCTATTGCTGCTGAACCTTTCTTATATTTTATCCAATTATTATTCACTTTTCCTTTTTGTGTAGAAAACTTCCTCTCTAGTTTAGTCTCATGAAACTACCCACAGCTGTACAGTGGATGTTTATTTTAAGTATAGGCATAAGTAGGAGTTTGGTATATAGTAATTACCTAAATTAATAGTAGTATTCATTCACTAGATAGTAATTACAAAGTTGGAATTTGGCCAGGATTGTCAGGATGACATTCCTACTTATAGATAGCGAAAACAAGTTCTTTCAGATAATTAATGTTGAGATGAATCTTATTAAGAATGTAGGTCTAGGTACACTGTTAGGGGATGGTGCTTTCTTAGGTTTTTCCTGTCACATTGGTTCAGGTCCGAGTCCACTAGCAGATAAATCATAGCACCACTCCCTACATTGCTTGTGTTTTCCCTAAAGGTCTCCTCTGATGACTTGCTAGCCTGCCTCTGCTTGAGTTATAAAACCTGACAGAAATCACAGTTTCAGATCTGCTCCAGGCTAGCTATAAAAACATCTCTTTTCATGTAGTATATCTAACAACTACTTCTGAAACATCCTTCTTGATAGCCTATTTCAATCAGGGTATGGAAATACTCTGAATAAATTCACTGCGGTGACTTTATTTCTTCCCCCAAGCCACTGTGTTCAGTCTCTTCCGTCTTCAGTCTCCTTAAATCCATTTGCCACTATTATGCTTTACTCCTTTCACCTACCGCCTTCCCTTCCACTAGTGCCAAGTGTAGCCTGTGAGAGTCTATACAGTGGATGGTGTGCAAGTTTGCTCACCTAATCTCCACTTCCACTCACTCCTACCTATTCCAGAGCCTTATCTTGAGGTCTTGCGCAGGATGTCCCACTGCGGAGGAAAACCAGAAGAAAAACCGAAAGACTAGGCGACTTTGAAAAGGAAACTTTTTTTTTTTTAAGATTGATTTATTTTAGGGGAGTGTGGCAGAGGGAGGGGGAGGGGTAACAGACTGCCTGCTGAGCATGGAGCCAGACCCTGAGATTGTGACCTGAGCTGAAATGAAGAGTCAGCTGCTTAACTGACTCAGTAACCCAGGTGCCCTGAAAAGGAAACTATTTAAAAAGGTTGCTCTTCAAATGGCGTCAAAGGATGGCTATAGAATTTCAGCAGTATGTAAATGACACTTCTAAATGCTCTGCCTGTTCTCCAGATTAGTCTGAACCACCACTTGAACCTTATTGACATCATTTGTCTGCTTGGCACTTTTTTCTTTTCTGTAAAGGGAAGGTCAGTCTCATCTCAGCATCTTTTGATTTATTGCAAATTGTAAATCAGCCACAGCGTTATTAATGAGACTTTAACACATTGCCTTAAATGTTGATGAGATGAAAGAAAAAAAATATGCACATATATATTAAATATGGAACCTTCAGTATTCTTGTAGTTGGGAGGTTAGAGAAAGATTCTGTGTGTTTTGACAGACTTTAATGTAATAGCGTAGAGAATTTAAAAGCAATAATATAACCCATGCGAATTTACCTCAGAATGAATTTAGAAAATAAAATGCAAAGTCCTATATAAACATTTAAACCAGGTCTCTTAGTTTTGACTAGCAGTGTTCAGCAAACCTTGTGGTTATCCAAGGTAGTAAAAAGGCAAGAATAAGTCAGCAGTCATTGTTGCAAAAATGGCTGTCCAGTATGAAAATAGTGAATAAGGTGGATTGGATGTGGAGATTATAATGAATGTGATAAGGAAAATACACAGTTTGAGAGCTGTATCAACAGAGCTTTGAGAGCTTGTGGGATGAGGAGTTTTGAATGGTTGGATCTAAAGGGTTTCCTTAGCAGTGGATAAAACCTGAAATTCTCAATGCCCACGTTTATTGATCAAAATTATGATACAAATGCTACTCTCCTTTCTTTTCACATCCTTCTGAGTTTTTTCCTCTTTGCTTAAATTGAACAATAAGAAGTTAAGAAAATTAGCTTGTGATATAGAAGGATGATTGGACCAAAATCTAAGGTATGTGCTTCTTGAGCTTCAGTGTTTTAATCTATAAAATAAAGAGTACGGGATATCCTAAGTTCCTTTCACCTCTAAAATGCTGATTCTGTGAACAAGAGAATTTGAGGTTGGTGACAGCAGTGGAAGATTCTGCCTTGTTCTGTTCTCCACCATCACTCAACTCTTCCCTGAGTCCCAACTGGAAACACAACCCTTTTTTTTCATTTCATTCGTTTTTAGACTGTGTTTCTTGGAATGCTTTGGTTCCGGAATGCTTTAGGCATCACAGTGTGCGGGTAAAAAGAGAAGGAGTGAGTAGGCAGGGTTCATTCTGCTCCTGTCCTCACTTCTGTTTTATATATTGTGGTAGCTTACAAGGTAATCTTTAAAAATCTGTTCTATTTCAGTACACTTTTTTTTCCTTATCATAAAAACAGTGAATATGAGAATGCATCTTTGCCAAAGAGCTTTTATAGACCTCAGGGCCCCTTTGCAAAGCACTACAAAAACAAGCTTCATGTAAATAAAACCAAGTGGTAACTCCTGGGCCTACTTATGCTGAAGCCTTGCTCCTTATTGTGAGCCACTGACCTGCCATCCCTGGAGACTTGTTAGAAGTGCAGAGTCTTGGGCCTCACTCCAGACCTGTTGACTGAAAATCTGCATTTTGACCAGAGTCCCAGATGATTCATCTGTGCACTGAGTTTGAGAGCAGTCCCTGCAGCAGTCCAGACATTATCTAGCTCTACACCTGGTGGTGAAAGACACATGGTGCATGAAATATGTCGTTAGGAGGGTTCAGTTTAATTCTGACTGTCCTTAAGAAAGGTGGAAGAAAGAAGGATCCTTGAAGTTTATATTTATAGCTAATTCTTATTTCCATCTGAGTCTTTTACTACAGTGAACTCTTTTTTTTTTTAAGATTTTATTTATTTATTTGACAGAGATCGCAAGTAGGCAGAGAGGCAGGCCGAGAGAGAGGAGGAAGCAGGCTTCCCACTGAGCAGGGAGCCCGATGCGGGACTCGATCCCAGGACCCTGAGATCATGACCTGAGCCGAAGGCAAAGGCTTTAACCCACTGAGCCACCCAGGCGCCCCCACAGTGAACTCTTAAGTTGGTACTATTGATCCTCTCTACCATGTGGCTTCTAGAACACCATTTTCCCAGATTTCAACCTGCCATCTCCTTTCGTTTCTCTCCCACACCATCACATTCACATTAAATCTGGGTTTCTAGAAAATAGAGCTGAGTCGCTAAATATGTCTTAAGTACCCTTAAACCACCACCTCCCATTCTTACTCTCTTTTCCTTCTATTTCCCCCTCATTTTCGGCTGAAATAATAGAACCGATTCACAGAACCAAAGGCTTCTATGAAATAATTTACCAGTAAGTGGCAGTTTATAAGGACTTTTTGTATTCAACGTTGAACTTTTTTTAAGGATTCAGTTTTTGGGTTATCTAATTTTAATTTTCTGTTTCTTTTTTGTTTCCCATTTGATATTTTCATTCTATTTAGAACCTTAAAGAACATATAGAAAAGAACATGAGAATCTCAAATCACACATTTATTTGGCTCTTTTTCTTTCTGTGGGGAAAAATCATAAATATCTGTTGAAATATAATTGTGTATTTTCTAATGCAACATAATTTTATCTACTTCAGTATGCAGATTTCAGGGTATGTGTGTGTATGTATAAGATAGTAAGATAAGGTTCCTATCACTTCCTTTTAAGAACTCTATTATTTCCCTTAGTATGAGGTTTTTGGTTTTTTTAAAAAAATGTATTATTTATTTATTGTCTGAGAGCTATAGAAGGAGCACACAAGCAGAAGAAAAGGCAGGCAGAGGGAAAAGCTGGCTCCTACTAAGCAGGGAGCCCAATATGGGGCTCGATCCCAGAACCCTTGGATTGTGACCTCAGCCGCCCAAAGTGACGAGCCACCCAGGCGTCCCAGTATATGAGTTGTTAATGCTTCCCCTAAAAAATAAACTTTCCTAGAACCTTCTGTTTTTTCCTAGCTCACTTCTCTGACTTGTGGCTGCTTCTGCACTATTTTGTACTCTGCGCTACCGATAGGCCTTTCCTAGGAGGCAGCCATCATCATTCATTGCCATTAATTTATCAGCTAATCTGATAGAAGTGGTCCAGAATATCTCCATGTGACTAACTCTCTTTTAATATGTAAATGTAAGATTGATAAATTGTCAGAAGTGTGCAGTTGACAGGCCTGTGCTCTAGGCTGGGGTCACAGCTTGCAGAAGCTTTCAGTGCATTTTAGGGTGGTGGGCCCCCTACCCTTCAGCCCTTCACCACCACACTGTATCTAGTCCCCAGAAGACATTCACAACCACTTGCTGCTTATCATGCAGAAATTTGCTTATCAAAAATATATACCATTTTTCTTTGAGAAATAGTGTATGACTGCTTTGCCTCTAGTGATACTTAGGCTTATCAAGCTCTATATTAATCAGCTCTTAAAAATTTTTTTAGCATATTTACACTGTAAGAATTTTTCTATTAACTAATCTTTTGAGTACTTTTAATCCAGCAAATTAAAATAGTAATAGATATTAAAATTTTAAAAATTTTTACCTATATAACCTCTCTAATTTTATTCTTTTTTATCAGTGAGCTAATGATATCTGCTCTTTGTTCTTTAAAGTCCTCTGATAATCATCATCTTTAATCATTTTGGTTTGAGGATTACCTTTTGTTTTTATTTGTTGGGCTGTTAATAAGTATGAGTTTTTATGAATAACAAGTCTCTGGGAGTACAAAACAGACTTGGGCATATGTTGGTACCCCCCCTCACCTCCCCCATGTGAATCACTCACTGTGCAGCATTGTAAATGATTGCACTGTGTGGGTTTTTCTTTCAGGATTCTCTCTCACTCTTTTCTGAGTGTGGTGATAATAGCTCCCTCTGTGATGAATTGGTAATTACAGATCACACTGTGCTCTCCTTAGTTGAAACCTGTGTTTCAAGCTCTGTAATTGTCTAACTGGTGTGATTTGTTTTAAATGTCTAAATGGAAGGTATTTTGCTATCATCAGACTTCTTTTTCCTTTATATTGAACTTCAGTAATGAGTGTGTTCTCCTGTTTTAGGTACGCTTTGTAAAGAATATAACTTCCTGGAAAGAGATGAAACCAGGGTTTTATCATGGACATGTTTCTTATTTGGATTTTGCAAAGTAAGTTGTACCAAAATGACACACTAAAGAATGCTTTGTACTTTAGCAACCTAAAAAGAAGCACATTTATTAAAATGTTTTGATTCAGCTTCAAAAAAAAAAATGTACTGGCTTGCCTTTGCCACTTTTAGAGATGTAATTTAAATACACCTTCTGGTGTTTTACTGCCCTCTAGTGTTCATAAGTTGATTATTGTCACATTAATTTTGGAAATTCAAAGTAGATAAAATTCAGGTTATACTCTAAAGTTATTTATCATTATTCTGTTTATGTGTCTTGTATAAGCACTATTTAGGAGAGCAAAAGGCATATTCTAAACATGGGTTATTTTGTGGTAAAACTTCAAACCCAGATCTTTTCCCCAATAACCTGTACTAACTTCAAAGACATATTTAAAATGTATTTTTAAAATGATTTAAGCTCAGACATGTTCCCTCAGTCATTTCATTAGTAGTCATAACTTCAAAGTAATATACTCTCATGTATTTGTCAGCTCTAGAGAGTATTGTGTCAAATTTGAAAATTAAGTTGTTATCCCAGTCATTTTAACTTACTAAATTTGAAAAGAAGAGTTGAATGAATTATTACTGATATAGATACTAACCCATTACTTTTTTGAAGAGCATATAATTTAAAAGGGAATCTCCCAGATTTTACATACATGAAACAATATATTTTTATTTCTAGTTCCACAGTACTCAAGATGTTTCAGTAAAATGGTAGCTTTAAAGTTAGACGTACATTTTTCTGTAAATAATTCATACTGCAATATTGAAAACATTTTATAGGCAGCTTTAAAAAATTAATTATTTTTTCCTTGCAGAGGCACTGAACCAATTTCATAAACTCCATTCACATGCATATTCTCCCTCAGGGCTGCATTATCCTTCAATTGAATGTTTGTTACCCTTTCACCTAAATGATTTATTTTTTCCACACACAGCTTGGTTTCTAATACTTGAGGTTTCCATTATTAAAATAATATATTGAGTGCTCTTGCTTTTGGCAAAAGTCTTGTACTTAAAGCTCTGGTGTATGGTGGGGTTCTTGAAGTTGAAAAAGTATAAAGTTTCTTGAAAAGATTAATCTCATTTATTAAATACTAACACGAATGTTTAAAGTCTTGAATATTTTCATAATGGGTCTCATGTTATTGGAAGTGAAAAGTATTGTGAAAAATTTCAGTGGACTTTTACAAGATTTTAAACAAGCGCCTCAAAGAAATCACCTAGTGAGAATGTATTTTGATGTATATAGTCAAGAACTATTGTAGATGTAACTAGTATCTTTTAAAATAAATGTTAGTTTGACAGACCTAATGACCGTGAATGAGTAAGGAAGAAAAGAAACATTACCTTACCAATTTTTAGAATACTTTTATTCTTCAAAACATATTTTTGACTGCCATAGTACTTTGTGGAAACCATTAAAATACTTGCCTTCAGGAGAAAACAGTCAAATTTGGTGAAAGAAATGTTTAATCATGTTTAGCTTTTTAGTTGTCTTAAAAGAGTCCCCTAAAAAAGCGTATAAACTTAGTATATCCCAAGGAAACCGGAAGCTAGGTAAAGAAAATAAAAAATGAAAAGTGATTTCTGGTTTAGACTGATCACTAAGAAATACACATTTTATTTGTAAGCCTGTATGGGTTCAAGCCATGTTTTGGCTATAGTTTTCTGGTTTTATTCCGAACTTTAGCATAATAACAAAAACCTCTCTTTATTCCAAGTTTGTATTCCTGTCCTGTCTTGCTTTTTGTTCTTAGTCTTATTCCCAATTTTTTTAAAGCACATTTCCTAGTTCTTTTTTCCATTTTTCTCTTTAGTGTTCAGTTATTTTTTTTGTTTCAGTTGGTGAACAGCACAATTTTTAAAATAACATAGGTATCATTGTCATAAATTTAGAAATTTTTCACTCAAAATTTGTATAGATTGGACATTTTCAAAGTGTCACAGAGTGTAGGCAATGTAAAGTTGAATAAATAAGTTGTAGTTCTTATCCTCAGTGAGTTCACTGAAGCCCCATTTTTTCAGTAATTATCAGTTCATTGTATTTCATTATAAACATGAAATGTTTATAATGTGAAAATGTTACAGATCATCCTCCCTTTTTACTTTCATACTCCTCTTTACCAGCAGCATCTATTACCTCAACTTTGATTTTCTTCAAATTTTACAAAATAAAAACATTAGAACACTTCTTTCATTTATTTCAGTGACATTTTCCTTTATAGTGAGTAGTATTCAGCTGAAAGAAAACTTTGCGAATTCTGGTTTCCGTCAGGAGCGTGCTGAGATTGTCTATGATCTAGCTACCTATGGGTGACATGTCAGCATCTGTCTTAGATATTTGGAAATTAATTTTGATACAGCAGTCTTATTCAGGTGTGTGTCAGGTGTGTACCTTTGTGGTTGTCTCCAGAAATGAGTATGGGTATTTATCGCGTTATTCTGGTTTCTCCCTATCACCCCTGTTGTCTTTCTCAGGACAATTGAAGTGAATCAGTAAAGAGCAGATATGTCAGGGAAAGAAACACTTAACTGAATGCTTCACTAGGTCTGAAATACCCTTGAGATTATTAAAGCGACAATATTTCATGGAATATTATGCAGCTATCAAAAGAAACGAAATCTTGCCATTCGCAACAACATGGATGGAACTGGAGGGTATTATGCTGAGCGAAATAAGTCAATCAGAGAAAGACAATTATCATATGATCTCTCTGATATGAGGAACTTGAGGGGCAGGGTGGGGGGCTGTGGGGGGTAGGGAGGGAAAAATAATGAAACAAGATGGGATGGGGAAGGAGACAAACCATAAGAGACTTCTAATCTCATAAAACAAACTGAGGGTTACTGGGGGGTGGGAGGGTAGGGATAGGGTGGATGGATTATGGACATTGGGGAGGGTTTGTGCTTTGGTGAGGGCTGTGAAAGATGTAAGCCTGATGATTCACAGACCTGTACCCCTTGGGCAAATAATAAAAATAAAATAAAGTTATAATTATAAAAAAAAAAAAGCGACAATATTTCAGGCCTAATAAAGTTTGTTAGTCTGTAGATTTATGTGAGATTGTCCCTTTTACCTTGTGCTTCTTTGCTGAACCACTTGAAGTTTGCACCATTTTCTCTTGCTTTCAGTAAGTATGTCACAACATTATAGAAACATTTCTTAAGTTATTGTAATCATTACAGGGATATGCAAGAGTTGCCTTTTTATTGACCTTGGACCACCAGCTCTTCCTACACCACTGATCCTGTAGACGGCTTAGGAGCAGCCTCCCAAGCCAGACGGATCTGCAGTTAAATCCTCCCCATTCCTTACTTGCTCTGCGGTTTCAGCCACATCACTGCAGATCTGCCTTTTCCCCATTTGTGAAGTGAAGATAATTAAAGTAACTACTTCCTGGTGGTTATGAGGATTAAATATGATAATGTATGTGAAGCAGTAGGTTTTGTGTCTCACACAAAGCAGCGTTATGTTCTTTTATAGTTCTGTCTTCTCTCAGTTACCACGTTGTCTTACTGGTATTTTCTTCTCCCTGTCTGAATCCATGCTGACCCTTCTTATTCTCAACTCTTACTAAGGCATTGCTCAAGACTCTGTCTTTGCCTCCATTAGGCCCTTTGGGGAAGTTTGCCCATTTTTCTTTACCAAGACATCAAAGCCACAGGGTGCCTGGGTGGCTAAGTCGGTTAGGCATCTGCCTTTGACTCAGGTCATGATCCGAGGGTCCTGGGATGGAGCCCCGCATCGGGCTCCCTGCTCAGTGGGGAACCTTCTTCTCCCTCTCCCTCTGCAGCTCCCCCTGCTCGTGCTCACTGTGCTTACTCTCTCTCTCTCCGTCAAATAAATAAATAAAATCTTAAAAAAAAAAAAAAAGACATCAAAGCCAGAAACTAGAGTCATCTGGGACAACCCCTTTCTTCACCACGTACATTTAATCAGTCCCCAGGTCTTTTGAGTTTGGCTTCTTTCACTTTGCATAAGGCTTTTGACATTCATCCAGAGAATGCATCTATCAGTAGTTAGTTCTTGAATGAGTAGTATTCCATCGTGTGGCTACATCCATTCACCAGTTTCTGGATACTCGGATTGTTTCCAAGCTTTTGGTGATTATGAGTACAGCTGGTAAAGCATTAGCACGTAGATTTTATGTGGACATATGTCTTCATTTCTCTTCGGTAAATAGAAGTGGGATTGCTGGATTGTATAGTAACTCCGTAAGACACTACGAAACTTTTTTCGTGTGGCTGTGCTATTTGCAGTCTCACCAACAGTGCATTAGAGTTCCAGGAGCCATGTGTTCTTGCCAGCATTTGGTATTGTTAGGCCTTTTTTTTTTCTTTTTTTTAAGTTTGAGCCATTCTAATAGATGCATAGTAGATAGATGAATGCCCTTTTTAAGAGGTAAGTAATTACTACAAAAATCACAGCATCACCAGTGGGACCAACAAATACCAACTGGTCATTCTCTGTTTTTGAAACAAGATCATAGGAACCTGCCACATGGGGAAGGATTTGAAAGTTTCTATGAACCCTTTTGTGCTAAGAGAGTCCAGAATAAACATATATAAGATAAAATCAGTGTCCCCAGTGAGACTGCTGCTTCCCTAGAGAGGTTAAATCTAGTATGAAGCATAAATCACAAAGCACTGTGCTTCCCAAAGGCTAGTCAGCCCTCTTGCAGCTTCGTCACATTCCGTGTAGGCTTTGTCCAGCTAGATGACAAGGTTCCTTTCAAATGTTCCGAGTATACACTTGTTCTTTTAACCATTCTCAGTGTTTACTCATTTATCCAAACTACATAGAGTGTAGGTGTAAAGACATGCGACTAGCCTGTGTTCCTTGCTTTGTCATGCCACATGTGCTGATGTGGCAAGCTGATGTACTGCTCGGATTATATTTTTTGCCTTTTGATCTTTTTAGAACATCGCAGATTCCTACCGAATATGCTGTTCTCTTCCTAGGAAGATCATGTTCTAACAGGTCAATAATAGTTTTTATCTCTGGAATGAAGATGGGTTGTCATTCTTTACCTGAGTCCTCGTGAGGAACAGCTCAGATGCCCAGCCAGGGTTAAAGGTGGAGTTCACGACCACAGAGCACATTTTCTCCCTGTACAAAACTACCTGGTTGGCAAAAGAATTAAACCTAAAAACCTAAAAGGATGCTTGTTTCCTAACCAGCTGTGCTGAATGGCCCACGTGCTATTTTTTTTTTTTAATTTTATTTTTATTATTTGCCCAAGGGGTACAGGTCTGTGAATCATCAGGCTTACATCTTTCACAGCATTCACCAAAGCACAAACCCTCCCCAATGTCCATAACCCATCCACCCTATCCCTACCCTCCCACCCCCCAGTAACCCTCAGTTTGTTTTGTGAGATTAG